>BPTQ01000007.1:63890088-64217605 GCA_019973895.1 Chrysanthemum seticuspe
GGTATGGTTTTCTTTAAAACTCAAAGATCTGTCAAAATGAAATTTTTTCTGTTCTTGTTTGATTGTGAAATTGTTTTATTTTACTTAAAGATCTCTTAAAAACTATCATACCTGACACTAACAATCTTTAATGTCTAAATCTGGTCCTTATCTATCATTTTTCAAAATTAAATCTTGCCACGTCTTTCCCCAAATTTTTCTAAACCTTATTAAATCACTTGGGATCCAAAATCTCAAAGGGTTTGATATTTTTGATCGGGGGAGAATTTGTGATTTAATAATGAAATTTGATAAAAGGTGATCGTTTGGATTCAATTGTGCAGGCTGCTCTCTCGTATGTGCTAAACGCTTTCGAATCTCGAAGCACATATTGAGGGGGAGCAAAACCATCGAGGTACAAAAGTTTTTTAAAAGAGATTATAAAGTACCTTGATTGTGTTTTCAAATGGTTTTCTTAATGGATTTTGTGATTGTGGATGTGCTTCAAAAGAACTCTTGCCTCTATGTGATAAAAAATGTTTTCAAATATCCTATGCACATATTGAGGGGGAGAATTTACCAATGAAAATCAAATGGCTTTTTCGTATGAAAATTGTGATCAAAGAAAATATTTCAAAGTTCTCTTGCCTGCTTGTGCTAAACAATTTCTAAATCATATGCACATGTTGAGGGGGAGGTTTTCTAAATGATCAAAACTATTAAGGTACAAAATGCTTTGATCTCGTATCACAAGTACCTTGATTGTTTTTCCAAATGATTTTTCAATTGGTTTTAAGGAAGAATGAACTGTACCAAAAGACCGACCAATTTACTTTATGCATGGTGTTATAAGGATGGTTAGGTTAGGTATTTGTTCCCATGATCCGCCAGAACCGGAGGGATCTTCCCAGGGACAATCCACTAGATAGTGTAGAGTCCTTAGGAATATTGAAAAAAGGAGAAAAATGAGAAATGGGAAGAGCGCGGACTGAGACAGAGCTAGTACTGGAATTAACCCAACAAGGTTCTAGTAATGAAGTCTCGGTAAGCACTGAAGGGGTTGAAGAATGAAAAAGAACTGAATGTGAAAAAGGGTGAAAAGAAATAGCCCTCCATCAATTCAACCTTAGGGCAGTAACCGGGTTCAATACATATGCTACTGGTGTTTACCAAGGTAACGCCAGTATTGAAGACAAGACATCATGGACCCAGTGATGCACTGCACTAAACTTCCCAAACCACTCAAGTTCCTCTTAAAAGGGCTTGTTTCATTCTCACGGGGAACCGACATTATCTATCGACTTTCTCTTAGAGATTGTTGATATTGAAGAAGGAGACCCTCTCCCTAGTCTCCGACACAGGAACCAAATGTGCACTATTGAGTCTAGAGCCAAGAGATCATCCACAATATCTCGTTAGGACACTAAATTCTTGAAGACTTGCTGTTTCACACAATGTGGAAAGTAAGTACATATTAAGAGTCCTACGCATTATCCTTGTGGTATTGCCAGAACATCTGAGTGGTATGTAAAAGTATTCACGATGAAGATGGAAATCCTTCTAGAGCCAACATCAAACAAGCTCTTGGTGGGTGGCATGTGAGATTTTGCAAAAGATCAAGCTTGTGACAACTGGATAGAAACAATGGGGAGATTCACTCGTGAATCAACCTTGGTCCAGGAATGGAATTGACGAATACTTTTGGAAAAACCGTTCGATGTGCAAACCTTCTTTTCTCTAGCACGTCGAATGTGTACTTATGTTTTCAAATTCAAAAAGTATCTCTGATTGAAAAATACTTTTAGAAAAACCGTTTGATGTGCGAATCTCTTCTTTTCGCTAGCATGTCGAATGTGTACTCATTCTCTAATACAAAAAGTATTTTGTTTGAAAATTGATCTTTCTCATAAAACCTTCGTCGTGTTGCAAAACTCTTTCTTCAAGCAGTACGCGATTGTTTTTCAAATCATTTTTCATCAATCAGTGAATCTTAATTCGCTGGTTCACTCACTCCGTGTTGTCTTCTTTGAGACGTTCCGGTTTGAGAACAGCTAGAACAGCTGCGAAACCCTGTCAAGGAGATTCTTAGGAATCCTACCTGATCACAGGCAGTATTTATACTGATCAACGGGGAACCGTGGGCCGTGTACCTCAATTCAACGAAAGTGGTCAAAGACACTTTCGTGTGTTTTATTGCTAACTGTTGTTTGCAGGTACACTTGGACGGTTGCAGCTGATCAGAATTGAGGAGTCAATCCAAAGCCGCATGTTCACAGCAACCACACTTAATTGAAGAAATCATGACTGGTGCATATCTACATAACCTGGTTCTGATATTTTTATACTATGCTTCTGCTACGCTGCTGCAAATATCATGAACCAGTAAGGCTTCCGCTACTCTGATGGAAAGATGTCATGATTCAAAAGTGTGAGCATGTCGGTCCGAAAGTCACAACTTCACATGCTGGCAACAAAACTAAGGGTGATCCAGAGATTTACTATGGCTGATGATCTCAAAGAAAGCTCGAAGATCATCAAGATGTGGATCAGTTCAAAGACCTCCACTAAAAGTACTAAACTATGCGGACTTTGAAGTATCACTGCTAAAGCACAAAGATTGAGAAAGTGAAGAATTCAAGTCTACGAGCTCAAGAACGAAGTCAAGAATAGAATGCTAGGATTCGAAATGTATTTCATGGGGTGACCTCCCTTAGGGGGAGATTGTTAGGAATTAGAAAATTCCATGTTAAAGTGTCGGTCACCCCAATTATGATCTAGCATAAGTTAGCTCGTAGACGTGTCGTTACTTGTCGTTAGTCACGTTATTTAGTAGTTTATTTATTAGTTTGTAGCGTAATATAGTTTAGTGCAACACCGTGGAGGAAGGACGGGTCTTTACCCACTGTATCCCTGATCCACAGGCCGATAGGAGGTCGTGTAGTTTGTAAGTATAAATACCCCTTCCATCCATGGAAGGGGTGGTGCTTCTCATAATCTAATATTCAACTTTTGTGTAAACCTCTAGCAAGAACACCCTCTCTCTCTACTTTCTCTCTCTAAAATGGAAAACATGTATTTTGATCATCCAAGACCACCCGAATCATCAAACACAATAATATTTGAATCCTAACAATTTCCAACTTGTTATATTTCATATACACCCGAGAGATGTGAGTATCCAAACACCCCATGTGAGGTGCTAGTATGTAATTTCCGTGCTTGTTATGACTTTTGCGGGGCTTATATGTGTTGTGGATTGTTTCAAACCAATGCTTCATGACCCCTAACTTATAAATTAATTGGCTAAAAGCACATTTGCTTGAGGACAAGCAAATACCAAGTGTAGGGATATTTGATAAGGTTTTAAAATGTACCTTTTTGAGGGGTCGTTTAAGCCCTTATTTGATCACTTTTGTATCCGTTATTACTTAATATCGTTCCTTTTCACTTTTTAGGTATCTTGAAGGCAAAATGCTGGAATGACACTTATTCGGACGAAAAGGCGCGAATATACGAAGAAAATGGCCAAAGTCAAGAATCGAGACACTCAGGCTGCTAAAACTGAAGGGGACGGCGTCAGGTGTTATCTGCGACGCCGTCGCATCACTTTTGTGATGGCTCAGTAGCCAAATTGCTTATTTACAAGTGACGGTGTCAGGTTTTAAAAGAGTAGGTCGTTGCAACTCAGACGGCCTAGATTTGATCCAGACGACCTCATAGACTGAAGGGGACGGCGTCACAAGCATAAGGTGATGTCGTCGCAAGACTAACGTGGCCAAGACGAAACCCTAATAACGGCGACCCGACGGCGTCGCAAATCAAAGGGTGATGCCGTCGCATATGTAATCTTATATATAGAATCCGAATTTTTTAGTTTTCAGTGTGTAGTCTTTTGGAGTAAAAACCTAAACCGAACCAAGACTGTCTTGTACAGTATTTTAGGGTTCCAAACCCTATCTTACATCAAGATAAGTGTTTTACTTCATTAATTTAATTATGTCTTCAATTACTTGTGTGTATGCTTGCATGTTCCCCATGTCCGGCTAATTTACTTATGTGTTTGCTTAGGGAATATGAAACTTAATTATTGAATATTGATTGGTTGTCTTTTATCTTAATTGTTAATGATCTAGTAATGTGATAGGTCATCCGTTGTGTAGTTAATGCTTGATTAATCTTTGTGAACCTTAGTTTATAATACCTAGAGTTGTTGTAGGCTAAACCATCCGAAGAGTACCTTAGAGTTAAAGTTTATAAATCCTAGAGATTTTGTAGGCGACACCCTTTGGTAGTTTCAAAGAGTTAGTGATAAAGGCATACCCTACGACCTTAGACACACAACGCGATTAAGAATAAGGACGTGACAATTCAACCATCAATAGGAGATAATTAAGGAGTAATAAAACCTAAGTAAACACATCTTTAAACCATCATACGAGCACACAATAATTAGACATAGACTACCCTCACCTTAGTTAATTAGATAATTAGATAAGTAGACTAATCGGTAGAAATACCAACCCCCAATTCCAAACCCCGAGATTCGTACCTTTCCATTTCCTAAAAAAACATAAAAAGATAAAAAAAATAATCTTCCTCAACCCCAACCTTAGCGTAGTAACTTCTCACTAGCATTCCTATTCCCCTAGAGAACGATATCAGTTCCTGTGGCTTACCCTAATACTACACTACAACGATTAGGTTCACTGCCTAGGGTGTTGAAAAACTTGCTCGACGAAAAGGAAGTTCCTTTGACCCCGAACGACGCGTGTAGCGTTATCAATTTCCATCTTCATCGTTAATACTTTTACATATCACTCGGATGTTCTGGCAATACCACAAGGATAATGCATAGAACTCTCAATATATACTTACTTTACACATTGTGTGAAACACCAAGTCTTCATTAATTTTGTGTCCTAATGAGATATTGTGGATGATCTCTTGGCTCTAGACTCAATTGTGCACATTTGGTTTCTTATGCCGGAGACTAGGGAGAGGGTCTCCTTCTTCAATATCAACAATCTCTAAGAGAATGTCGATAGATTATGTAGGTTCCCCGTGAAAATGAAACAAGCCCTTTTAAGAGGAACTTGAGTAGCTTGGGAAGGTTAGTGCAGTGCGTTACTGGGTCCATGACGTCTTGTCTTCAATACTGGTGTTACCATTGTAACAGCCAGTAACATATGAATTGAACCCGGTTTCTGCCCTAAGGTTGAATTAATGGAGGGCTATTTCTTTTCACCCTTTTTACATTTAATTCTTTTTCATTCTTCAACCCTTCAGTGCTTACCGAGACTTCATAACTAGAACCTTGTTGGGTTTATTCCAGTTCTAGCTCAATGTCAGTTGGCACTCTTCCCATTTCTCACTTTTCTCCTTTTTTTAATGTACCTAAGGACTTCTACACTATCTAGTGGATTGTCCCTGGGTAGATCCCTCCGGTTCTGGCTGGATCGTGGGAACTATTACCTAACCTAACCATCCTTATAACACCATGCATAAAGTAAATTGGTCGGTCTTTTGGTATTGTTCTTTCCTTCTCGAAACCAATTGAAAAATCACTTGGAAAATCAATCAAGGTACTTGTGATATAATATCAAAGCATTTTGTACCTTAATTGTTTTGATCATTTAGAAATGCTCCCCCTAAAAATATGCTCTTATAATTTTGAAATTGTTTAGCACATGGAGGCAAGAAGTCTTTGAAAAATTTCTTTGATCTTAATTTCCGTGGAAAAAGCCTTTTGATTTTCTTGGTAAATCCTCCCCCTCAAAATGTGCGTTGGTTATTTGAAATCATTTAACACATAGAGGAAGGAGGTTTTCGAAGAACTTCCACGATCACATTTGCCATTGAGAAACCATTAGAAAATCAATCAAGGTACTTATGTTGAAACATAGGAATTTTTGTACCTTGAAAGTTTATTTTCTTTTGAAATGCTCCCCCTCAATATGTGCTTCGAGATTCGAAACCGTTTAGCACATATGGGAGAGCAGCCTGCACTTTGAGTCAAAAGATCATCTTTTATCAGATTTCATAATTAAATCACAAATTCTCCCCCGATCAAAAATATCAAACCTTTGGATCCCAAGTGATTTAACAAGGTTTAGAAAACATGGGAGAAAATGTGGCCTTGTTTAAATACTCTTTTGGTTTTTGGTTAAATGCTCCTCCTCAATCATGTGCATCATGTATTTGAAATCGTTTGGCACATGAAGGAAGGAGTTCTTTTGAAACAATCACCCTTTAAAACCGAATTGAGATTTAAGTCACGATCTCTCCCCCGATCAAAAATTTCAAACCTTTTGAGATTTGTGATCCCAATTGATTTAAATTATTTAGAAAATTTTGGGGAAAGACGTGGCTTGATTTAATTTTTGAAATTGACTGATGAGGACCAATTATAGAAATTAAAGATTGTTAGTGTCAGGTATGATAGTTTTTAATAGATCTTTAAGTAAAAGAAAACAATTTCACAATCAAACAAGAACAGAAAAAATTTCATTTTGAAAGATCATTGAGTATTAAAGCAAAATCATACCATGACATAACATTAAATCTTTAGATCACCACTTATTTTGTACAAACGGACTTGATAGATGAAATATCGTTTGAAAATATTTAAGATTGAAATCACTCTCCCCCTCAATCCATGACCGTAGTCGTTGATTGAGTGACTTATATTTTAAACAAAATGAAGTCCGGTTGATTTTCAAAAATTAAGTTCGATTTATTTTCAAAACAATATTTTTCTATTTTCAAAACAACATTTTCAAAATTGTTTTAAGAAAAATGGTATCATCCACTACTTTTTCCTGTACAAAGATACGTTAGGTGGTTGAGCTGCTTCTGTTGTTGCTGTAAGGCTTGAAGAAAACCATCTGCTGAAGCAGTGAGACCTCTGACGTTGCATATATCATGCCAACTCTTCATAGAGATCCAATTAAGATCCGTTTCTTCTTTTGTAGACCCAAGAAATAGTTACCCTTTCCTATCGGCATCCAATCATCTACTTTTGTGGGATCCGGATCGGAAACATTCTTTTAAACCATCTTATCTGCATACGTTAGTCAACACAAACAGATATATGATGGTTGACAACACCCAAACAGCAATCGACTAATAAAAGTCAATCCAACATGTCAATCAGATCATGTAAAGGCATGGAAATTATGTGTTTATCAAACTCTAATCATCTAATCCTAACAGTCATGTCCTAGGCTTCTAGTCCTTCGACGTAGGCAAACATCTTTTACATTTAAGTATATAGGATAATTAGATAAGCCCGTTAGATGATATGTATTTGAACACATTCTCCCCTCAATCAATGACTCATTTTATGAAAAGATTAAAACCGCTGAAGTCACTGATTGAGTTTTGCAAATTTATAAAACTTTGATTCTGATTGATTTTCAAGCAACTTAATTTCCACCATTTTTGAAACAACAAATATTTTTCTGAAGAATTATAGAAGAAAAAACATTTGTGTAGGAACAGCCGTCTTTTTGTCGACGAGCTTTCCTCAAATTCATTTTTGGATAAGTGCACGAAATTTATAAAAATCGTTTAAGCGTAGCCCTTTCCCTTTTGAAAAACAAGTTGCTATCTGAAATAATAGCAAACCATGGTTTAAGCACGAGTTACAGTCAGAAGTAACTGCAAGCCATATTTTGAGACATGTTTTGGAAAAAATATTTACACCTCTTGTTCGAACTTCATCTATGATCCCGTGCCATTATTGAATGACATTTCTAAGACCGTAGATGTTATCGATACCAGAAGACATGTCTTGAGAAAACATATTTTTGGTATTTTTAAATTTTCTAATTTTTATGGATTTTTGTTGGTTTTATAATTTTCTAATTTCTTTTTGTTTGTTTTATATTTTTGTATTTGGTTTTTGATAAATATTTACAGATAGAGTAGATGATATAGATTAAGAAGATAATGATACGAGTACCGAGATAAGGATATCGAACAGCCCCGTTGCAGAAGATAGAAGTCATCATCTCTTAAACTTTCACCACCAAAGCTTCCGAGGCTCTTGTATTGAAGAAAGAAATTGAACCATCTAAAAGTGAGACTTTGGTAGCTTCCCCCCAAACCGAAAATCATCATGCTGAGCAGATTATAAGCTCTCTTTCAAGCTTGCCTTAGCTAGGTGCACAAGGAAGCACAACATATCATCGATCTTGCTGCTCCTTTTAAGAATGATCATTGTGGTTCACCGTTCGGGGTTATATCATCCAATAGAACAACAACGTATCATCCCACGCTTGAAAGATTCTTCTCAAATTTCTTTTACACTTAACTCTGAAGTGACGCATACCAAAAGGTGTCAAGAGACCACTTCCCCCCAAGTAGTTGAAGTGATGTAGCCAGTCTCATAGAATAGAGCTCACAAACCCGAACACACATATACCCAAAGACAGAGAAGCTTATAACATCGAAGTAGCAGATTAAGTCCGATAGCCAAAGAATAACCCCGATGTATACTTTTCTCTCCCTGATGATAGTGTATGAAGCTCAAGAACCCGAAGTACCCAAATGACCCAAAGAAAGAATAACCGATAGCACTGAAGTAGCATGTTGAATCACTGATTCTCTATGCGGATTTCAACTCCGGAATAAGTGATCTATGATTGAATCACTGATTAAGCTCTCAAGTGAAACAACAGTGCGTCCCCAATGTACACAATTTCTCTCCCCTGATGATTGCGATATCATCGGAATCATCACACACTTGTGTACCTCTTTTATCACCAGAAACTAACTCTTCCATCTCTTCCCCCACATAGTTGGAATAAGAACACTAAACGCCATGAGTCAAACCTTGAGTTTCTCTATGGTAATGACATTTGTCTTCCCGAGATATATTCAATCACTTAGAAGTATTAAGTTCATCAAGTGTACTCGCGTTTAGATGCGTGTCTCCTTCCCCCTTGCTGGTTTTGATACTTCATAATCAACAACACATTATAAGCCCATGTACTAGAAATCTTTTGAGAAGACCATTAGCTCAAATATGTCTGTGAGAATCAACTTGCTGAAGAAACAATGTGAGCAATCTAATTGGGAATTAAATCTAGCTTTTCACTCTCCCCCAATTAGTGCTCTCCCCTAAGATGACAATCTTTTCGATGAGTGCCTAGAATAAGAAGAAGTCTTTAGATAGTTAAATACAATTCGTCTTTATTCTTCTAACATGCAGCTGAGAATATAGAACAGACTGTAGACTCGACCTTCTTCAAGATTGTCCGAATGGGGAATAGAAAGTTAACATCTTCTTCTCACCACGTGCATTCCCGTTAACTTGTATATAGCAAATCCCCTTAAATCAAATCCCTCCCAATCAAACAAGAACAGAAAGATGTTCATCAAGGAAATCAGCCCCGCAACTGGAAGCACTTTGTCATTAATCATATCAGCCCTTGAGAAGATGTCAACCAACGGCTCTTAGAAGAAACTCCATGTAAAGATGACCCGATAAGAAGAAGCTCCGTTCTTACATGAGTTTGGAGCCGTATGACCATATATTCTCAGATATAACTCAACATGTAGAATTATCATACTTATTCTCCCCCTCAAGAATTGCATACGGAGATGCTATTCTTGATTAAATAAGTGAATATCATTCAAATGTAGTCTATTCACACTTCTCCCCCTCAAAAGTAGCATATGATGTCGCCATCGTCATTATAATTGAGCAAGTGGAATAAGACAACAATCAACAGTAGTTCGGTTCACGTGATGACTGAAAGCGCATGGAAAAAGCATGAAGCATGTTGATGAGAATGGTCATTAATAAGAAGATTTCTCTTCTTCTAAAGATAAAGCGCACTGAAGCGTACACTTTTCTTTTCTTTAGGGAACGAGGCTTGAACTGTTGTGTTCAAACGTCATCAGAAGATTTCTCTTCTTCCAAAGATAAAGCACACTTAAACGTACACTTTTCTTTTCTTTAGAGAACGAGGCTTGAACTGTTGTGTTTAAATGTCATAATCTCTCTCTTTTTACCTCTCTTGGCAAACTTCATATCAACCCCATTATCATTCAGTAGGCTCTTTGTCGTGACAGCTGATGGAGAAAATCCAATATGATGAATTTGACCCTGAAGTGAATTAACCCGAACTCGTGACTTAAACTTGCACACATGTAACAAAGAGCGGTGCCGAGAGTTCATCCCCCTTTGAATCCCTAAGTACTCTATATTCTTCATCCAACCAACCATCAAGTATAAGACGTACATCACCTCTTGAAAATCCACAATTTAATGTGACACTGAGCACTACAACGTAACTCCTTAAAGCAATAGTTATTTTGTGGTGGTAAGAGACTAATTCCCCCAAGTGGTAAAAAGAAAAGGAAAAAACACCCAAAAATAACTAGATTTTCAAGTCTTCGTTTTAGAAAATATTAAAAGCTCGAACAAGGATCTCGAAGAATCTTCATCCAACCATCCCCGATACCTTCAGATACTAAGTACACTCGCCCGTAATATTTCACTTCATCCTCAAATAATTAATATTGAATTAACGATGTTGTCACATCTTGTGGTTAAAAGCTTAATTCTAGCCTTCTTTTACATTTTAAGTGAACTATGATAATGGTTTCATCCCGACCATGGTTAAAAGCACATAACCCCCTAAAACTTTGAAATAACCAAACTGCCAAGAAGACAATCCAAACAATCACCCTATTCATGAAGTACACCCTTTTATCCCTTCTTTGAAGTAGAAAACGTAGCTCCAGCATAAGATAAGTTCCAGAAATACTTTCCCTTTCACCAGGATGGTTCCATCATCGCGATTTTACAATTCTATGGTTTAAACCGAGAAATAATATCTTTTGCGGGATTTTGCAAGACCAAGAATAAACCGAGAGATAGATTCGGAAATGCACATTACCTTTACCGGGATGATTTCATTGTCACGGGATTTTACAAGTCTATGATTTAAACCGAGAAATAGATTCTTTCGCGGGATTTTACAAAATCAAGACTAAACCGTAAGCAATGTCAGCTTGAATGTATAATGACAACTTTGGTTTCGGTAAATTTCTGTTTTAGGGGAACATGCAGTGGTTCATCAGCGATTCTTCTCCATCATTAACAATTCTTTACCCATATGTAGACAACTTCACAAACCATACTAAGTCAAGTAGTATACACTACTTCCCCCTGAAGGTTGACCGTAACATTAAAGTATACGTTTCTCCCCCATGATGGTTTCGAACTTTCGGAAGCATCATAACGTGTACGACCATTTGCACGAGAAGTTTTTGTCATAAGTAAACATCTTGAAAACATCATGAAAGACATTGAAGATTCTTGAAAGATTTTGCTTAGACTGTGAAGTATCATTGACATTCTATGGCGTCGAATATCACATGGGAATTGCCGATCACATCTCATCCAACAAACCCTTTGGTAAACACATCATTCATGAATTCTTTCGGCAATTGCTGTGTAGGATCGTATATTTATTGTGCTGATGATTCGGGTGGTCTTGGATGATCAAAATACATGTTAGCCATTAGAGAGAGAAAGTTAGAGAGAGAGGGTGTTCTTGCTAGAGGTTTACACAAAGGGAATATTAGATTGAATGAGAAGCACCACCCCTTCCATGGATGGAAGGGGTATTTATAGTTACAAACATAACGACCTCCTATCGGCCTGTGGATCAGGCATACAGTGGGTAAAGACCCGTCCTTCCTCCACGGTGTTGCTCTAAACTAAACTACGCTACAAACTAACTAATAAACTGCTAAATAACGTAACTAACGACAAATCTACAAGCTAACTTATGCTAGATAATATTTGGGGTGACCGAATCTTCACTATGGAATTTTCTAATTCCTAACAATCTCCCCCTAAGGGAGGTCACCCCATGTTTTACATTTCGAATCCTAGCATTCTATTCTTGTCTTTGTTCTTGAGCTCGTAGACTTCAATTCTTCATTTCAACAATCTTTGTACAATAGCAGTGATTCTTCAAAGTCCGCACTGATTTGTACTTTTAGTGGAGGCCTTTAACTGATCCACATCTTTGATGATCTTCGAGCTTTCATTGAGATCATCAGCCATAGTAAATCTCTGGATCACCCTTTATTGTGTTGCCATCATGTGAAGTTGTGACTTTCAGACCGACATACTCACACTTTCTGGATCATGACATCTTTCATCAGAGTAGCGGAAGCTTTACTGACTCATGATATTTGCAGCAGCGTAGCAGAAGCATAGTATAGAAATATCAGAGCCAGGTTCTGTAGATATGCACCAGTCATGATTTCTTCAATTAAGTGTGGATGCTGTGAGCATGCGGCTTTGGATTGACTCCTCAATTCTGATCAGCTACAACCGTCCAAGTGTGCCTGCAAACAACAGTTAGCAATAAAACACACGAAAGTGTCTTTGACCACTTTCGTCGAATTGAGGTACACGGCCCACGGTTCCCCGTTGATCAGTACAAGTACTGCCTGTGATCAGGTATAATTCTGAAGAATCTCCTTGACAGGGTTTCGCAGCTGTTCTAGTTGTTCTCAAACCGGAACGTCTCAAAGAAGACAACACGGAGTGAGTGAACCAGCGAATTGAGATTCACTGATTGATGAAACATTGATTTGAAAAAACAATCGTGTATTGCTTGAAGAAAGAGTTTTGCAATACGACGAAGGTTTTATGAGAAAGATCAATTTTCAATCATAAATACATTTTATATTTGAAAAGAGTACACATTCGACGTGCTAGCGAAAAGAAGAGATTCGCACATCGAACGGTTTTTCTAAAAGTATTTTTCAATCAGAGATACTTTTTGAATTTGAAAATGAATACACATTCGACGTGCTAGAGAAAAGAAGATTTTGCACATCGAATGGTTTTTCCAAAAGTATTCGTCAATTCCAATCCTGGACCAAGGTTGATTCACGAGTGAATCTCCCCATTGTTTCTATCCAGTTGTCACAAGCTTGATCTTACGAGAAGATCTCACATGTCACCCACCAAGAGCTTGTTTGATGTTGGCTCTAGAAGGATTTCCATCTTCATCGTGAATATTTTCATATCACTCGGATGTTCAGGCAATACCACAAGGATAATGCGAAGGACTCTCAATATCTACTTACTTTCCACATTGTGTGAAACAGCAAGTCTTCATTAATTTAGTGTCCTAACGAGATATTGTGGATGATCTCTTGGCTCTAGACTCAATTTGTGCACATTTGGTTCCTGTGTCGGAGACTAGGGAGAGGGTCTCCTTCTTCAATATCAACAATCTCTAAGAGAAAGTCGATAGATTATGTCGGTTCCCCGTGAGAATGAAACAAGCCCTTTTAAGAGGAACTTGAGTGGCTTGGAAAGTTTGGTGCAGTGCGTCACTGGGTCCATGATGTCTTGTCTTCAATACCAGTGTTACCTTAGTAACAACCAGTAGCATATGTATTGAACCCGGTTTCTGCCCTAAGGTTAAATTGATGGAGGGCTATTTCTTTTCACCCTTTTTCATATTCAGTTCTTTTTCATTCTTCAACCCCTTCAGTGCTTACCGAGACTTCATTACTAGAACCTTGTTGGGTTTATTCCAGTTCTAGCTCTGTCTCAGTCGGCACTCTTCCCATATCTCACTTTTCTCCTTTTTTCAATATACCTAAGGACTCTACACTATCTAGTGGATTGTCCCTGGGTAGATCCCTCCAGTTCTGGCGGATCGTGGGAACTAATACCTAACCTCACCATCCTTAAAACTCCATACATAAAGTAAAATGGTCGGTCTTTCGGTACAGTTCATTCTTCCTTGAAACCAATTGAAAAATCATTTGAAAAAACAATCAAGGTACTTGTGATACGCGATCAAAGCATTTTGTACCTTAATAGTTTTGATCATTTAGAAAACCTCCCCCTCAACATGTGCATATGATTTAGAAATTGTTTAGCACACGGAGGCAAGAGGACTTTGAAATATTTTCTTTGATCATAATTTTCATAGAAAAAGCCATTTGATTTTCTTTGGTAAATTCCCCCCCTCAATATGTGCATAGGATATTTGAAAACATTTTATCACATAGAGGCAAGAGTTAATTTGAAGCACATCCACGATCACAAAATCCATTAAGAAAACCATTTGAAAACTCAATCAAGGTACTTAATAAATCACTTTAAAAAGCTTTCGTACCTCGATAGTTTATTTGCTCCCCCTCAATATGTGCTTCAAGATTCGAAATCGTTTAGCACATATGAGCGAGCAGCGTGCACAATTAAATCAAAGCGATCACCTTTTATCAAATTTCATTATTAAATCACAAATTCTCCCCCGATCAAATATATCAAACCCTTTGAGATTTTGGATCCCAAGTGATTTAATTAGGTTTAGAAAACATGGGAGAAAATGTGGCCTTATTTAAATACTCATCTGGTTTTTGGATAAATCCTCCTCCTCAACATGTGCATTATGTATATTGAAATCGTTTGGCACATGGAGGCAGGAGTGCCTTTAAAGGACTAAAACCAATTCCATTTAAAACAGATTTGAGATTTAAAACACGATCTCTACCCCGATCAGAAATATCAAACCATTTGAGATTTGTGATCCCAACTGATTTAAATCATTTAGAAAAATTTGGGGAAAGCCGTGGCAAGATTCAATTTTGAAAGATGACAGATAAGGACCATTTTAAGACATTAAAGATTGTTAGTGTCAGGTATGATAGTTTTTAAGAGATCTTTTAAGTAAAACAAAACAATTTCACAATCAAACAAGAACAGAAAGAATTTCATTTTGAAAGACCTTGATTCTAAAGAAAAAAAATCATACCATGACATAACATTAAATCTTTAGATCACCACATTTTAACGTACAAACCGGAACTTTTATGAAGAAATATTGCATGAAAATATTATATTTAAAATCACACTCCCCCTCAATCAATGACAGAAGTCAATAATTGAGTGACTTAAGTTTTGATAAAATAAAGTCCGGTGATTTTCAAAATTAAGTCCAATTAATTTTCAAAACAATATTTTCCATTTTCAAAACAATTTAATCAAATTATTCAAAATTGTTTAAAAATGGTATCCTGCACAAAGATACGTTAGGTGGTTGAGAAGCTTCTGTTGTGTTGCTGTAGGGCTTTGGAAGAAAAACCGTCTGCAGATGCAGTGAGACTTCTTCTTACGTTGCATTTTGAATGCCAACTGAGGTCCAATTAAGCTCCGTTTCTTCAATCACTTAGAAGAAAACAATCTGCTGATGCAGTGAGACCTCTTACGTTGCATTTATGCCAACTCTCCATAGAAGTCCAATTAAGCTCCGTTTCTTCATTTGTCAACCCAAGAGATAGTTACCCTTTCCTTTCGGCATCCAATCATCATCAATAGTGGGATCCGGATCGGGAACATCTTTATAACCAATATACCTGCATACGTTAGTGAACACACATACAGATATATGGTGGTCGACATCACCCATAACAGCAATCGACTAATTAAAGTCAATTCAACATAACAATCAGATCATATAAGGCATGGGGTTTATGTGTTAATCAAACTCTAATCATCTAAACCTAACAATCATATCCTAAATTCCTAGTCCTTCGACACAGGCAAATATCATTTTTAATTAAGCACGTAGGATAATTATGAAAGCTCGTTAGATGATATAGATTTGAAAACATTCTCCCCCTCAATCAATGACTCAATTTGTGAAAGGTTTAAGAGCGCTAAAGTCATTGATTGAGTTTTCAATTTTTTACGAAAAACTCTGAAACTGATTGGTTTTGCAACTCATTAACCACCATTTTGTTAAAACACCAAATATTTTTCTGAAGAATTTTAGACGAAAAAACATTTGTGTAGGAACAGCAGTCCTTCGACATACTTTCCTTGTTTTGTTTTTAGGATAAGTGCACGAAATATTTTGAAAATAGTTTAAGCGTAGCACTTTCCTTTCTTGAAAAACGGGTTGCTATCAGAAATAATAGCAAGCCATTGTTTAAGCACGGGTTACAGTCTGAAGTAACTGCAAGCCATTTTTGAGACATGTTTAGAAAGAAATATTTACACCTCCTGCTCGAACTTCATCTATGGTCCCGTGCCATTATTGAATGACATTTCTAAGACCACAGATGTTATCGATACCAGAAGACATGTCATAGAAAAACATATTTTTGGTATTTTTTTGAAATTTTCTGATTTTTATGGTTTTTGAAGGTTTTATATTTTTCTATTTTCTTTTTTCTTGGTTTTATATTTTTCTATTTTCTTTTTGTTGGTTTTCTATTTTTGTATTTGGTTTTGCTGGTTTTATATTTTTGTATTTTGCTTTTCTGAAAAATATATACAAGGATAGAATAGATGATATAGTTAAGAAGATGATGATACGAGTACCGAGATAAGGATATCGAGCAGCACGTCGTAGAAGATAGAAGTCATCAACTCT
Source organism: Chrysanthemum seticuspe (assembly GCA_019973895.1). NCBI lineage: Eukaryota > Viridiplantae > Streptophyta > Magnoliopsida > Asterales > Asteraceae > Chrysanthemum > Chrysanthemum seticuspe. The sequence goes on from BPTQ01000007.1 coordinate 63,906,501, forward strand.
TAAACATTCACCACCAAAGCTTCCGAGGCTCTTGCATTGAAGAAAGAAATTGAACCATCTGAAAGTGAGACTTTGGCAGCTTCCCCCCAAACCGAAAATCCTATAGCTGAGCAGAATCGAAGCTCTATTTCAAGCTTGCCTTAGCCAGGTGCATAGAGAAGCACACCATTATCATAAATCCCGCTGCTCCTTTCAAGAATAATCACCGTGATTCTTCGTTCGAGGTTATATCATCAACAAGAAGAACAGCATCGTATCATCCCACACATAAAACAATCTTCTCAAATTTCCTTTTCAACTGACGTCTGAAGCGATCCATTCCAAAAGGTGTCAAGAGAACAATTCCCCCTAGTAGTTGAATTGATGCAGTCAGTCTCTTTGTATAATGCTCAAGAACTCTCCCGAATACACATCATGAGGGTAATGAAGAACAACTCCCCAATGTTCACATCTTTCGTCCCTGATGAATGTGTATGAAGCTCAAGAACCCGAAGTACACCAATATCCAAGAACTCTCCCGAATACACATCATGCCCGGAAGGAAAACACCTCCCCAATGTTTGTGGTAAACAATGGCTTTCTTCCCTGATGATCGTGTATGAAGCTCAAGGACCCGAAGTACACACATTCCCCAAAGAGAGAACAACCGATAACATTGAAGAAGCAGGCCGAATCACTGATTATCTCTGCGGGTGACAATCTCTGCGGATGTCAACACCGGAATAAGTGATTATATCTCTGAATCACATGATTAAGTCCCTCAAGTGAAACAGCTGAGCATCCCCAATGCACACACTCTCTCTCTCCCCTGATGCATTGCGATACCATCGAGATCATCACACACCTAGTGTACCTCTTTTATCTTCAGAAACTTTCATCTACATCACTTCCCCCACGTAGTTGAATACTAACACTAAACGCCTTGATGAGTAAAACCTTGAAGTTTCTCTGCGGTCATGACATTTGTTTTCCCGGAATAATCTTCAATCACTTAGAAGTATTAAGTTCCATCAAGTTTACTCGCCATGAGTCAAACCTTGAGTTTCTCTGCGGTAATAACATTTGTCTTCCCGGGATATCTTCAATTATTAGAAGTATTAAGTTACATCAAGTTTACTCGCGTTTAGATACGTGTACTCCTTCCCCCTTGCTGGTTTTGACTACTTCAGAATCAGCAACATCTTATAATGCCCAAATACTTGAAATCTTTATGAGAAGAATCACTTGTAATCTTGTAGGAATCAACTTGCTGAAGAATATGAGCAAGTCTAATTGGGAATTGAATCTGACTTATAACTTTCTCCCAATTAGTGCTCTCCCCTAAACCGACAATCTGTTTGATAAATGCCCAGATTAAGAAGAAGTCTTTAGATCGTTAAATGCAACTCGTCTTTAGTCTTCTAACATGTAGCAGAAAATGTAGAACAGACTGTAGACTCGACCTTCTTCAAGATTGTGCAGTTGGGGAATAGATAGTTAACATCTTCAACTCACACCAAAAAAAGGATCTCACCAAAAAGCATCCCAATTAACTTACATCTTGCAAATCCCCTTAACTAAAATCCCTCCCAATCAAACAAGAACAGAAAGATGTTCATCAAGGAAATCAGCAATCAGGCTGCAACGAACACACAAGATGGTAACACCAAACTACCAATCACATCAAACAAGAACAGAGAGATTGTTCGGAATCATCATGTTGATGTATACGTGAAGCATTAACCGGAAGCACTTTGTCGATAAACTCATCAATCCGAGTGAAGATGTCAACCAACGACTCTTAGAAGAAACTCCATGTAAAGATGATCCGATAAGAAGAAGCTCGGTTCTTACATGAGTTAGGAGCCGTTTTACCGTATATTCTCAAATATTAATCAATCATGCCAAAAATTCACACTTCTTCTCCCCCTCAAGAATTGCATACGGAGATGCCATTCTTGATTAAATAAGTGAAAATCATCCGAATGTTCTATTCACACTTCTCTCCCGCAATATAAGCACGTGATGTCGCCATCTTCATTATAATCGAGCAAGTGGAATGAGAAAACAATCAGTGGTAGCCCGGTTCACTTGAAGACTGAAGCGCATGGAAAAAGTATGAAGCATGTTGATGAGAATGGTCATAATAAGAAGATTTCTCTTCTTCCGAAGATAATGCGCACTGAAGCGTACACATTTCTTTTCTTTAGAGAACGAGGTTTGAACTGAAGTATTCAAACGTCATAATCTCTCTCTTTTCAGCTCTCTTAGCAAAACATGTAATCAACCCCATTATCATTCAGTAGGCTCTTTGTAGTGACAGCTGATGGAGAAAACCCAATATAATGAATTTGACCCTGAAGTAAACTAACCCGAACTCGTGACTTAAACTTGCACATATGTAACGAAGAGCGGTGCCGAGAATTCATGCTCCATTGAATCTCTTAAGTACTCTATACTCTTCAACCAACCAACCATCAAGTAATAGACGTACATTACCTCTTGAAAATCCACAATTGAATGTGACACTGAGCACTACAACGTAACTCCTTTAAGTGATAGTTATTTTGTAGTGGTAAGATCCCAATTCCCCCAAGTGGTAAAAGAAAAGGTAAAAGACACCCAACAATAACTAGATTTCCAAGTCTTCATTTTTAATGATAAGCTTGAACAAGGATCTTGAAGAATCTTCATCCATCCATCCCCGATACCTTCAGATACTAAGTACACTCACCCGTGATATTTCTCTTCAACCTCAAATAAATAATACTGAATTAACGCCGTTGTCACATCTTATGAACTGCTCAAATCTAGCCTCCTTTGACATTTAAACGAACTTTGATAATGGTTTCATCCCGACCATGGTTAAAAAGCACATAACCCCATAAAACCAAGTAATAACCAAATTGCCATGAGGACAATCCAAACACACACCCAATTTATTAAGTACACCCTTTTATCCCTTCTTCGAAGCAGAAACCGTAGCACCAGCATCAAGTAAGATCCAAAACTAACACTTTCTCTTCTCCAGGATGGTTCCATCAATACGGGATTTTACAACTCTATGGTTTAAACCGAAAAATAGTTTCTTTCGCGGGATTTTACAAAACCAAGAATAAACCGTAAGATAGATCCGGAAATGCACTTTACTAATACCAGGATGTTTCCATTGTCACGGGATTTTACAAGTCTATGATTTAAACCGAGAAATAGGTTCTTTCGCGGGATTTTACAAAATCAAGACAAAACCGTAAACAATGTCAGCTTGAATGTGTTACGATGACTTTGGTTTCAGAGAATATCTGTTTTAGGGGAACATGCAGCGATTCATTAGCGGTTCATTATCCAACATCAAGAAAAACATCAACCATCCAATCAATACTTCGGTAAACACATCATTCACGCATTCTGTCGGCTATTGTAATGACCACATGGAGAAGTAAACCCAATATACCAAACTTGATCATGAAGTAGAATTTCCCAGATTTGTTACTTAACCTTGTACTAATCCTTGTGAAGAAGAAACGGTGTACCCAATGTACTAAACCTCTTGACATTCTCAAAAGAGTGAGACACCGAAGTGATAGCAACGTTGTTAAGCGAGAAAGAATCACAAACGTAACTAAATAGCCAAGTCTTTATCACACTCTAAAAATGCTCAAACAAGTCATCTTCGTGAAAGGGTAGAGAGAAAGAAGACGAAATAAGTGAACGCGCCCGGAAAAACTCACTTCAAATCCAAATAAGAAATGTCGTCCAAACAACCCCGTAGTCAACATTTATAATAACAATTCAAGCCGTGGCAGAGTACCCTTGTAAAGATGTATAAGCCAAAGTGTCAAATCGAATAAATCAACAAATTTTATCATCAACCCAAATCTCATTATCAAAATCATCATTCAATAATTATAGGCCTCAAAGTTCATGTAACCAACTCCTGAATAACATATGGCTCGTACACATCACACTCCCATATACCCACGAGAAAAAAAATCAGAAACCTGAGGCCCATAATCACTTCAGATCTCAGCCCATCAATGTAAAATATATCAAAAACCCATCATTCATCCATAAATCATGTTCGGCCCATAACACTGATCCAAATCCAAGTTGTTAACACAATTCAGCCAAAAGTCCACTTCAAATATATAACCGTGAGTTCTGAAGCCCATATTCAAAAATTGGAATACCCGATCCAATTAAGACTCCTCAAACCCTAAATTTTCGGGCAATATAAAAAACACTCTAAACACTCACTTGCCCTAAACCTATTCACATAACATACTCCTGCGCCCCCATCTCTGTGACTCTCCTGTCACCAAACCCTAAAACTCCTCAGCTCAAGTAAATCCGCCTCCTTCTAAAATTTGTTACTCAAATCAGCTTCAAACCTTGAAGACTCAAACGAAACTAACATCATTCACACCAATCGGATTCTTGGACCAGGACACCTTCATATGATTCATGTATGCGCCACAGAGATGGCAAGAGATTGACATCTAGGCCACAGGGATGGCTTTGAAAGCTCGACACAAAGGTAGGTTTAACATTAATTGTATTGAGTCATCAAACGAAATAAAGAGATAGAGACTAACGAACTTGTTAATTCTCTATCCTTTTTAATTCGAACATTTTAACATCATGTGAGTTGATTCCATTTTTATTATACATATAACGACACAAGGAAATGATTCAACAAATTTGTTGCACTGATTTCTTTGAGGTCGAAAATAACGAAGAGCTCAAGATCGATGATGTGTTAGGTTCATAAAATCTTTTAAAGGTTTATGCTTGATGAACCACAACTGAGATCTTCAAATCATTGATATTCGAGTCATGTATGGGATCTGTGATGATTAACTCTATTCGTGATATAGACCCTCAAGGTCTTGATGTATTTGATGAGTACCACGAAAATAGATATCTGAGATCGATGGGTAACATTCATTTCGGTTTTCATTAGTTTTTCAGGATCTGTGATGTTAAATACTTCGAATCTCATGACTTTTGGTCTTGATAGAACATTTGTGTGCCGCGAGTAATTAAAGCTGAGATCCTTTGTCCTTTTACTTTCTTGTTCGAGTATTGATTGAGTGAAATAGATGATGGAGGATAGGTCTAGGATAGTATGAAGTTGGATGAATGGTAGTTGATATGTTGGTAATGGTTGTGGTTGTGTCATCAAACATTGGTCTTGTATTCTCATTCTACATTTCTGTTCAAAACCATTTAACACAACTCGCCACGACTAACTCGCCAAGGCCAAGTCGCCACGGCTAACTCGCCAAGGCCAAGTCGCCACGGGTAACTCGCCAAGGCCAAGTCGCCACGGCTAACTCGCCAAGGCCAAGTCGCCAGGCTAAGTCGTAGCGACTTGTAAAGACAAGTCGCTATAAAAGGTTCAGTGCATCTGGACAGGTTTGTGTTAAATCGCTAGCTAAGTCGCTAATGACTTTTTGACTCAAAAGTCAAAAGTACCACAAGGACAGTTATCACGATTATACAAGTCGCTAGCATGAATATTCATATTTTCCGATGAGTTTTCCGACAATATTCCGTTCATCTTCAATTTTTTACCCAGAAAACTTAGTCTTGACCCAGAAAAATGCATAAAAAGATTGCTTTGTTTGACCCAATACACCACTGCTTGGACAATAGACCACTGTTTGACAAGACACCATGACAGCAAGCATATGACATTTTTGACTCAAAAGTCAAAACAAGAAAAACAATAACTCGCTAATAAGAACATTGACAAACTTGGTAAAAACAATTTAAATACCAGGACTTGTAATAACCAACTGTATCAAACCACTAGACCGTAACACAATAACATCATCACATAAACACATCAATCATCACAACTGCCGCATCAAACCGCCAACAAGTAACCATGTAAATCATCAAAACAACATAACCATGGCTCTTGATACCAATTGTTAGGATTCAAATATTATTGTGTTTGATGATTCGGGTGGTCTTGGATGATCAAAATACATGTTTTCCATTTTAGAGAGAGAAAGTAGAGAGAGAGGGTGTTCTTGCTAGAGGTTTACACAAAAGTTGAATATTAGATTATGAGAAGCACCACCCCTTCCATGGATGGAAGGGGTATTTATACTTACAAACTACACGACCTCCTATCGGCCTGTGGATCAGGGATACAGTGGGTAAAGACCCGTCCTTCCTCCACGGTGTTGCACTAAACTATATTACGCTACAAACTAATAAATAAACTACTAAATAACGTGACTAACGACAAGTAACGACACGTCTACGAGCTAACTTATGCTAGATCATAATTGGGGTGACCGACACTTTAACATGGAATTTTCTAATTCCTAACAGAAATGGAAGATAAACACTCATTAACCGGTCCTAGTACATAGATTACCATAGTCTTGAGACTAGATCAAACCTCCATCGCTTTGGCGTAAGCACCTAGGAAAGACTATCAAAGAGGTCTTTTAAAGGGTTGTAATATAAGGCTTACGGTAGGGAAACAAAGGGTTTGGTGGGATAGGCTATTTAGTGGTGGCAAGTCAAAAATCTTTATGTTACAAGCATGTGAAGAATGGCGTTGCTAAGCCAAGACTCGACACTCTAGACTCTAGATAACTGAAACAAACAAACATAAATTAAAGATAGATGTAGGATGGTAGCCCTTATGTTTTTTTCATTTTTTGTTTTCAACACTATATTTTTTTTCTTTTTCTCTTTTTCTATTTTTTTTCAATTTTTTATTTATTTATTTTTTTCATACACTTTTACTCTACCATCCTCTACGGTAACATCAAAATGATAGGGATTTATAGGCACATCCCTACACTTGAGTTTTTATTACTCTAATCACTAATTTGACCCCGAATTGAAAAGATCAAAACACTTGGAGTACATTATTACGCAAATAAAGGGAATTTGAATTTAACGTTCCCTTCTCGACATTTCATAAACTTTAACTTTTACCATGAGTCCCAATCTTCCCAAAACTGTATACAAAGGATATGACTCGACTTAGCAACTTATGCAAGCAACTAGATAACTGAACTAAGGGTTTAGTGTGATAACAATAGTGCACTAAAAGTGAGTGCATACAAGGTAGGCTAAGGCGATTTGGGTGTACATTTGGGGGTGGGGTGTAAACAATGCTCTTCATTGATATTCTGGAAAGCCAAAACATCATGAGAACCGCGAAAAGGATAGGCTCTGAGGGGTTAACTAGGGGTATCGTGTACTAAAGAGGAGTACAACGCAAAGGTGTGGGGGAAATTACTCAACCGATGTGGAAGAAGTAATTATATTACAGGTATTAAACAAGGGTTATCCTAATGCCTCTTATCATTTAGTTATTCCTAACTACACAAGTGTAGTCTTACTAGCGATCTCAGGATGCATCACAAAACAAGTTCTAGAATCTATTATACTACCGGTTCACACACTAAGCATTAAAGATGAATTCTTTAATTCCTACTAATCTAAGGGCGATCCTCACATTTTGGGTGGAATTTAAGTGGTAAAGGGTTTTTGTGCTAGTCATATAACTTCCTATCCATGAGACGCTTTTGTTAAGACTAATGGCCCACTCCTATATGTCATGAAAAATTTTAAATTTGGTGCAAAAATTACCCTAACCGACATTTTCTCATGGTTTATTACACAAATAAAATTGGAAAAAGCAAATAATCAAGGATAAGCATAGTTTCAAAGTTCCCGTTTTATTTTCCCTCCCTACACTTAAACTGAACATTGTCCCCAATGTTCCCCGAAAGTATCAAAGTTATGATAATGGAAGGTAATAAAAGATGAAAGAAACTAGTACTCCCCTGATTAGCTCGGTAGGATCCGTGTAAAGTGGTGGTTACATCTTTCTTCAAGAAGAACGTTTGCGTTAAAAGCTCCTTCTCATCTTATGTATCTTCTTCTTGATAAATTAAACCTGCACACTTGAAGAAAACAAACGAAACCATTGCGTAAAATCGGCGGTAATAATATATATAGGACTCTACGAAACTAGGATATAATGCTTGTGGAATGGATGTTTACAGAATTTCTGGAAAATTAAGACCTGGAAAATTCCAAAAAATTATAAGTAGCTCAGAAAACGAGAAAAAGTAATCAGTTGTTTTTGCTCCTTCCTGACGTCGTCAGGTTATCCTGACAAAAACTGGTATGCGATTTTCTGGAAAATTTACATCTTTAGAATCTGGAAAAATTTCCTGCAAAACATCCATTATGACTCGATACAAGCATTTGACTCGAACAAACACACATGTATATCTTTTAATTAATTAAAATTCTCACGTTTTACGTTTCTTTTGAAAACGTGTGTAATCCTCCCTACACTTATCCCTTATGTAAAATACCTTTATATGTAATTAAGACGAGTTTAAAGACAAAATAAAGCACTTTTTACAAATTTAAACATGAGAATAAACAATCAATAAAAGATATATGACACAAACAAGCAAACAATTAAGCATGGGTTGCCTCCCACGAAGCGCTTTTCTTTATTTATGAGTCTTGTAGCTAGACTCGTAGTCGTGCCCCTACGTGACTTTATTACCGTCACCTTCTTCCTCATGACGGTCTCTATTGGGGGATTCCATGTTGTAAAAGTGCCCTATGATGCACCTTTCTAAGAGGTCGTCCTCTCCCCAATTGGTTCTATATTCCGGTCCTAAGTTCAAGCAATCCTTATAGAATCCGAAAATCTTGGCCATAACATAATATACTCCTTTCTCCTTATCCTCCTCATTCCTATAATAGACCGATAGTTTAAGTTCCTTTTCATCATTGGAGAGTGATGAAAACTTCTCAATCTTAAACGGCATTTGGTAGGCTACATCATCGGTCTCATTCTTAAATCGCACTATTCCTAATGAGGGATCATAAGTAATCCTGGTGTTTTCTATGAAAGGTTTTCCTAGAATAACGTGGAACAAGCTAGGATCTATGGCCGTACTAATATCATCCACAATTATGAAATCTGTAGGAAATGTGAAACCACCTACATAGACGGGCAATCCCTTAACTCTACCAAGAAAATTGCAACTAACCCTAGGATTATCGGGATCTTGCCTAGTTGGGATAGGCTTCTTCATTACCCAATTATAGTAGGTGCTAGTCATGATGTTATTGGAGACTTGCGGTCAATGTAGGCCTTTGCCACGAAAAGGTGTCCTATGCGACATGGTATGTTAAGATTCCAAGGGTTCCCAAACTTGATCCTAGGGCTCTTCCTAACATACATGTGACGGAGGTCACGTACTAAGTGAGGGTGGCGAGATAGTTCTTCTTCCGTAGGAAACTTATTGAAATAGTCAATGTCTACTTCATCTACTTCCTCGGTTGTTTCATTCATCGGTGTTTCACTAACCTCAAGTATCGTGTCATGGTTCGCTTCGTCATTTGTTCTATTAGGTTCCACTAAAGCAATAGTATTGACAAATTGAACGTGCTTAGCTAACTTACTTGGGTCCTTAATCTCTACACCGGAAGGTTCGGGAGTTAAGGTAGCATTAACCTTCCTATCACTATTGGTCATGGCTTTCAAGAGGTTATCTATCTTTCTATCCATCTCGGCTTGTTGTTGGTTAAAACGGTCCGAGAGCTTAGCTATTTGAGCTTCTTGGGATGCGACTAGGTGTTGCAACATCCCTTCAATGTTTTGTTGGTTAGGGCCGTGAGATGGGGGCCATGAGAAATTATTGGTAGTGAATTCTTTGGTTTGTCCCCAATAAAAGTCGGGCTTGCCCTTCCATGCTTCTTGGGCGTCATTAAAAGTCCTAGGTCCGGGTGTTGTAGGGAATCTTCCTCCCGTTCCATTAATACGCGAGGATGCGTAGTCAACGGAAGCTTGTTCGGGGAATTGGGTGCAAGTGCGGGTGTTATGAGGAGCACTACACGGCTCACACGAGGAAGAAACTTTGTTCACATGGCGTGAAGACTTAGGATTTTTGTAGGAGCTCATTAGGAATTTAACTTGATCTTCAAGTTCGAGCATCCTACGGTCGGAAGGTTGTGAGTCAATGGGAGGCAAGGAGATTGCCTTAACGGTTTTGGGCAACTCACGGGGGTCATTCAAAATTTCGTTGTCATAGAGAGCAAGGTTCTCTATTATACCCCATGATTCTTCCGCGGTGAGATCACTAAGTTTTCCACTGGCCGCTTGGTCAATGGATCGCTTGGTGGGGAAGTTGACATGATCATAGAAGAGTTGGACTTGGAGCCAAAGATCAATGCCGTGATGAGGGACTTTATGAAGTAAGTCCTTGAATCGAGTCCATGCTTCGTAGAGAGATTCACCTTGACATTGTTGGAACATCAAGATATCATTCCTAAGCTTAGTGGTTCTCCCCGGTGGGAAAAATTAAGCAAGGAAGCGAGAGGTGAGATCATCCCAACTTGAGATGGAGCCGGCGGGAAGTCGCTCAAGCCAATTACTAGCTTGGTCCCGTAGAGAGAATTGGAAGAGATGCAGACGCGTGGTCTCCCGAGTAGTAGCATCGAGGTCGATGGAATCGAAAATTTTAAGGAAATCCTTAAGATGCTGATTAGGATCTTCGGAACGAAGTCCATGGAATGCACATCCGTTTTGCACCAACCGGATGGTGTTGGATCGCAGGGCCGTAGTTTGGGCTTGGTCGGGAAGCTCAATGGTGTTCCTATAGCCTAGGTGGCTTGGTCTCGAGTATTCACCAAGAGTACGGCCTTTTGGCGGGTCATTTGGTGGTAGGTTGATGAATCGTGGTTGGTTATCACCTTTCAAGATGGGGTTACTAACAAAGTCACGAAGAAGGGGGATAGACTACGAGAAAGCTAGAAATGAGAAAAAAAAAAGATTACTTGATAGGAATCAAGCAAGGGAACCTAAACGAGGTGCAAATCTAAGTAGCTATTCTATTCCCCGGCAGCGGCGCCAAAAACTTGATAACGCTACACGCGTCGTTCGGGGTCAAAGGAACTTCCTTTTCGTCGAGCAAGTTTTTCAACACCCTAGGCAGTGAACCTAATCGTTGTAGTGTAGTATTAAGGTAAGCCACGGGAATTGATATCGTTCTCTAGGGGAATAGGAATGCTAGTGAGAAGTTACTACGCTAAGGTTGGGGTTGGGGGAAGATTATTTTTTTTATCTTTTTATGTTTTTTTTAGGAAATGGAAAGTTACGAATCTCGGGGTTTGGATTTGAGGGTTGATATTTCTACCGATTACTCTACTTATCTAATTATCTAATTAACTAAGGTGAGGGTAGTCTATGTCTAATTATTGTGTGCTCGTATGATGGTTTAAAGATGTGTTTACTTAGGTTTTATTACTCCTTAATTATCTCCTATTGATGGTTGAATTGTCACGTCCTTATTCTTAATCGCGTTGTGTGTCTAAGGTAGTAGGGTATGCGTTTATCCCTAACTCTTTGAAACTACCAAAGGGTGTCGCCTACAAAATCTCTAGGATTTATAAACTTTAACTCTAAGGTACTCTTTGGATGGTTTAGCCTACAACAACTCTAGGTATTATAAACTAAGGTTCACAAAGATTAATCAAGCATTAACTACACAACGGATGACCTATCGCATTACTAGATCATTAACAATTAAGATAAGAGACAACCAATCAATATTCAATAATTAAGTTTCATATTCCCTAAGCAAACACACAAGTAAATTAGCCGGACATGGGGAACATGCAAGCATACACACAAGTAATTGAAGACATAATTAAATTAATGAAGTAAAACACTTATCTTGATGTAAGATAGGGTTTGGAACCCTAAAATACTGTACAAGACAGCCTTGGTTCGGTTTAGGTTTTTACTCCAAAAGACTACACACTAAAAACTAAAAAATTCAGATTCTATATATAAGATTACATATGCGACGACGTCACCCTTTGATTTGCGACGCCGTCGGGTCGCCGTTATTAGGGTTTCGTCTTGGCCACGTTAGTCTTGCGACGGCGTCACCTTATGCTTGTGAAGCCGTCCCCTTCAGTCTCTGACGTCGTCTGGATCAAATCTAGGCCGTCTGAGTTGCGACGACCTACTCTTTTAAAACCTGACACCGTCACTTGTAAATAAGCAATTTGGATACTGAGCCGTCACAAAAGTGATGCGACGGCGTCGCAGATAACACCTGACGCCGTCCCCTTCAGTTTTAGCAGCCTGAGTGTCTCGATTCTTGACTTTGGCCATTTTCTTTGTATATTCGCGCCTTTTCGTCCGAATAAGTGTCATTCCAGCATTTTTCCTTCTAGATACCTAAAAAGTGAAAAGGAACGATATTAGGTAATAACGGATACAAAAGTGATCAAATAAGGGCTTAAACGACCCCTCAAAAAGGTACATTTTAAAACCTTATCAGAAATCCTTCTAGAGCCAACATCAAACAAGCTCTTGGTGGGTGACATGTGAGATCTTACATAAGATCAAGCTTGTGACAACTGGATAGAAACAATGGGGCGATTCTCTCTTGAATCAACCTTGGTCCAGGAAATGAATTGGCGAATACTTTTGGAAAAACCGTTCGATGTGCAAATCTCTTTTTTTTCTTTAGCACATCGAATGTGTATTCATATTTCAAACACAAAAAGTATCTCTGATTGAAAAAATACTTTTGGAAAAACCGTTCGATGTGCAAATCTCTTCTTTTCTCTAACACATCGAATGTGTATTCTTTTTCAAATACAAAAAGTATTTTTGATTGAAAATTGATCTTTCTCATAAAACCTTCGTCGTATTGCAAAACTCTTTCTTCAAGCAATACACGATTGTTTTTCAAATCAATTTTTCATCAATCAGTGAATCTCAATTCGCTGGTTCACTCACTCCGTGTTGTCTACTTTGGGACGCTCCAGTTTAAGAACGGCTAGATCAAGCTTCGAAATCCTGTCAAGGAGATTCTTAGGAATCCTACCTGATCACAGGCAGTATTTATACTTATCAACGGGGAACCGTGGTTCTTGCAACTATATTCAACAAAAGTGAACAAAGACAGTTTCATGTGTTTTAGTGCTAACTGTTGTTTGCAAGAACATTGGACGGTTGCAGCTGATCGATATTAAGGAGTCAATTCAAAACCGCATGCTCACACCATTCACACTTAATTGAAGAAAATCATGACCATCAAAGACATACAACAAGGATGCTTCCGCTACTCTGATGAAAAGATGTCATGATCCATAAAGTGTGAGCATGTCGGTCCAATAGTCACAACATCACATGAAGGCAACACAACAAAGGGTGATCCAGAGATTTACTGTGGCTGATGATCTCAAAGAAAGCTCGAAGATCATCAAGATGTGGATCAGTCCAAAGACCTCCACTGAAAGTAAAAAATAATCAGACTATGAAGAGTCACTGCTAAAGCACAAAGATTGCGGAAGTGAAGAATTGAAGTCTACGAGCTCAGAGCAGAAGACAAAATAGAATGCTAGGATTCAAAATGTAAATCATGGGGTGACCTCCATTAGGGGGAGATTGTTAGGAATTGGAAATTCCATAGTGAAATGTCGGTCACCCCAAATATAATCTAGCATAAATTAGCTCGTAGACATATCGTTATTTAGTTAGTTATTAGTTTAGAGTAACACCGTGAAGGAAGGACGGGTCTTTACCCACTGTATGCCTGATCCACAGTCCGACAGGAGGACGTATTAGTTGTAACTATAAATACCCCTTCCATCCTTGGAAGGGGTGGAGCTTCTAATCTAACATTTTCTTTTTTGTTTTACTTTCTCTCTCAAGAACTCCCTCTCTACTCTCTTCATCTCTCTAACATGGCTTTCTTGATTTATCATAATCCTATACCACCCGAATCATCAAACAACATAATATGTATAATCCTACACATTAGAGGCCAGGTTTTACTGCTACAGCCTTTACCTATGGTTGCCAAAGCCTATAGTATGCTCAGACAGGAAGAAAAACAAAGAGAGGTTCCTAAACAGACCACACCTTCAGTACCATTTGCACTTAACACATATAGAAACACCACTACCTCTGAATCATCTAGGAACACTAGAAATCCAATTGTTCAATAGCAGCCTAGGAGAAGCACATTCAAACCAGGAGTGATTTGTGGGAATGGCTTCAAAGAAGGACACACCAAAGAGGATTGTTATAAACTGGTTGGATACCTCATTGGACATCCCCTGCACAACAAGTATCAACCAGCACAAAGAAGGTCATTCACTCCAAATCATCAACCTTCAACCAACCAATTCAAGGGCAAGGCAGCTATAAACATGGCAGTGATGATTGACACACCAATAGAATCAAGCAACAGTCCTACACCACTACCACCAGACTACTCTGTCACAGCCAGGATGGACCAACTTCAAAACCAGCTGAATCAAGTGTTGGTGATGATGCAGAACAATTCAGATACCTCACCTTCTGGCTCATGCAACTTCATGGCAGGTAAAAGAATCATTGCCACAAACACTACAAAGTCTAAGGAAGTTTGGATTATAGATAGTGGCGCATCTGATCATATATGCATTTCTATCACACTCATGCATACATTATCACTTGCATCACACCAATAATCATTTGCCTCCCAAATGGTAATACAACCACATGTAATACCATATGATCAGTCACACTACAATCAAACATCACTTTACACAATGTCTTATACATTCCTACTTTTACTTATAACCTGATTTCAGTTAGCAAACTCCTCAAAAACACACTTTAATCCATCACTTTCACTTGCAATACAGGAACCTTTCAGGACCATAATGGAACCTCAACAATTGGAACTCTCTATGGTGACCTATATGTCTTACCTTCCTCATCTACATCAACATCAACATCTCCTTCTCCTCTACCCACTACATCAACAATTCTTTCTAGTACCAGCACAACTTCATTGTGGCATGTAAGATTGGGACATCCTTCTGCTCAAGTCCTCAAGACCATCACTCAACTCTCCCTCTCAGATAGTACTACTTCATACACACATTTTACTATATTCCCTTTAGCTAAACATCACAGTTTACCTTTTGAATCTAGTCTTTCTCATGCAACTGTTATGTTTGAACTAGTTCACATGGATGTATGGGGACCCTATCATCATCCCACAATCAATAAATGTAAAATGTTTCTTACCATAGTTGATAATCTTTCCAGAGCAACATGGACATACTTGCTTCCTGGCAAAAATCATGTTAAATCCACAATCAAACACTTTCATTCATATGTTCAAACACAATTCAAAACACAAATCCAAAAGATAAAAGTGACAATGGCACAGAGTTTGTCAACACTGCACTCACTGAATTTTACAATCAAAAGGGCATAATACACCAAACATCCTGTCCTTACACCCCAAAACAAAATGCTAGGGTGGAAAGGAAACACATACATTTATTAGAAGTTGCTAGGTCACTTCAATTTCAAGCCAATTTACCCAAACACCTTTGGAGGTACTGTATTCTTACAGCTACCTACCTAATCAACAGGCTTCCTACCAAAATTCTCAATAACAAAAGTCCCTATGAACTTTTATACAGCCAATCACCACCACTGGATCATCTTAAAGTTGTTGGATGTAGAGCCTATGTTCATCAACACACTTCAGACAAGTTTAACCCAAGAGCCATCCCAACTGTTCTTATTGGTTACCCTCAAAACCAAAAAGGCTATCTCCTTTATGACCCATACACCACCAAGATCCATACCAGCAGACATGTCACATTTGAAGAGAACATCTTTCCACTTCACCACCCAAACACCACTTCATCATCTCCTGCAACACACCTACCCATAACTATACCAGAGACATCTACCTCTCCTCAGTTCTATACCACACCTTTCAACTCCTCACCGACACCATCATCATCTCCATCATCCTTATCTCAACATTCACCTATTAACCCTGCAACAACACCTCCCTCATCCCCTGCACCATTAACTTCTACCTTGTATACCCCTCCTCAATCTACAATCTCTACTCCTGATCCATCTCATCCTTCTCCACATCAAGATTCACCCAACCTTTCACCAATCCAAACCACCTCCAACCAACCCACACCACCTTCTCACCAATCTCCACCATCATCACCATCTTCAACAACATCCTCACCTCACATAGCTTTTCCAAAAGTCAGCCATTCACCAATCCCACCACCTCAGAGAGTTTCCACTAGAGTCAAACACCAACCCAACAAATTCAATGATTACCATTACACTCTCCCACTTTCCCTATCCAAACATCATCACTCCAATTTCTTAAATTATTCCAACCTCATACAGTCATCATTACATTTCATTAGTAGCATAGATAGATTAGTTGAACCACATACCTATTTCCAAGCTTCCAAGGACCCTAACTGGGTTGCAGCCATGACCAAAGAAATCCAAGTACTTGAAGTGAACAACACATGGGAATACACTGAATTACCCCCTGGCAAATCACCCATTGGGTGCAAATGGGTTTTTAAGGTCAAATACAATGCTAATGGATCTATGGAAAGATACAAAGCTGACTTGTGGCTAAGCGGTACAATCAGAATGGGGGAATAGACTACAAGGAAACCTATGCTCCTGTTGCCAAATGGTCACAGTCAAGACCCTTCTTGCCACTGCAGTTTCTAGAGGATGATACATAGAGCAACTAGACATAAAACAATGCATTCCTTCATGGTGATCTCCATGAGGATGTGAATATGTTTGTTCCACAATGCTACCCCAAATCCTTACCTCCAAACACTGTTTGCAAGTCACCAAATCCCTTTATGGTCTTAAACAGGCTAACAGATAGTGGTTTGAAAAATTAACCACTTTTCTCATTACCAAAGGTTTCACCCAAAGTTATGCTGACACATCCTTACTAACTCTCAATCACAATGGCTCCCTCATCTGCATTCTCATATATGTGGATGATATCTTGATCACAAGAAGTGATAAAACCTTCATAGATAACCTCAAAACTCAGTTACACCATACCTTTAGTATCAAAGATATGGGAGCTGTCAGTTACTACCTTGGTATAGAGTTTCTAAGAAATCATGTTGGTCTTGCCATGTCTCAAAAAAAATACACTCTAGATCTTCTCAGACTAGGCAATGTTTTGGATTCTAAACCTTGTGCAACCCCATTAGAAACCAACACTAAACTCAACCTCACTGATGGGACACCTATTTCTGATCCTACTTTATACAGAACACTTGTGGGTAAGTTGATTTATCTGACCATTACCAGACCAGACATCTCCTTTGCTTCTCAGACTTTAAGTCAATTTCTGAAGGAACCAAGGACCCCACACATGGCTGCTCTCATCAAAGTACTTAGATACCTCAAACTCAGACCTGGTCAAGGACTTTTCTTCCCAGAATCAAAAAACCTAAAGCTTATTACCTACTGTGATAGTGCTTGGGCTGCATGTTCATTTTCAAGGAAACCAGTTTCAGGGTATGGAATATTTCTGGGCAATAGTCTGATCTCTTGGCAATCCAAAAAGCAGAGTGTTGTATCAAGATCCTCTACTGAGGCTGAATATAGGGCTTTGGTTGATAACACATGTGAAATAACTTGGCTTTTATGTCTTCTCAAGGATCTGCAAGTCACCATTCCTACACCTGTTCCCATTCTCTATGACAATGCTTCAACCATAGCTTTAGCCTAAAACCCCATTCATCATGCAGGAACCAAACATATTGAAATTGAATGTCATTTTGTCAGGAATAAGGTCAAGTCAGGAGACATTTTACCATCTTTTGTACCAACTAAAGCACAAGTGGCAGAAATCTTCACTAAAGGTCTCAGCAAAGCACTTCATTATGCTTGTTTATCCAAGTTGGGCATTTGTAATGCTTACTCCATGCCAACTTATGGGGGGATAAAGAGTATAAAGGAATCACTCAAGCTACTACATCAAGATGTTCTATTAACTCCATACAAAGAAGACAACCATCCAAGATGCAAGCTTTATAAAGTCTCAATCTAGTCTTTTGTAATAAGATGTAGCAATGTATTTATACTAGTAGCATGTCCAGATACATCAGAGTAGTATTGAATGTCATAGATTTAGTCAACTGTATATATACTTTGTACTCCTCTCATTTTTGTAATAATAATATTTTCATATTTCACTTTATCACTTTTCCCTCTCTCTCAGTTTATTGAAAAAATTGTCTCTTGTTTTATATACTTTTTCAAAAGAAGTCTCATTATAATACTAATTTATGTGTAAGAGGTTTTGCAACTATCACCCGATGTTGAATCCAAAAGTATAGTTTCATTTAGGGTGCGTTTGGTATTCCACTATCAGAATGAGACTATGACTATGAAAGTGATTAAAGGTATTTGTTTAAGATGGGGGGGCCCACCACTATGGTAATGAATGATAGATATAATCCATACTCCATATACATCAAGTGAGCTAGGTATGGATCTTTCATAGGTGAGGGACCCACCACTACTATCAAACTCATACCCAATGTCATTCATGACAGCATACCAAACGTATCCTTAGTACTTGAAATTCATACATGAGCTACTAGACATCCTAGTTGGCCTATATATATATATATATATATATATATATATATATATATATATATATATATATATATATAACAGGAGGCATTTGGCATTAATGTCACCTCAATGCCAAATAATCAAATTTCATGCCACATAAGCATTTTTGTCCAACTAAGCAATGTTTTTATCCATCTAATTATTAATATTTAATTTTCTGATTTAATGTATGAATTTTCGGATTTTTGAAGGTATTATTTATAAAATTCGTTTTTAATAAAAAAATGTGCATGGTGAGATTCGAACTTGGGTTGTTTGTAGGATTAGTATAAATAACTTGTGTGTTTACCACTTAGGCAACAAATTATTTTAATAATTATGTTGCATACTATAATATATAAATGGCTATAATTTATCTACAAAAATTATATTAAGTAATTATCTTTTTTAAAACTTATTATACATATCTTTTCCTTAAATATATTTTCACAATATACGGTATTTTATATATTCATCATACAAAACCCTAATTCTTCTTCTTTCATCTTCCCTAATGAACGACTTTTTGATGTGGACGTTTGGTTAGATAAAAGGCTTAAGAGCTCGAAACGCATGTCATCCAAGGTACTGAGTTTGTAAAAGTTTTAGTAATGTGTTTTTGGTTTTCTTCTGATTTTTGAACTCAAGGTCGTGCCTGATGTGATAGCGAATGTGGCATGTTGTGTTTATACCTGATATACAATCAGGTTCAATGCCAATCAGGTTCAATGTGGCATTTATATCTGATATACAATCAGGTTCAATGCCAATAATCTCATGGACTTGCATCCGTAAGATTTGGTATATTTTACAGCATTTGTGGTTAACTGGAATGGAGATATATTACATGATAATATGTTTGTGTATTAGTCATATGGCTACTTTTTGAATCTTATTCATTTATTTTTTTGTTACTATGATACACATGTTTTATTTAGCTTAATTGAACTGCACTTGGACTCATTAGTGTAAAGTTGTACATACGTAGATAGGTATGTCAAGTGTTAATGAAGAAGGTATAGATTAGTCTTGAAAACACAAGATTAGTGCTTGCCCTTTGTTTACTGATTCCTTAGAACGATATCAGTTGTGAGCCTTTCGAAACCGATATGTTTATGAGGTCAGAATGCTTGGCGTTCTAATCAACCATGATAATCCTCGACTAACCACAGATCAGATAAAAGCACAATGCGTTGTAAGATTAACAAAAATTCTGTCAAAATGTAAACTTTTCTTTTTTCGTATCATATGCATCAACTAACATAGCTAGATTGAGAGATCTCAATAGAATTAACTTTGTTCTGACGCAGGAGCCCATGCTCGCAATGGTCGATAATCCATCAAATAGTATTGAATGGGCAATTGCAGAAATGATAAATCAACCAAGGCTCTTGGATAAAGCAGTGCACGAGCTTGATTGTGTGGTGGGAACGAATAGATTGGTGCAAGAATCTAATATATCAAACCTCAGATATATCAAAGCATGTGTGCGGGAGGCTTTTAGGCTGCACCCGGTCGGACATTTCAACCTTACAAGATAGAAGAATGGCATCAGGAAAGCTGTAACGAGTTTAATGAATAGAGAGATAGGACTTCAAAGGATGTTGTAAGTAATATATTCGTTAGAAAACTCAGGTAATGATTCATCATTCATGGGAATAATGATATATTTTTTCTCAAAATCCTAATATCATTCATTCATCATCAAGAGAATATATTACATTGTGCCTAACACAATTGGTTAACATGTAGTCGTGACTGTGCAACCTACTCCTTTGGTGACAAACGCAGCCTAGGTTACAGTGAAGTAGAATTTGTTGTAGCAGGTCCATGAAGCGCTAAATGGAACCATTTAGTTCATGTGAAGCTAAAAAAAATGTCATATCGATAAGTTCACTTTTATAGTATTTATGCAGGAAAGGTCATCCGTGATAGTCAAACTTACTTATATATATGGATCATGTTTATATTGGAGCTTTGTTTCTAAGTTACCCAAGTGATTTGTGTGAATTTTTTAGGATTTGATGTGAGAGAATGAAAAATGTGGAAAGATTGAAGTCAAATATTTCATAGGTGTATACCGTCGACCTTCTCAAAGTTATCTCTTTTACAATTACTCCATGTTTTTGTTTTGGTACTTTCTTATAATCTACTAACTAATTGTGTAAAATCATGTTTTTGTTTACCAGCTTTCAGAACCCATGGATGGCCTGAAAGAATGGTTGGATGCAATGTCTTCTACCCTTCTCAAATTGGAAAATAAAATCCATTTTGCAACCCCTAAAACACGACACACAAACAACACACATGACATGGATCATCGACAAAGGAAAGCTGTGACGAGTTTAATGAATAGAGAGATAGGACTGAAACTTTATAAACTTTGAGCTAACTATAGTTTTGGTTGGTTTATTGTCAGGGAAGTGGCAGTGGATGTGGCAAAACTACTTTGTCTGCTTTGCTGGTAAATCCATCTCGCCTGATGCCCTTCTTTAGCTTTTTTGTTTATGTTGCGCCAATAAGTTCTTACACTTAACTCCAAGTATAACTTAGATAATTATAGTTTGTGATTGCAGTTTGAATATGTTAATGATTTCTTTTGATTATTAAAACTCTGATATTATATGTGCAGGCAAGCAGGTTAGGGATCACAACGGTTATATCTACAGACTCCATTCGGCACATGATGAGGAGGTTTCTTGAAGAAAAACAAAATCCGCTTCTCTGGTCTTCTAACTTCAGCGCAACCATCACTTAAAGATACTTCTGCTACAGTTGACTTAATTAGCCCAAAACAAATGGCAATCGAAGGGTTTAAAGCAAAAAGCGAGATGGTCATTGATACTTGAGACCATGAAGAAGACTTCAAATGAGCAAGAAAAATAAGGAAGGATAGTTAACGTGTCATCTGAGGCTCATCGAATTACATACAGCAAAGGAATTAACTTTGACAAAATAAACGATGAATCAAGGTACGCAACTGATGTTCATTGCACATGTTCATATCATCAGAACATGGGTGCATGCATCTTTTAGTGCATATCTTTAACTTTTTTATTCTGTTATACGACTCAGTTACAGCCCGATATACGCCTATGGACAGTCAAAGATGACCAACATTTGCATGCCAACGAGTTAGCAACGCGGTTTAAGGTAATTTTTATTCGAATTTGTAATATTTATCAGTATATTGCTATTTAGCTTTTTAGCTAAATTCTTATTTACATAATATTTAAAAACCAGGAAGAGAAGGTGAACTTAACTGCAAACTCATTGCATCCTGGTGCCATTGCAACTGGTCTTTTACGCCATCACAGCTTTCTTGACAGTTAAATTCAGATCTTTTTTTTTAAACTTAATCTGCACTTTTAAAACATTTCCTTTTAACTTATTGTCCTTTTAATCTTAAACTGTTCTTTATATAGGCATAGTTGATTGGGTCGGTAAATACTTCCTGAAAACTATCCTGCAGGTTAGTATCAGGCCACTTAACTGAGTAGCTTTTCTGGAAACTGACTCACTTACGAGCCCTTTTCAAAATTGATTTTCAGGGGGCGGCATGGGTAAGGAGGTTTTACAACCAAAGATCAGTAGGAAACCAGCTACACCATCTTTCAGGTGTTGGATTTGGTAGTGGTGGCAAGCAATAAGACTGACTCCTAATATGTGAAATATGGTCAGTTGGATCTTTCAATCTGTAAAGCCTCATTTTCCTGAATAATGTATTTTTATTTATTTAAAAAAATGCAGCATTTATTAGATATAGGAGTACTAATACTTTTTACTTATTGTTCAAGTTTTTATTTTACTAATTGTGACTGTGAAATTATTATGCTTACGATTCTTTTTACTATGTTTAACAAGGGCTATGACCTGCTGAAAGGGTGCAAGTTGTGAGATTCTCACCTGAAGAGATATTTGCTGTGATTCTAAAGAAACTCAAAGAAGCGGCTGAAGCATACCTTGGAACGACAGTTACGAATGCTGTGATTACCGTTCCTGCATATTTCAGTGACCAACAACGACAAGCAACCAAGGATGCGGGTTTGTTGGCTGGCCTTAATGTCATACGTTTGATTAATGAACCAACATGGGCAGCAATTGCCTATGGTCTAGATAAGAGCGCTGATATAAACTGTCCTAAGGAGAAAACTATCTTGATATTTGATATGGGTGGAGGAACGTTTGATGTGTCTCTTCTCAATATCACCAAGGATGGCACCATTACTGTTAAAGCAGTGGGTGGTGACACGGATTCCCAAGGTTCAACAAATGCTGATGGAATTCTTTGATGGGAAACCACTTTCGAAGAGCATTAACACGGATGAAGCTGTTGCTTATGGTGCAGCAGTTTTGGCAGCAAATTTGGGTGGTAAAGGGAATGAACTTGTGCGGGATTTGATACTTTTAGATATAACCCCTCTTTCACTTGGCATTTGGAAAACTGTAGATGATTTGAGTGAAGACGATATGAGTGTCTTGATTCCCAAGCACACACCCATACACGAAACACAGAACAGGGTCCTCACGTGCTTTGTTGGGACGCAAAGGCATGTGATACATTTTTATGTCATTAAAATTTTTGAATTTGTGCCTGACGTAAATGTCATTATTATGAATCGTAAAGTAGAGATGAGTAATAGTTGTTATATTCTCAACATTTCAGGTTGCTGGGTTGCTGAACAAGATGTAATTACATGTGGAGGAAGCCGTTTCAGAGGATAAAGGCAAACTAATTACTGTGCATTTTCCCCCGACTGACGTGCTTCGTGCGTGTGACGTAGCAGAGGTATATAACTACATTTTTTTATAATTATTACTATTGGTGTAGCCAAGTGGAACATTTTTTATACAACTGCCATGAATTCTCTCTTTCTTTGTTACCAAACTCCATAGGACGTGGCGGTTGCGTATGGTTATTATCGACTACCAAGGCGAAATCCTACTTCTGCAAAGCCCTTGTGTATGAATGAATTCAAAGACCACGCATCAGAGAAGAGGTACATGTGGTCTATAAATATTGGTTTTCTTAAGCTGACAAGATGTACGGGTCGGGTAATTTTTAAAGTAATAGTCGGGGTTCTTGCAACAAGATTATTACCGTAGTTTACTTAAATCTTCGTTGATGTTATTATATGTTTTTATCTTTAGATGGAAATGAGTTGTTATACAGAGGTGTTAACTTTTGGCATCTTTTTTCTTATTATTGGCATGTTACATGCATTGAAAGCACATGTACAGAATTTATTATATAAAAGATTTGATTGTCTGGTAATATTTGTTTTGGTGTTGCAGATCTCATATTGGTATTATTCATATATAAGTTGTAGTTTGATGGTTATTGGAATATGTAAGCATTTGTGTCACTTGCATAAGTTATTTTTGAATGTCAAGGTTAGTTTCCTATGATTATTACAAGAAACAAAGTCATGGACCATACAAGCAGTTTTGGGTTATTTTATGTATATGAAATTTATAATTCATTGAAGATGATTTAGTTTATGAATATTAAGGATTAACATTTTTATCTATTTCATTGATTGTTTGTTGTAGTATGGTGGATGAAGCAATGGCTCAACTCAAACCACCCTTTGCAGCACAGCAAGAGGAGACAGCGTTTCAGGTTGCACCTGCCTCTAGCAAACCCCTCAAATTGCCTCTACGCCTAGGAAGCAGATTAGAAAGAAAGAAATATAGTTGCTGAAGCAGACGAGAGAGCGAAGGCAGCCGCTACTGCATGCAGTTGCAACTAATACACATGGTCATAGTCCCATAGGGTACTGTCAATAGATACAAAGAGAGATACAAGGTATAATATAAGTATACACATGCCAACATGTATATATTTGTGATTACTATAATTAGTATAGCCTTTTCTGAGGGGCTAACATGTCCTCTGAGATATTGGTTTAAATTTTGTCTTTTAAACAGTTTTTTAGATGAAAAAATTCATCCAATAAGAGCACAAATGCTTATTTGATGAGTTTGGATTTGTGTTCAGGTTACAACAGCTCATGGGCATTTTTTGAGCTTGAGTGGATTGGGTTGCACTATATATGCCTAATACACAACAGAGGAAGGTCAAAGCAAGAAGAGTTCACCAAGAAAAACATTATATTCCTACAAAGAAAGATTCAAAACTTCAGCACCAAAATCTTATGAAGCTTCTCGGCTGTTGCATACAAGAAGACGAGAAGGATTATGAGTACATGCCAAGCAGAAGTCTAGATTCATTCAGATTTATAGTCAAGAACATGGGCATATTTGTAGATGTGGGTTTGATTTATACTAGAAGTGTAGATTTCACTAAGTTACTTGGCACTATGGGTGATGGGTCGATGGGATAAACAACCTCATGTTTTTCTATTTCCAGACACTCTTTTTGGCTTTCAATCATGAGTTGCTGGAAATGATTCCAGAAGTAGCTAATCTTAGAATTTACTATGCTGAAATCGGGTAAGTGAAAAACATTATAAAAATTAACATTACATTAATATATACCAACATGTTTTGTAATTGAGTGTAGTGTGTTGACTTTGTTCCCGCTACTCTTAATGCTATATCCACACGAGAGACCTACTTCCCGTGTTTCATTATGTGTTATGATGGTAAGTCATGCCACAAAAGATGGGATTATCTCTTTTACGGACCGGATCCTTTTTTAAACAACTTCGGCAAACACAATTCAAAAGTAATTATGTTACAACAATTTCAATTTAGATATTTCCTTAATTAAATGGTGGGTGGTTGTAGGATCGTTATTTTTAGTGTGTTGATGATTCGGGTGGTCTTGGGAGATCAAAATACATGTTTTCCATTTTAGAGAGAGAAAGTAGAGAGAGAGGGTGTTCTTGCTAGAGAGTTACACAAATTGTAGAGTATTAGATTATGAGAAGCACCACCCCTTCCATGGATGGAAGGGGTATTTATAGTTACAAGAAATACGACCTCCTATCGGCCTGTGGATCAGGTATACAGTGGGTAAAGACCCGTCCTTCCTCCACGGTGTTGCACTAAACTATTTTACGCTACAGACTAACTAATAAAACAATAAATAACGTGACTAACGACAAATCTACGAGCTAACTTATGCTAGATAACATTTGGGGTGACCGACTCTTCACTAAGAAATTTTCCAATTCCTAACAATCTCCCCCTAAGGGAGGTCACCCCATGTTTTACATTTCGAATCCTAGCATTCTATTCTTGACATTGTTCTTGAGCTCGTAGACTTGAATTCTTCATTTCCGCAATCTTTGTGCTTATGTATTGCAACTTCAAAGTCCGCATTGATCTGTACTTTCAGTGGAGGTCTTTGAACTGATCCACATCTTGATGATCTTCGAGCTTTCTTTGAGATCATCAGCCACAGTAAATCTCTGGATCACCCTTTATTGTGTTGCCATCATGTGAAGTTGTGACTTTCGGACCGACATGCTCACACTTTTGAATCATGACATCTTTCCATCAGAGTAGCGGAAGCCTTACTGGTTCATGATATTTGCAGCAGCGAAGCATAAGCATAGTATGAAATATCAGAGCCAGGTTATGTAGATATGCACCAGTCATGATTTCTTCAAATTAAGTGTGGATGCTGTGAGCATGCGGCTTTGGATTGACTCCTCAATTCTGATCAGCTGCAACCGTCCAAGTGTACCTGCAAACAACAGTTAGCAATAAAACACACGAAAGTGTCTTTGATCACTTTCGCTGAATTGAGGTACACGGCCCACGGTTCCCCGTTGATCAGTACAAGTACTGCCTGTGATCAGGTAGGATTCCTAAGAATCTCCTTGACAGGGTTTCGCAGCTGTTCTAGCTGTTCTCAAACCGGAACGTCTCAAAGAAGACAACACGGAGTGAGTGAACCAGCGAATTGAGATTCACTGATTGATGAAAAATGATTTGAAAAGCAGTCGTGTATTGCTTAAGATAGAAAGTGTTTTGCAATACAACGAAGTTTTTATGGAAAATCAATTATCAATCATAAATACCCTTTAATTTTGAAACATTGATACACAGTCGAAGTGCTATAGAAAAGAACTTTTAAGCACAATGACCGGTTTTTCAAAGGTATCCGTCAATCCTTATCCTGGACCAAGGTTGATTCAAGAATGAATCGCCCCATTGTTTCTATCCAGTTGTCACAAGTTTGGTCTTACGAGAAGATCTCACATGTCACCCACCAAGAGCTTGTTTGATGTTGGCTCTAGAAGGATTTCCATCTTCATCGTGAATACTTTTACATACCACTCAGATGTTCGGGCAATACCACAAGGATAATGCGTAGGACTCTTAATATATATACTTACTTTCCACATTGTGTGAAAAAGTAAGTCTTCAAGAATTTAGTGTCCTAACGAGATGTATTGTGGATGATCTCATGGCTCTAGACTCAATAGTGCATTTTTGGTTCCTGTGCCGGAGACTAGGGAGAGGGTCTCCTTCTTCAACAATCTCTAAGAGAAAGTCGATAGATTATGTCGGTTCCCCGTGAGAATGAAACAAGCCCTTTTAAGAGGAACTTGAGTGGCTTGGGAAGTTTAGTGCAGTGCGTCACTGGGTCCATGACGTCTTGTCTTCAATACCAGTGTTACCTTAGTAAACACTAGTAGCATATGTATTGAACCCGGTTTCTGCCCTAAGGTTGAATTGATGGAGGGCTATTTCTTTTCACCCTTTTTCACATTCAGTTCTTTTTCATTCTTCAACCCCTTCAGTGCTTACCGAGACTTCATAACTAGAACCTTGTTGGGTTTATTCCAGTACTAGCTCTGTCTCAGTCCGCACTCTTCCCATATTCTCATTTTTCTCCTTTTTTTTTTTTTTTTCATCATACCTAAGGACTCTACACTATCTAGTGGATTGTCCCTGGGTAGATCCCTCCGGTTCTGGCGGATCGTGGGAACAAATACCTAACCTAACCATCCTTTTAACACCATGCATAAAGTAAATTGGTCGGTCTTTTGGTACAGTTCATTCTTCATTAAAACCAATTGAAAAATCATTTGGAAAAACAATCAAGGTACTTGTGATACGAGATCAAAGCATTTTGTACCTTAATAGTTTTGATCATTTAGAAAATGCTCCCCCTCAACATGTGCATATGATTTTGAAATTGTTTAGCACATGGAGGCAAGAGTTCTTTGAAATAATTTCTTTGAAATAATTTCTTGATCACAATTTCCATGGAAAAAGCCATTTGATTTTCATGGTAAAATTCTCCCCCTCAATATGTGCATAGGATAAGTGAAATCATTTTTATCACATAGAGGCAAGAGTTCATTTGAAGCACATCCACAATCACAAAATCCATTAAGAAAACCATTTGAAAACACAATCAAGGTACTTTATAATCTCTTTTAAAAAAAAACTTTTGTACCTCGATGGTTTTGCTCCCCCTCAATATGTGCTTCAAGACGAAAGCGTTTAGCACATACGAGAGAGCAGCCTGCACAATTGAATCCAAACGATCACCTTTTATCAAATTTCATTATTAAATCACAAATTCTCCCCCGATCAAAAATATCAAACCCTTCGAGATTTTGGATCCCAAGTGATTTAATACGGTTTATAAAACATGGGAGAATATGTGGCCTGGTTTAAATACTCATCTGGTTTTTGGATAAATCCTCCTCCTCAACATGTGCATTGTGTATTTGAAATCGTTTGGCACATGGAGGCAGGAGTGCCTTTGAAGGACTAAAACCAATTCCATTTAAAACAGATTTGAGATTTAAAACACGATCTCTACCCCGATCAGAAATATCAAACCATTTGAGATTTGTGATCCCAACTGATTTAAGTCATTTAGAAAAATTTGGGGAAAGACGTGGCAAGATTCAATTTTGAAATATGACAGATAAGGACCATTATAAGACATTAAAGATTGTTAGTGTCAGGTATGATAGTTTTTAAGAGATCTTTTAAGTAAAACAAAACAATTTCACAATCAAACAAGAACAGAAAAAATTTCATTTTGAAAGACCTTGATTCTAAAGAAAAAAATCATACCATGACATAACATTAAATCTTTAGATCACCACTTATTTTGTACAAACGGACTTTTTGTGAAGAAATATCATTTGAAAATATTTTATATAAAATCACTCTCCCCCTTTAGAAAACACCATTTTAGAAAACACCAAATATTTTTCTGAAGAATTTTAGACGGAAAAACATTTGTGTAGGAACAGCAGTCCTTCGACATACTTTCCTTGTTTTGTTTTTAGGATAAGTGCACAAAATATTTGAAAATTGTTTAGCGTAGCACTTTCCTTTCTTTGAAAAACGGGTTGCTATCTGAAATAATAGTAAACCATAGTTAAAGCACGGGTTGCAGTCTGAAGTAACTGCAAGCCATATTTTGAAGCGCGGGTTACAGTCTGAAATAACTGTAAGCCATTTGATTTGTGACATGTTTTGAAAAAGAATATTTACACCTCCTGCTCGAACTTCATCTATGGTCCCGTGCCATTATTGAATGACATTTCTAAGACCGTAGATGTTATCGATACCAGAAGACATGTCTAGGAAAACATATTTTTGGTATTTTTCAAATTTTCTGATTTTTATGGGTTTTTGTTTGTTTTATATTTTTCTATTTTCTTTTGCTGGTTTTATATTTTTCTATTTTGTTTTGCTTGGTTTTATATTTTTGTATTTGGTTTTCTGAAAAAATATATACAAGGATAGAGTAGATGATATAGTTAAAGAAGATGATGATACGAGTACCGAGATAAGGATATCGAGCAGCACGTCGTAGAAGATAGAAGTCATCAACTCTTAAACATTCACCACCAAAGCTTCCAGGGCTCTTGAATCGAAGAAAGAAATTGAACCATCTGAAAGTGAGACTCTGGCAGCTTCCCCCCAAACCGAAAATCCATTAGATGAGCAGATTCGAAGCTCTATTTCAAGCTTGCCTTAGCCAGGTGCACAGAGATGCACACCATAATCATAAATCCCGCTGCTCCATTTAAGACCGATGATCGAGATTCTCCGTTCGAGGTTATATCATTCAATAGAAGAACAGCAACGTATCATCTCATACATAAAATACTCTTCTCAAATTTCATAACCACTGAAGTCTGAAGCAATCCATTCCAAAAAGGTGTCAAGAGACCACTTCCTCCACGTAGTTGAATTGATGCAGTCAGTCTCTTAGACTAGAGCTCACGAACCCGAACACACAAACCCGAAGACAAAGAAACTTATACCATCGAAGTAGCAGATTAAGTCCAATAGCTGAAGAATAACCCCGATGTATACTTTTCTCTCCTCCTGAAGAAAGTGCATGAAGTTCAAGAACCCGAAGTACCCGAATGCCCAAAGAGAGAACAACCGATAACATTGAAGAAGCATGCCGAATCACTGATTATCTCTGCGGGTGACAATCTCTGCGGATGTCAACACCGGAATAAGTGATTATATCTCTGAATCACAGATTAAGCCCTCAAGTGAGACAACTGAGCATCCCCAATGTACACAATCTCTATCATCACACACTTTTGTACCTCTTTTATCTTCAGAAACTTTCTATTACATCACTTCCCTCACGTAGTTGGAATAATAACACCAAAAGCCTTGATGAGTAAAACCTTGAGTTTCTCTGCGGTCATGACAATTGTTTTCCCGGGATATCTTCAATCACTTAGAAGTATTAAGCTCATCAAGTTTACTCGCCATGAGTCAAACCTTGAGTTTCTCTGCGGTACTAACATTTGTCTTCCCGGGATGTCTTCAGTTACTTAGAAGAATTAAGTTCATCAAGTTTACTCGCTTTGTGTTTATATGTGAGTCTCCTTACTCCTTTCTGGTTTTATTACTTCAGAATCAGCAACAAATAATAAGCCCAAATACTTGAAATCTTTATGAGAAGAACACATGAACTCTTGTGAGAATCAACTTGCTGAAGACTCTCTCTGACAATTATTATCAACCCTTATGTAGACAATTTGAAGTGACCACTGATGAAGAAAAACCGATATACCCTACTTGAAACTGAAGTCAACTTCCTCACATTTGTGTCTTAAGCTTGCACCTAATGATGGAAGAACGGTGTCGAGAATTTATGCTTCAAGCAAATCTCTAAGTACTCACTACCCAAACAAAGTATGAGACATTAACACCTCTTGAGATTATCCACACCGTCATATGCGTGTGACACTGAGTAAAACAAAGTAACTCCTAATAGTGATAGTTAACCAGGTCTTCAACCATCCACCTCGACTGCTGGTAACTAGATAAACCAAGTCTTCAACTCAAATTTTTTAAGCCCGAGCAAGTTATCAAATAAGAACACGCCTTTGTGAATGTCAACTTCAATCTCAAATAAGTGATAAATGATTAACTCCGAAGTAATCACCTTGTGTCAAATGTCCAACAATAGTCAATATCAACGTCTCGAGTAGTCACTGCTAAAGAATATGAGCAAGTCTAATTGGGAATTGAATCTGACTTATAGCTTTCTCCCAATTAGTGCTCTCCCCTAAACTGACAATCTGTTTGATAAATGCCCAGATTAAGAAGAAGTCTTTAGATCGTTAAATGCAACACGTCTTTAGTCTTCTAACATGTAGCAGAAAATGTAGAACAGACTGTAGACTCGACCTTCTTCATGATTGTCCAGTTGGGGAATAGATAGTTAACATCTTCAACTCACCAAAACAAGAACATCACCAAAAAGCATCCCAATCAACTTACATCTTGCAAATCCCCTTAACTAAAATCCCTCCCAATCAAACAAGAACAGAAAGATGTTCATCAAGGAAATCAGCAATCAGGCCGCAACGAACACACAAAATGGTAATACCAAGCAAACAATCACATCAAACAAGAACAGAAGGTTGTTCGGAATCATCATGTTGATGTATACGTGAAGCATTAACCGGAAGCACTTTGTCGATAAACTCATCAATCCGAGTGAAGATGTCAACCAACGACTCTTAGTGAGAAACATCATGTGAAGATGACCCGATAATAAGAAGCTCGGTTCTTACATGAGTTTGGAGCCGTTTGACCATATATTCTCAAATATGAATCAACCATGCGAAAAATCAAAAAATTCACACTTCTTCTCCCCCTCAAGAATTGCATACGAAGATGCCATTCTTGAATAAACAAGTGATTATCATCCAAATGTATTCTATTCACACTTCTCCCCCGCAAAATTAGCACCGGATGTCGCCATCGTCATTATAGTTGAGAAAGTGGAATCAGAAAACAATCAATAGTAGCCCGGTTCACTTGATGACTGAAGCGCATGGAAAAAGTATGAAGCATGTTGATGAGAATGGTCATAATAGAGAAGATTTCTCTTCTTCAGAAGATAAAGCGCACTGACACGTACACTTTTCTTTTCTTTGAGAACGAGGCATGAACTGCTATGTTCATACGTCATAAGAAGATTTCTCTTCTTTTGAAGATAATGCGCACTGAAACGTACACATTTCTTTTCTTTAGAGTACGAGGCCTGAACTGAAGTGAACAGACGTCATAATCTCTCTCTTTTCAACTCTCTTAGCAAAACATGTAATCAACCCCATTATCATTCAGTAGGCTCTTTGTCGTGACAGCTGATGGAGAAAACCCAATATGATGAATTTGACCCTGAAGTAAACTAACCCAAACTCGTGACTTAAACTTGCACATATGTAACAAAGAGCGGTGACGAGACTTCATGCCCATTTGAATCTCTATGTACTCTATACTCTTCAACCAACCAACCATCGAGTATAGGACGTATATCACCTCTTGAAAATCGACAATTGAATGTGACACTGAGCACTACAACGTAACTCCTTAAAGTGATAGTTATATTGTTAAGGTAAGAGCCCAGTTCCCCCAAGTGGTAAAAGAAAAGGTAAAAGTTACCCAATAATAACTAGATTTCCAAGTCTTTGTTTTTAATGGTAAGCTTGAACAAGGATCATGAAGTATCTTCATCCATCCATCCCCGATACCTTCAGATACTAAGTACACTTGCTCGTGTTATTTCACTTCAACATCAAATAAATAATAGTGAATTAACCCCGTTGTCACATCTTCTGATTAAAAGCTCAAATCTAGCCTCTTTTGACGTTTTAATTGAAATATGATAATGGTTTCATCCCGACCATGGTTTAATGAGCATAACCCCGTAAAACTTTGAAATAACCAGACTGCCATGACGACTATCCAAACACACATCCAATTCATGAAGTACACCCTTTTATCCCTTCTTCGAAGCAGAAACAAAATACACTTTCCTTTCTCCAGATAAGATCCCGAAATACACTTTCCTTTCTCCAGGATGAATCCATCATTACGGGATTTTACAATTCTATAGTTTAAACCGAGAAATAGTTTCTTTCGCGGGATTTTACAAAACCAAGAATAAACCATAAGATAGATCCAGAAATGCACATCACTAATACCAGGATGTTTCCATTGTCACGGGATTTTACAAGTCTATAATTTAAACCGAGAAATAGGTTCTTTCGCGGGATTTTACAAAATCAAGACAAAACCGTAAACAATGTCAGCTTGAATGTGTTATGACAACTTTGGTTTCGGTGAATATTTGTTTTAGGGGAACATGCAGTGGTTCATTATCCAACATCATCAACATCAACAATCATCCAGTCAACACTATGGTAAATACATCAAACACGCATTCTGTCGGCTATTGTAGTGACAACATGGTAAAGTAAACCCGATATGCCAAACTTGATCATGAAGTGAAAGTCTCCAAATTTGTTACTTAACCTTGCACTAATCCTCGTGAAAAAGAAACGGTGTACCCAATGTACAAAACCTCTTGACGTATCCTCAACTGTGTGAGACACCGAAGTGATAGTTACAATTTGGCTCTAGAAAGAATCACAAAAGTAACTAAATAGCCAAGTCTTTATCACACTCCTTAAACGCCCAAACAAGTCATCTTCGCGGAAGGGTAGAAAGAAAGATGATGAAATAAGTAAACACGTCCGGAAAACCTCACATCAAATCCAAATAAGAAATACCGTCCAAACAACCCCGCAGTCAACATTTTTCAATAAACACTTCAAGCCGTGACAAAATATACTTCGTGAAAATGCATAAACCATAGTATCAAATCTCATAACCCAACAAATCTCATCATCATACCCAATCATATCAATAAATCTCATCAACCAATCTACAACACTCAGAACATAACCAAGACTGATCATCAACCCATCTGTTAAAATTAGCTCAGGGCGTGAATCTTGTATCCCTCCGTGAAAATATTATACCATGCCAAAATACCAGCAAAACAAAGAAATGCATCCAAAAATTTTGTAGCCAACAATGTCGGAATGCAGATTTTGTCCAATCATTCATACCTACGGCCCAATCATCAAAATATTAACCCAAGAACCACACTTAGATGTATAAATGTGAAGCTCAAAATAAATAAATGAACATCACGATCCAGGAAGGCCCAAGTTACATATATACCAAACATGAATCAAACTTGATCCAGCCACAATGCAAGTAGAATAATATTCGGTTGGCCCATTTCAAAATCAAATAACCCGATCCATATCCAACTTCATATCTGGTTATAAGAAGCTTAACCCTAACAATTAGGTCATTAACCCAAAACACAATTTCATATCCGCCTCCCTCATCTTATCCTCTCACCTAACCGATCAAAAAATCTGGTACTCATATCATCCTCAGTTTCAAAGACAGAAATATAACCCAATGATAACACAAAGATCACTCCTCTTACATCCCTTAAAAAAAAACTTACCCCACCATCTCTACAAGTATAGGAAACAAATAAATACAACTTTTCCCATTATCAAACCAATCTTTTCACTGTAACAGGTATGGCAACGAGAGGTTTTTTATACATGGCCACAGGGATGGCATGGACCATTGAATCGGCATCAAGATCCATAGAGGGTCTCGGGTAGGTATTTGTTCTTGTATC
This sequence comes from Chrysanthemum seticuspe, assembly GCA_019973895.1. Taxonomy (NCBI): domain Eukaryota; kingdom Viridiplantae; phylum Streptophyta; class Magnoliopsida; order Asterales; family Asteraceae; genus Chrysanthemum; species Chrysanthemum seticuspe. Next base: position 63,940,943 of record BPTQ01000007.1, read on the forward strand.
CGTTTGATTTCAGGTCAAAGAATCGAAACAAAGAAAGAAAGTGACACTCTTGTCATGCTTTTTCTTTATATTCGAAAAGGTTACACCTTTTATGGATCTATGATGAGGCTTGACTTTCGATTGCTTGACCTTTGAGTCTTGTAATCACATAAAAGATATCAACGAAAGCTTTTCTGAGATCTTGATTTCATATATTATTCCAATTTAACGACATAAAGATTTGAATCAAACAATATTGTTGAGTTCATCTCTTTGATTTCGGATATAATCAGAAGTTTTTAGATCAATGATGTAACAGATGACTCCAATATTCTTCTTAACGAATGAAAGCACAAGTCATTAAACTGAGATCATTTTGTTTACATATCATTTTCAGTCTTGGAATTGAATGAGAGTTGGGGAGTGATTGTGAGGGTCCTTTGGTGAGTCTAGATTTAGGTTTTTGTTGAGTTTGATTTGGTAACTGATGTTCAGTCGGACTGATGATGGATTGAAGAATCTGAGGTTGTTATTCTGTTTTGGTTTATTGGTAAGTCTTGTGGTCATTGGTCAATTCATTTCATTGTCATTCTCCTTCTTCATTTCTGTTTCTGTCTAATTCGCTAGGTCAATGGTGTCAAGTCGCTAGCAACATGTCACTAGCACTTAGTCGCTAGCACTAAGTCGCTAGCACTAAGTCGCTAGCACTTAGTCGCTAGCACTAAGTCGCTACGACTTGTTCAGTAACAAGTCGCTAATTTTGTCCTTAAGTCGCTAGCATAAATCGCTACTTAAGTCGCTAAGATGAGGTACAATGAACCTGGACAACATAAACAGCCAACTCGCTAACTAGAACTTGTACAAGTCGCTAGTAAGATGTTTTAGATTTTCCGGCGAGTTTTCCGACAGTATTTCCGACCATCTTCATACAAACCCAGAAAACAGCCTATGAAAATTATTTTGACCACAGTTTGACCTTGTTGACATAAACAGATATTGACAGCATCGTAACGTCACCAATATTTTGACCACAAATATACACTGATTGTTTGTACCCAAAGACTGATAAAGGTGAGACAAACACTGTTTAGACAACTTGACACACAACAGATATTCAATGAAAGACCAATAGTTTATTGACCAAAAGAAACTAGTTTAAAAACTGTTAAGAATAAAAGATTCAACCAAAAGATGATAAAAAACAGTTTCAACCAATATTTCGAGCCAACAAAATCAATAAACCACAATAACCATAGTGCAAAAAGACCACACAAATCAAAGAAACACAACAACCTTGGCTCTGATACCAATTGTAGGATCGTTATTTTTAGTGTGTTGATGATTCGGGTGGTCTTGGGAGATCAAAATACATGTTTTCCATTTTAGAGAGAGAAAGTAGAGAGAGAGGGTGTTCTTGCTAGAGAGTTACACAAATTGTAGAGTATTAGATTATGAGAAGCACCACCCCTTCCATGGATGGAAGGGGTATTTATAGTTACAAGAAATACGACCTCCTATCGGCCTGTGGATCAGGTATACAGTGGGTAAAGACCCGTCCTTCCTCCACGGTGTTGCACTAAACTATTTTACGCTACAGACTAACTAATAAAACAATAAATAACGTGACTAACGACAAATCTACGAGCTAACTTATGCTAGATAACATTTGGGGTGACCGACTCTTCACTAAGAAATTTTCCAATTCCTAACAGTGGTAGAGTCCAATGTCGCAATAAAATCACATTAAATGGTCCAACAACAATTATAAATCATGCGAATAGGCAATTACAAAACACACATAAATAGAGAAACTGCATGCACAGTATTTGTAATTATATACTATTACATACACATTTAGTTTTAAAAATATACATTACATGAAAAATATATCCATTCAATACATTATATCAAAAAAAATAATGTTAAACGAACACAAATCAATCAAAGTAACAACAAGTCAATACTCAAAACACAAATCAATCAAAGTAACAGCAAAGTGAAAACCCAACTTTTAAATAAAAAATAGCAAATACATTGTTAAAATTTTATGTCGAAGCTCCGTGCATGTACGGGTATTATAAGGTAAGGTTTTATTTTAATTGTTCATCTTCACTTTTAGCTCATTTATTGTTTATTACTTATGTGTGTCTTGATAGCTTCATGGGCTTATAAGGTAAGGTTTTCATTTGCTTTCAAGGTTGCTGAATTCAATGTCCAAGAAGCACAACAAGGAATGGCATGTAGCTAATGTCTTAGAAACTAGAAATTCCAGGTCAAATAGAAGCAACTGGCAACCACACTCAACTTTTCAAGGTACTTTGCATTTGAAGCTTCTATGTGTATGGATATAGTGAGTGCGGTATAGAAATAACACTATTGGTTATCTTAGTTGTTAACTGTTTCTTATTTGCATAGGCATTCCTGAGCCCACACAAAATAAATGTGAAGGTCGCACACGCGTACCAAGCGATTACACTTTATGGGCCAAAATTTACGGTCAGTTACTGAAGGTATAATCAAGCGTCACCCTATGTTATGGTATTTGCACATACGCTATACATAATTGTTGATAGGTATTACCGTTAAACTATCTAACAATTTCATAATGTTGTTGGTGTTCTGAAAATAAACATTAATTTCCTTTAAACCATCTTCGCGGAAAGAAAGTTTGTCTTATTTATTTATTGTTGCACTAAAATTTTGTATCAAGATAAGTGAAACAAAGTGCAGATTTGCTACCATGTGGATCATTAGACAGTGGTAGTGGTAATCAGCTCGAGACGAGCTCAAACTTTATATCAGATGATACCGAGTCAAAATCATCAACAGACTAACAAATAAGTTTTCAATTTGAAGATTTCATGTAGAGTACTTAAATTAATTTATGTATATATATTTATTTTTATTTTTATTTTTTAGCTGCACTTAATTATTGTATCAAGATAAGTGAAACCAATTGCAGATTTGCTACCATGAGACAGCAGCGGTATAGGAGGGCTGCAATGGAGACTGATGCCATGGTAAGATGGACCTATTTTTTGTATTTAAAATTAATTTATGTATCTTTTATTTTTATTTATTTATTTTTTTTGCTGCACTAAATTTCTGTATCAACATAAGTGAAATGAAGTGCAGATTTGCTACCATGTGGATCATCAGACAGCGATAGTGGTAATCATCTCACATAATTCTCTTTCTAAGTCATGTGGTTACTTCCATAACATGCTAATGAACTTTTGAAACGGTAAATTTAATTTCACATATTACCTTTCATGTTACTTGAATGCCAAATGATGGAAGTAGATCGAGGGAAACCCTATGAAGAGCGTCTTTTCAACCTCATCAGACGATCTCAATTTGCAGAAAAACTCTCTTCTTGAATGTTAAAGACTCATGCTTTTCCGTGAATATTATATGTATGAACAATATCATCAAAAATGTATGGAAAACGTACGTGGAAGTTATTTTCTTCTATTGTTCTAACGTGTTGTATTTTAATACATTTTCATTATCTACAACTTTACAAACATACATAAATTCCATAATGTTGTAAAAATTATATATGTTGTGTTATTAACCATCCATACAAACCATACAATTATTTATAACTAAAAAATAAAAAAAATACTAAAAACCAAAGAAACAATTATTTTATAATATTGTTTGACAATCTTAAAAAATGTATTTCTGTTAACAACAAACAAATAATTATAAGTCATGCCCGCCCATTGGACGAGCTTCGAAAACTAGTATATATATATATATATATATATATATATATATTATATATATATATATATATATATATATATATATATATATATATATATATATATATATATATATATATATATATATATATATAATCCGGATCGATTGAGAAGGCTTTTATTTTGAGAAGATTGAGAAGGTTTTTAAAAACGATAGATTTTTAACTTTGATTCATGTTTTTCAAGCGTAAAACTCATTTTAATGTGATTAAAATTCAAAATGTGTAAAAAAAAATTGAATCAATGTTAAAAATCTCTCGATTTTGCGATATATGTAGAATATTGAATCATCTGTACAAATTTAATGAATCATCATAATAACTCGATTTTAACAATGATTTGTGAATCAAATTTGTGTTTTATAGATTCGATTCACCATAAAATGATGTTTACTTGTGAATCAAATCAAAAACATGAATCAATTTGCTCAAACGAAGATTTCTCAATCTTCTCAAAATAAAAACCTTCTCAATGGAACCGGAGCCTATATATATATACTTGATTTCAAAGCCCGCCCAATGGGCGGGCATGACTTATAATTATTGTTAACATATTTTTCTTTATCGTAAGAAGGTTGACAAGAAATGTTTTGAAAGTGGGTTTTTTTCGGGAAACGGTAATTGTTAAATTACTTTACTAAATAGAGTCATACTTTGTTTTTAGAACAATTTCATCTACAATTTCTATGAAAATAAGCGTTTGGGAGATCTTATTAGAAAATTTTATGCTAATTTGTAAACCAACCCTTTTGATATAGTTTATAACATATAATATATAATAAAAAGTTAACAAAGCTAATGAATAGTAAAACGCTTAAGTAAAGTCCCTAAATCATGGAACGAAACATAAATTAATGAATCATGAACTTATACAGAATGAACATTGTCAAAGTAAAGTCCCTAAAGTGTCAGGTGATTTAACAGTCAAATAATGAATTTGATAAGCTGCAGCAACATTGATTATCATATAACAGATATACTATTATACTTACTTAAATACTTGTACCCTATCTCCTAAAATAATAAGAATTTTCAAACACTCGTCCATCAAAAGTGATTTTCACAACTCACATCACCACTTTGCGTTATACCTGTATATATGATCCTGCTTGTTTACTTAACGCGTAATCCCTATCAATTCATCCATCTAAACAACCCTTCAGTTATAAAGGCTTATAGAATAGATACGCAAGCTACTAATTACACTATCATACTACTTATAAACTCAAACACATAATTATTAGAGGGGTGTTTGTGTTAGCTTATTTATCCGGCTTATTTTCATGTATCATAAGCCTTGTTGCATCTTCGAACGGTACTGTGTCGCTCACTCTTTGTATGCATCCAATATAGGCTGTTAACATAATGTATTGGTTTTAGACTTTATGTTGACTTTGTAATGTAAATGCTAATTTTAAATACCTGTGAGTATTACATCTCTAACGTCAACTCTTTCTTCCAGCTCTATACGCAGCAAAGTTGAAAGTGATTGGGGTTGGGTAAGCACGAATGGATGCATGCAGCTTCTTGTAGACCTCTTCAATGGTATCTGGTTCGACCCCAGCTTTAACGTACTCAGAAAAGTGAGTCTGGTACTTTTCTGGCTCATCTTCCATTAATGTCTGCATACCATCCATAAAGAATTTTAGTTAATTGATATTTGCAATTACGAAGACGCATCAAAGACCACCACTGATATACTATAGACTCACCCTCATGTAGGTAGCAACATGCCCACCATAAATGTACTTGCGTTGAACCTCGACATCAGACTGCTTACCATCCTTGCTAAAACCTGCAAACCTCTTTTCACTGTGGGGGATGTCAAGGCCACCATCCAAAGCTCCCTGAACGTAATGAAACACATTAAGAAAGTGCTTAGCAGTCTTTATCTAGAGATAACAAGATGAGCAGCAGGTTCTGTAGGTTGGTAAAGGGTCAAAACAGATTGGTTTGAAACACGTCATCTTTAGTAAAGTGTTGAAGAGGTCACACGGAGTCGACCCACCGGAAAAAATTATTCAAATTCTAACTAATCAGATATTCATCAATTATCGACTTACTGTTGCAAATATATTTGTTTAAATAATAGTAATAATGATTTCGAATGTCGGGTGTGTCAAAAGTAATCATTTGAGAAGGCTTTTGACCCCATGTTTCCCTATTTCTAAACTTCTTAATTAACATGTTAGCAATATAACACAGTACAAATCCTTATTTAACATGTTTCCCTAATTCCGATTTATTTGGCTTGGTTATGTCTCACTTGTGCTGGTGAGTGGGGTATGTGGACCTTCTGGGTCCGATGGTATGTTTGAATGACAATTCCTATCATTGTTTGAAGCAAAAGTAGCTGCTGTTGGTTGCACGAGTGATGGTAAATCATGAGGCCATGTGGTACCAAAATCTTCATGTATTGGGGTAAGCGGCTGATCCATAATCTTGTTTAATAAATAGTCCAGGTCATCAGGATGCATTATCCCGTAATCTTCAATTAAGGATGTATCATCAGCAATCCTCTCCTTTACCTTTTCAATGTTATTGTCTAAGTACATAGCCAGTTCGCGCAGTTCCTTTTCAGACTTCATATCCAACTGGGAATGGCTTGATACGGATGGCCCAGATTGTTCACCCAACTGTGAACTGCATGAAACAAATTTCTTAGACTTTACATCCAACTGTTGTTCACCTGCTTGGTTTTGTGTATCCCCCTTCGAAATACGTGTGACAATATTCTTGCACTTGTCACCTTGATTTCTGGAACTTTTGATCAAATCATTAAGCGTTTTTCCATCATCGTCTTGGTTTGGCCACGACAGGGTCTCTATTTGGCCAGATGGTGAACAAATAATCATTCCGATGTCTAAGCCACAAACAGTCAATAGTTCATACACTATTAATATTTTTTGGTAATAATTGTACTCACATTACGAAAACTTACTCTTGGGGTCGTGAATCAACTCCCAAAAGAGCATATCACGTTACGTTTTCCTTTGCTCCTCTTCAAACGTGGAAGATTTGTAACCTATATCTTCACATAATCAACTACGTGACCTAAAACCATTCACAGTTGAAAAATCTAGACATTTTACTCTATTAAATTAATGTGGCATCACCTATTAATCTCTTATGGTAATAATTGTACTCACATTATAGAAACTCGCCGATATATGAATTATGGGTGAACCTTAGCATGCATATATACCAAACTAAAATATATTATATTATACGCCATGTATTCAAATAGGGCTGCTATAATCAGGTATAATGAATGAATCGTTTATGTGTGTTTTAGGATGTTATTACCAATTGTGCTGCTAGGAAAGCACCCATTAGCAACAATCTGAGACGTTCAACAAAAGCACTCAGGGTGGAAAAAGGTCCCCATGCATCCTAAGTAATTTCCATAACCAATGTCGCGATTGCAGCCCCCAAATAGTCTGCAATTTTCATGAGAGGTGGAAAGAAGATCGTTCAAAGATGTCCTTAAAAGCCATTTTGGGATGAGAAAATGCATACTGATTAATAAAAAGGACATAAAAGAAATGCAACCCATTACTACCTATATGCCATTGGCTGATATTCTCTAGGAACATATGTAGGATACGAAGAATGAAGGTCATCCTGAACTGATTTTGCAAGATCGTCTTCATTCTTAGGCTGCCACCCATAACCTGAACAACCCAAACACAAAAATATTTATCTGCAATCACATAACATTGTAGGTGAAACTAAACACAAAAGTGATTGCGTCAATTTCAATCCAAGTGTGATTAAATAATATGTGGAATTCTATTATTGCAGATCTAGGATATACCTGGTTTGTGTCGAGGTTTATTTCCAATAGTGTTTTTAACGATACATGGTTTCAGAGCCGCACTTCTTCCCAAGTTGTGTGCCTTTCTGTCCTTACCTTTAGCGTTAGTTGTGGACCTGTCAGATGGTTGTAGCTGAGAAAATCAAACGCGGAGTTAGATATTCGGGAACTTTTTTTCACACTGATTTATAATGATACAGTCGTATTTACATTGTTATTATCTCCTCGGTTTCAGGAATGTTACGATTCAAATATTAGTACTTGGCACCGGTTTCTAAGAGTTGCAGTATTCCCGTTACTGTAAGCCATGACAAAAACAAATTAGGTTTCATATTGTGTGACTGAGGGTATGTTATTTGAAAGTATGTGCACCTGAATTTTATTGACCCAACATGAGTAAACGACTATAATAACCGACATTTCACAAATATTTTTAAATCTCAAAATTCATTGCCATTTCGTTCCACAAAGTCAACGTAAGACTGTTTTTGCTATAAGATTTAAACTTCTTTAAGTCTATGAATTATGTATTACATATCATAAAAAAGTAGATAGCAGTACTAACCTGAGATTCTCGATACTGATCTTTCTAACTGTCACTTCATTTGTAGTTGCACTCCTGTAATCCTTTGTGTCTCCAACATGCTGGATAATTCCTATATAATCTGATAAATTAAAGAACAATGTTGAGAGACTGAATTTTAGCAGGATCGCAGCTGATAGATGAGAATACCTATGAGAATGGAATCTTTCACATTGGCGTAAGCAAATAAATCCAAGTTAGGCACTACATTCCAAGTTTGTATTGTCAAAGAACCATAAGAATTTTGCTTGGCTAGAGGTTATTGCGTTGCCTCATCTAAGCCTTCTTTCAGTTGTCGTCATGGGTTTCTGCACCAAGGTTTCTGCAACTCAGTGCAACTGGCTTTTTATGTTGGTTCCATGTGACAAACATAATCAACAAAACCGAAAACAAAAATAGCACAGGCAAAATCTAGTACAAACACCAATTGTGCAGCTAACACAACTCCACATGAACCAGAAACTTGTTAATATTACTGCCTAGATCTACACTCAGCTCGCCTAGCTTCATCATGAGTCTAATGGAACAATTCCACATAACGTGACCCGATCATCTTCTTGTCTTTTGCCATGGCCTGCTTGGCAACCTCAGATGATTGAAAAGTCACGCAAGCCTCTCCTGTTGCCATCCCATCTGGCCTGCAAGCAATGTGTACAATTTTTATGTTGTTTTATTATCAGTAAAACTTTGTTATTTTTAATTTGATATAAGTTTTTTTTAATGATTATAGTGTATCAATGATAAGCATTGAAGCAGGGACTCTTGAAGCTCCGCTAACAAAGTTGGCAGTGGCTGCAAATAAGCCAATGTATCATAAACATACAATTAGTTATAAGATCACTCTCTAATGATTACTACTAACATAATACATTATACACTAACTGGAATTGTGATCATGTCATTATGATGTTTATTTAATGTATACTTATTAATAAGAATAAAAAAGTTATAGAAGCACCTCATATAAATCACGTTGAGACATGTGGCAGATATATTTTTTGTAGAAGCTTTTAATGTAATAGGTTCTTCATTTACTCATGATAGATTACATCCAGATAGAGCAACACCATTTTCGCTAAGAACCTAAAAACTCTTAATTCCATACATGTGACAGATATATTTGTTGTAAAAGTATACTTGGGCTTGCGCAAGACCAGCTTTTCCACCTCTTTTGCCTTGTAGTGTGTCAATGGTTTTTTCAGCAACTATAAACTATTAAACTGAGAAGCTCGAGTTTCCTAATACAATAATTGCAAGACGATCAGTCACAAAGTTTTAAAAACTTAAACTCGGTTAAAGCTCTAAGTGCTTGGTCCATCACTTCCATACTTCCAGCAGCCCCACTAATCATTGTTTTGAACACATGCAAAACTTTTCTAGTTTGACTAACGACACCAGGTAAAAAGAACGCTAGTTGATCTGCCGTACCAACCTGCAACAACATATACAATGTAAATACACCTATTTTAAAAGCTATAGACTCTTCTGCCTAATTTTAAGTTACCTTTGCAGCAAGCACACGAAGGGTAATGAATGCCTCTACACGAATCTTAGAACTGCCTATATGCCCCCGTGCCGCCTCAACATCTGCAGCCTACGCAAAACAATCCAATTCCAATAAATGGGTTTTATCTTTATATAATATTCGGACATAGCAAGTAAAAATCACTACTTTAAATGAAGACATACTTTGAGTAGAAGCGATAGCCAACACATCCTAATAACTCCTAAAGTGATCGAAATTAAGAGGGGCCGTGATGTTGTTTTATTTAATAAGCTCGCCAACTCGCCAAGGGTGAAATCAAAATCTAATAACTCCTGACATTCGTGAGTGGTGACAATTTTTCTCTTATTGCTTGCTGATCTATTACCCTGCATCAGTTTTGGTATTGAACCATTTAAATGTAATTATTATTTGCTCTGTTTATAAAGTTATTGGATCCTCAATAGACAAACTCATTCAAGTAAAATAAATATTATCCCATCACTCGCTTGAGGTTCTACGTCTTTTAGGTTCTACGTCTCTTTAAGTCCATGACCATCCTCATCCTCATCAGCTTTGCTCTCAGGTTCTACGTCTTTTAGGTATACATATTTTCTTTTCTGGAGAGAATGCCTTTCTCATATGAATACGCCAATTAAATAAGTCAATTAAACGGAATTAAGAAACAACAAAATATGTAGAAAAATTATGATTAAGTTAAGGCAATGTGCTCCTTACTTCAAAAGATGCTTAAAGTCTTGTTTCCTTAAAAATGCAAGTCTTTACATAGAGATTTAACCTGAAAAAACTATATGTTATAAATTTTTACACGGGTTAGAGCAATATAAAATATAGAATCATTCTTAACCGAAAAGGAATGGGAAAAAATATAGGGCATACCGTTTATTAATCTCGCTTGGCAAAGCCACCTTAGTCCAGGTGAAGTCATTCCTTTTGAGGAAGTCAAGTGTTACATCGACCCTCGAGTCTTCCATATCCGAATTGCAATAAAAGGTTCAATAAAATCCTTAGACTACTGTATAAAACACCTTCCTGAATAGGCCATAACACAAACATTATTATGTTTTAAACTTTCTAACTACGTAGTACATGTTATATAAGCATGTCAAAGAACAATCTAACAATCAAATTTTCTTTAAGGCTACTACTTTATCATAACATATACTAAACCAATGTCAATTTAAAATTTATTTGGCATTAGTTACACATTTTTTACTATAATATCTCAAGTATACATAAATTAATATTGCCTTCAAAATCAACAACATAAAAACCAACTAAACTTTCCACTTCATGTTTTCGAAAAGACAAGAGTCCAAGTGCTTATATAATCTCACTGATACAAATACTAAAGTTAAAGGAATACATATGTGCTAATACCTTAATATGAGAATATTAATTCTCATTATAAGGTCTAAGACATGGTACATTGTTTAATTTTAAATTATTACCAAGCATCACAAATCCTCTTCCAACTCGTGGAGACCGAACAATGTCTGAAATCGGATTTCTAATTGCTGTTGTCGAGTCTGCAGTGCTGCAATTATATCATTATAATAAGAGAATGAACACAAAACAAACAAAATAGTTCTAAATATCAAAATGAAGCAATTATAGTTAACGTGTTATACATGACCTTTACAGTCAAACATCTACTGCTATTATGTAACGGTATGCCCTATATTAATGTGTATTACATTAATATGTGAAAACTAATGTGTATTACATCAATATGTGACCACTTTTACATATCTAACAAACTTCTTGTACCTTAAAAATTGTATCTCTTCAAGTATGACCTCCAATAATTCTTATAAAAATTGTACGAAAATTAAAGACACAACATACATAATGATTAATGTCTGTCTCATGTACCGGGAATGACGATTGTGTATATCTATTGTCTATAAGCATAGGTACAGATTTAAGTTGCTTGCACTCATAAGACGTGTTGGAGCAGAAACATAAACCATTAAGCAGGGCCTTAAAACACCTGATAACACCTTCACGAAACTCCTTTGACGCTTGGGATGGAGATAGCAACGCGAAACACAAAGTAAAATATTAAAGTCATTTAAAATAGTTGAATAATTTCAAACAAAGAGACTTACCAGCTGTTATAATTGTGCTTGTACACAGAAACATCGAGATATGACAAAGAAAAACTTTCTTCCTCGTTCAATTCCATCATGCAAATATTAGGGTTTTGAGTTAACTTAAACGATATAATGAATGAATCGGAATAATTAAGGAATAAACTTTTAGTTTCCTTAGCTGTAGGGATTTATAGTTATAGCCATTTATATATTATAATATGCAACATAATTATCAAAATAACTTATTGCCTAAGTGGTAAACACACAAGTTATTTATCAAAACAACCAAGGTTCAATCCTTGCAAGACACCTTTTTTATAAACAATTTTCAAAAATGTTTAAAAAATCCGAAATTTAATAATTAATGCTTAGGTGGATAAAAATATTGCTTAAACAACAAATGATTATGTGGCATTAAATTGGATTATATGGCATTGAGGTGGCATTAATGACAAATGACTCATGTTATATATAATAAATATAGAGATATCATAGTTAATTTAATCTATATATATAGAAATATATCATGACATAAAATTAAAAAAATCATGTCATATGCAGTTTTTGAAGGGTTTATATGGCTGAAATAAAAATAATAATAAAAAATAAAAAAATTAAACGAGTATGTTTAGAAATGGTAGTTTCGCAAAACTACAATTGATTTATTTTGCATATATGTAATCCTGTCTAACAAAGAAGGTAATTTTTATGACAATAGAAGTACAATCTCTATAAACTAACTTTTTAAGTTTTATTTTTAAAAGAAGATAAAAAAAGTAAGAAGAAATTGAAACAAACCCTCTACCACATCGAATCCTAAGCTAAGATCTTTTTTTTTAACACAAAACACACAAAATTTTAATTAGAGCCTCTATTATAAACTAAACTTTTAACATCGAGTCCTACCACTTTAAATAAACTCAACAAAAGTAGACTTTTGGCTCTTCATGGGCCTAAAAGAGCAGTAAATAACTATGACATATGTTTTTGTTTTGAATAAACTGGACAAATGTAGACTTTGGCTCCCTCATGTAACTAAACAAATATAGACATGACAAAAAGAAAGCTTAGTAAGTTGACGAAGATTAAGATACCTAAGATAAATTTAATGGTAGGGTAGAAATATTAATTTGAATTTTCCTGTTCTATCAACTTTTGTTCATAAGTCGCGTCAATATTTGTGACCATGACCATGACCATGACCATCGCCATTCGGTCAATAATTAATTAACTACAAACTAAAGAAATTATTTCTGAAACATCTAAACAAAATTTCATCAAAGACATATAAATGTCAAACTGTGAGCCTATAGATTTAGATTAAAGTTGACAATAACCATGTGAATATCTCATTATCTATATCTATACTACATTATAAAGCATTTGGGACTTTCTATTAAAAGAAGTCTTAAAATTAGACAAAAAAACATTACTCTGTAAAATCTGAAAATTTAATTCTTATTAAAACCATATGTAACTGCCCTCAAATAATAATACGGAGTACATTTTAATGGAATTGTTTATAAGAAAAGCTCATTATAGTTAAACCACTAATTTAATGCTAAAATATGAAAGGAAAAAAAAAAATGTTTACCATTTACACTATTAATAATTTAGATTATCTACTTTTGAAAAACATTTATCTACTACTTTATAATAAGGAAGTTTAAAATAAATAATATTTGCTCGCCATAAAAATAGTTATCGGGTACCCACCGCCGCATTGCGCGGGTACCTTCGAGTGTAATAGTTATACATGGAAGAACGACGACTAATTAGTGTTCTTTTAAAAGATTTCTTTTTTATAATACATGGTTGGAGTCATATTTTTTTTGGATTTTGGTTGGATCCAAATGCTAAGAGCGTTATTAGACTCTTTAGTGCTTTCAAGATGTATGGAGTCTTTAAATTAATCTATAAAAAAAGCCGTTTATTTGGAGTTTGTGTTGATGGGCTGGCCATGCATGGTGGCTAAAATTGGACTCATGGGTTGACTAAAGTTTTTACCATTAAGTTTTTATCCCATATAGTAAACGAGGTGCAGGACCCCATCGCAACGTTTGCTAGATTTTTTTGATTGTTGCAACTATAAAAACTGCACTGGCAAATGGAACAATTTGTAGAAAAGTTACTACTTATATTATAGTTGCCGCTTATTTCTTTTCATTTCCTTCCTTTTTATGAGGCAATACGTTCCGCTGTCGTACATTGTTGCACAAATAGCATAGCATGACGTTAGAAGCTTGCTTGTGATGTTAAATTAATAAACTTAGCAGTACGAAAAATGCTTCCTTTAACAAAATTGTATGCCCGAATAACAAAATATTTAAAAATCTTTATAATTGCTTAAAACTATTAATTGCAGCAAAACATTCATAATGCACAAAAAAGAATTTGTTGAAAAACCTCGGGCTGTTGCACGTTCACTTCTGTCATTCGCATGTGAAGTGCTACAGGCTGACTGTAGTTGTCCGGGCATTCCTAAAACAATAACAACGATCAGCATATCTACGACAGTACAATTTAAAAAGTATGAACCAAGCTAGCAGCATTATGAAAAAAAAAATATTAAGGTTTCGCCATTGTGGAACTAGTCGCAGCGAACAAAACAAAAAATTATTAAAAGTGATTTTCAGCAAATTATGATTTCATACATTATCTAGAAAAAAACTAAAAATGGAATCTTATTTAAAAAGAAAAGTGGCACATGACCCGTGTAAGAAAAAACACTGGCAAGTAACATTTTATCACGCACCTGATGTTGATGCGGCTAAATTCTCAGGTTCTCCCCTTCACTTGATTTTTCTCCACATCTGGACAACCCATTTCATCAAACAGACTTAGCAACTTTGAGTCGTGCCCCTGTATTATCAAATAACATATTCTAGCATAAGTAATATTATTAATTGACCATAGATACGATGAGGGACTTAAAAGTGGATAATAAGAAATTACCAAGTGATGGTGGCGAGGTCATAGACTTTTGTCAGTTTATGTTTAATAACCACCTTCGTTTTCTTTTTCTTTCACGACCATCTGATATTCTGATTCTTGTAGCTGTGTATACTGTTGTAACATTTCACAAACATCTGATATTTTCTTTTTTGTTTTTCTTCACCCAGTTCTCAAAACACACTTGCAGTTAAGTGTTCATTCAAAGGATCCAACTTTAAGCCACCTTCTTTACCCGCAATTTCAGCACAAAAAATCCTTCCTTTGAGCCCCAATTAAGCACCTAAACACCCTCCTTTTAGCCCCCATTTCAGCCACCTTCTTTAGCCACAATTTCAGCACCAAAAACCCCTCCTTGCAGCCCCATTTAATCACCTAAACACCCTCCTTTCAGACCCATTTAAACACCTAAACACCCCTCCCCCCTTTCAGCCCCCATTTCAACCTGTACAGGTTGCCTATCATTTATAGAAACACCGAACTACTGCCTAAAATTTGTGTTCACCAGATTGTACATCATCACCCCTTTTAGCCGCAATTTCAGCACCAAACCCCCCTTTTTTCAACCCCCTTTTTAGCATGCGAAGGCACTCATTTCAGCCCCATTTAAGCACCGAAACCCACCCACCTCAAGTCCCATCTCAACGACCAAACCCACCCGTTGCAGCCCCCATTTCAACAACCAAACGCATTCATTTCACCCCTTAAATAGAATTGATTATGGTGTCATGTATTTTATAGGTCGTCATGTGCAACTGGTTAAAAGCATTGGAAAAATTGGGATTCGATTTATAGTTGATAAAATGTTAACATGGGAATGAAGTGACTCACCCAAATGCAGGTATTATTACGGGTGCATGATCTACATGTGCTTTTTTTTCCCTCGTCTACGGAGTCTCCCCTGACATTGGCCACCTGTTGCAAAACCACATGTTACTTGCGCCTATGCTTGTTCCAGTTGTCCCACATAAAATAATAACATAAGGACTTGGATAAGCAATCCTAAATACCCTCATAATGTACGATAGACCTTACGTTATTCCAGGAGTTTGTGTGCTACTATGTGTGCTATCTTGTTGATCAAGTGTCATGGCTGCTTCCAAGGTCCCCTCGATTCATCAGTCATGCCGAAAGAAGGCGTCATCCCAACACCGCTGCTAGCCTTCATATCTACCAAAACTCTAGAGCGCAATCGAAGCACCCTTAGATAAACTTTGAACAGACACACCTGTCAACACTGCAGAACACAACCGAATGAACACTAAATTTGTAATCATCCAAATCGCATATAGTATGAAATCCCAATCGACACTATAAAATAGCAGCAACACCAGTCCAAACTACACGTGTCATAGACGAATTCAAGAAACCAACTAATATTTAACACATTGGGTATTTGGATGGCAGATCAACGTAACTATCCTTACTTCTATTGCTACACTTCAGGCCAACCTTTTCAGTGCACACAATTTTATAAGCAAATATTAAACGGGATAAATTTATATAAAAAGTATGGAAAAGACTTACTAACCTTCAACTGCAACATAGCTTATAACTATTCTAGCATGACAGAAACACATATGAAGCCTACAAAGAAATATCTATGCACTTTTCTCAATCACAAAGCTTAGACACAATGATCATGTTCAATATCTAACTCATATAAATTTAACAAATATTTTCAGTAGTCACCTTCTTACCCCCAATTTTTACACCAAAACAAATTAAAGAATATGTATGCCAAAAATTAATGCAAAAAAAATATAAAAAGTATAGAACATGACAAACCTGATTAAGTCGATATACTTCTTATTTTATATTCGGGTCCGTCATTCATATTACACCTGCAAAGTATCATAAAATTACCTAAATAAGGTTTTAAGGACTCTACACCTACATCGCAAAATCATACAACACTTATAAAAATCGAATCTTTTAAACGGTTATGAACTCCTATTTATATTCTGGAAGTGTGAATGTCGGTGTTGTCTATGAATCAACCCAAGCCCATGTGCATATTCCATCCCTCCAACAACATCCAACGACGGCTTAACCGCAAACATCCGGTGAGATTCACTGGCGGTATCACCATCTTCTTCATAACAAAACACAGTCACTGATCTCCTCCATGCACGGCATCGCCAACGCTCACCTAATATACATATAACTTTTGTGCTTTTAAAGATTAGGTTCACTTGGTCGGTATATCACATATGCATCTGTTGGGAACGTATGGTGTGTGGATAAATCTATAATACTATGGAGTCGGTTCCAGTAGAAATGCTATAAAAAAAGGCGAAACCAAACGTGACCGCAAAATTTGGGCCAAACTGCACATCATTATTGGGCATACTCAAACGGCCCACTTGAAATAATATAAAATTCACTACCGTAATATTATATTTCCACCGACATTGTGTATAATCATTGTGTAAAAGAGTAATGCTATATCAACACAAGTTTTATAATGTGATTGGTCAGCTCACATGCCACATGTGTAAGTGAAAATTACTTTGTAAAATATGTGTGAATGTGCATTCCTTCGCGTAAAATAGATGTGTTTAACCAGCGTGCGTTTAATGATCGGCAACCCATCTTGTAAAACTAGATAAAAGAGGTTTAGAAGTTGGTTCAACCACACACCTATTTTGATCCGATGCTTTTTAATTTGTTGCTTGATTATTGATTGAATGTCCACAATATCAGACATAATGTAATTAACAGCAAACATAACCACCATCAATCCAACATTACACTAGTTTTTCACTTCACCGTCAACTCCACCATCAAACAAGAGTTGTAAAGTTGTAATGACCACCAACTCCACCACCCAAACATACAATACTTAAAAACAACTATACCTCACAATACACTCACACACGCAAAAAAACAAAAACAAAAGACGAATTGGTCGTCAAGCGACCAAGTGTAACATGCACGACTCATGGTGGTGTCGCACCCAACCCCAACCTCACGTGAAGGTATGCATGCACTCTTGCGTTTAGTCTTAGCTATTTTTAGTTTCTGGAATGCTAATGTCTTTTATTATATTTTTGAATAATTTAGGCGAATTTTCATGCGCCTTTTCCTCACAAGAAGCTATCGAATAAAACTTTCAAATGGGTCTACTTGATTTCTTTGTGGTGCAATTAACCATGGAGAAACCAACTCGTTCACGAAGTCGAAGGAAAACGCTCGATGTTTCTAAACGAGGATAATTTTCCAAACGTACAAACCTTCTCGCTACCATGAATCTCAAATAGGTGCTTGAAGAAGATTTTTTTTCTTGGGATAACCGAATCATGGTGCCGAATTCTTTTAACTTGGATCGACCTTGTATCTTTTGTTTCTTTGGGCTCTTTTTGTGAGCCTTGTTTGATGTTTTTCCTTTAACTCTTTGGGACTTTTTATTATTATTGCATTATTTCTTTTTGACATATTAGTATATTGCAGCTTTTTGAAAAGGTGTCTTTTCAAACAATAAGGCAGGTTTTAATGATAATCATTACCATCACATTTACGTCAGCGCCACATCACTATTCAACATATCATCAGTATTATTAATCATCTTTTTCTTTTTATGATCATCACCATTAAAAATAACTACTTTATACAAACATACTGTTAGGAAAAATTGGTTTTGAAAAATGAGTTTTTGCAAATTTTTGACACTATTTAATATATGTATATCTTATATATATTTATATTTCTTGGTAGCTTTGCGTTCTCCTTGACGAGAGCTTGGCAACGAGCTAAAGAGTGCCAAAAATGGAGTTGATATGAATAAGATATCGTGTCTCAAAGTGAGGCACTTGGAACACAAAAAATTAGAAAAGTGAGAGTATCCCACATCGCCCAAAACAAGAAATGAAAGCTTGTTTATATAGGAATCTTGATATGAACTTTCAAATTGATTTGTTGGTTTTACTCCAACACCTACGTGCGCGCGCGTAGGGGTGCAGATTTAAGGATTTCTAGGCCAAAATGGGTTCGAAGCTTCTGAACTCATGCGACCTGCGGACACGAATGCAGCTCCGAAACCTCGCATACCTGCGTATCTTTTTGCTGTAGATTTCGTTGTCAGGTTTAATATATTTCCGGATTTTGTGTCCATTTATTTTTGGAACTGATTTGAACTTTGTAAACAAGTTAGACAGAATCGGTTTAAATAAATGGAAGATATTGAAATCGTGTTTAATATTTAACATATTTGCATATTTGTGTATATTTTGGCAGATATATCTTGTCTTGGTGACCAAGATAGGTTTAGCCTATAAATTAAACACCTCTCATTCAGTTTTGTGCATCCAAAAACGCAGCTCATTGCCTACCGAATTCCAGCAATCTTCTCGATCAAGAACGCACAGCTTTTCCATGAATTTTCAGGCAAGTTTGTTAGGTCCGGCTGTACAACAGCTTTGGACGTTGTACCCTGGGAAACAGACGGCGAATATGTTTAAGGGAATCGTGTTAAACACGAGCCTCGTTCCACGACCTTTACTGCTTTCATTTAATTATCGATATAGAGTATGTCTTCTGATTCTTCCCTTTTCTGTCTGTATTTAGTTTTCTATTATCTATTAATTATAATCTGATTTATTATTAAAAAGTGTACACCGTTTCCCACAGTCTTAAAACATATTCGGTTTAACCGAATTTATAACACTTTGTTAAAATCGGATTAATTATTAACAGAATTTTATAAATTGTTTTTTGTCGAAACCTGGTTGAGTTTCTTTGGAAATCAGTTTCAATTAAACATATTTAAAAATACAAATTTGGATTACAGATCTATAAAAAAAATTTAAGCAGTTGTTTTATCAGTTTATATCGAAACCAAGATTGAGTTTCTAGTAAACTGATTTACTCGATCCATCGAAACCAAGATAGAGTTTTGTTGAATCAGATCCGGTACAAGTAGATACCGATTTACAACAGTTTGTGTTTGAATTTTCAGGATGACAAACACCACTACCCCTCATGTGACTACTCCTGTGAACGTTACTGGTGCGCCAGTTACTAACACGGTTGCTAATCATGCTGAGAAATCAGAGAAATTCAATGGGAAGAATTTTAAGAGGTGGCAAAAGAAGATGTTCTTTTATCTCACTACTTTGAACCTTGCGCGGTTCTTTAAAGAGAACCCACCTAACGTGGAACCTCCTGTAGAAGGTCAATCCTCTAATCAACAGGTTGTTCAAGCCTTGGAAGCATGGAAACATTCAGACTTTTTGTGTCACAACTATGTTCTGAATGGTTTGGTGGATTCTTTCTACAACGTGTACTGCAAGACCACGACTGCCAAAGAATTATGGGAGTCATTGGAACGCAAGTACAAAACTAAGGATGCTGGTACAAAGAAGTTCGTGGTAGCTCGTTTTTTGGATTACAAGATGGTTGATTCAAAGAATGTGATAAGTTAGGTTCAAGATCTGCAGGTTTGCTATAAGACATTCATGCTGAGGGAATGACCTTGAGTGAAACTTTTCAAGTTGCTGCTATTATTGAAAAGTTACCTCCAAGCTGGGTAGAATTTAAGAACTACCTGAAGCATAAGCGAAAGGAGATGAGTGTTGAAGACTTGGTTGTTCATCTTCGTATTGAAGAGGACAACAAGCTGGCTCAGAAAAACACTTATACGCCTGATTCTGCCAAGGCAAATATTGTTGAGCATGCTTCGTCATCTTCAAAGTCCAATGTCAAAGGTAAAGGAAAAGGAAAAGGAAAGAATGACAAGAAGATCAAAGGGAAGTCTGAGTACCTTGCTCCTAAAGCTGCAATTGTGAAACAGAAGTTCCAAGAGGTGTGTTTCAATTGTGACCAACCAGGTCATCGTGTTGCTAACTGTAAGATGCCGAAGCGGGTGACTCCACGCCAGGCTAATATGGTGAATGAAGATGTGGACATGATTGCTATGGTGTCTGACGTCATTGCCATGATCTCTGAAGTTAACCTGGTAGGTTCCAACAACAGGGAATGGTCGGTTGATACTGGGGCTACATGTCATGTGTGTGCTGATAAGAGTATGTTTCACTCTTTCAGAGCGGTTGATAGTGAAGAGAAGCTGTACATGGGCAACTATGCAACTGCTGATATCATGGGCGAAGGAGATGTAATCTTGAAGATGACATCCGAGAAAGAGCTCAAGTTGACTAATGTCTTGTATGTTCTAGAGATTCGCAAGAATCTTGTGTCTGGTTGGCTGTTGAACAAGTTTGGTTTTCGTCTTGTTTTTGAGTCTGATAAGTTTGTTCTGTCTAAAAATCAAATGTATGTTGGTAGGGGATATGCCCTGAATGGTATGTTTAAGCTCAATGTAATGGTTGTTAAGAATGATATCAATAAAATGAATTCTTCTGCTTACTTGATTAAGTCTTCTAATATGTGGCATGGCCGTCTTGGACATGTAAATTTTAATTCAATGCGTCGTTTGATTAAATTTAATTGCATACCTAATTTCTATATTGACTCAAAATATAAATGTGAAACTTGTGTTGAAGCCAAACTTACAAGATCATCTTTCAAATCGGTTGAACGGAAAACCGAACCACTTGATATGATACACACTGACATATGTGATTTGAAATCACTACCACAAAAGGTGGCAATATGTAAAACCCTAAAAATATAAAACATATCAAAAGACTAATTTACCCTCACCGTAAACAATTATAAACTACGTAAAATATAATAACGATTCGTTTAACGAAATTAAAACCTAACTTACGAATAATTAAAAACTAACTAATATGTGTACATGATCGACATTGTACGACGAAAGTTAAACGTCTCGCTAAATCATTTGGACCTTATTTCGTTTCTTATTTGAGCCCAAGATGGGCGTGTGTTTGTGTTCGGTTGGATCAAAGCCGAAACCCACCCCACCTAAAAACCTGTTAGCCTTAATAGTTTTATTAAAAGTGATGGTCATTCACGATTAGAAACTTTGTAACGTGTGTTAGATATCGTGATAGAATAGTCAACGGGCTCGTGGATTGGGCTAAGCTAAATGGCTAATAGTTATGTTAAGCTAGCCTTCTATTATATGTAATCCAATCCAAGTCCACGAAGCCCAAGCCAAGCCCATGGAAAGCCTTTAGGGCAACATGTGTCTTGTACTATAAATACCCCTCAAATGGTCATTTGAGGGGTGTGCTTGAAAGTGTGTGTGTGTGTGTTTTTCTTTATTGAATATACAACATCTTGTGTTTATCTTTTCTCACATATACACGAATTTATATCATTCAAGTCACCATCTTTCTCATCTTATTTCTAAGCTTTACGTTTGTGTTTGTTTCACGTGGTTATACTTGTATACGTGTTGGGTTTGCTTGGTAAAGTGATAAGGTTGATAAAACTAAGGTCCTACAATTGGTATCAATCGCCTAACAATGGTTTAGGAGTGTTTGTGTTTGTTTTGAAGGTTGATACGCGTAGCTTTGTTATACACGTTGTCACGCATAAAGCTTTAATTTTTGCACTTAAAAATTCAAGATTCTTGTGGTTTAAGGTTTATTTGGTGCTAAAGTTTCAGTTTTTTGCAAAAAGTTCAAAGCTTTACGCGTTTTGGTTAAGTTTTAAACTCGTTTTTGGTTCTTTGGTCATTTCTACTCGTAACTTTTCTAAGCACTTTGGGTGAAAAAGGTCTACATTTTTTGGTTATTCGAGTGTTTTTAAGGATATCTGTGCAAGAGAAATCGGTTGAATCATTGAAATTTTTTTACGAGTAGGTCAAAACCCTAGTTCTACTCGTAAGAAAGTCAACTACGCATAGTTTTCTACTCGTAACTTTTTGGTGAAGAATCTTCGTGCTCTAACGGTGACTCAGTGCTTCCCTCACTTGGATAAGTTTGTGGAACACTTCGACTTTTGGATATCTCTTACACTGTGATAGTGTAAAGGATTTTTGGGCAAAACCCTAATCTTACGCATAAGTTTCGACTTACGCGTAGAATACTTTACGCATAAGCATTTTTCTTACGCCTAAGTTTTTCTTACGCATAAGCTAAATCTTACGCATAACTTTTTCTACTCGTAACTTTAAACCTACGCATAAGAACCTACGCCTAAGTTTCTACTAGTAACTTGTGTTTCTACGCCTAAGCTCTTTCTACGCATAAAAGTTTAAAAAAAAAAAAAAAAAAAAAAAAAAAAAAAATTAAATTTTTGAGGAGACTAAACGTTCAATTTTTGGCGGGAAAACTTGTGTTTCTACGCCTAAGCTCTTTCTACTCGTAACTTTTTGGCGGGAAAACTTGAGTAAAATTTAAATTTTTGAGGAGACTAAACGTTCAATTTTTACGCGAGATTCAAATTTTGGTTTAACTATGAAAATTTTGGTCAAAAATTCAAATTTTTGGGCCTAAATTCAAATTTTTCGGGTCAAATTTGGCGTCAAAATTTTCATAACTCAAAATTTTCTTTCAACTTAGAATTGGATTCTATAGTGAATTTCAAATTTTGGGCGAAAATTTTTAAGAACCGAGTTTACGAGTACGACTTTCGGAAAAACCTCAACTGAGCTTAATCTTCATCAACCACAACTCCTTTATCGTTGAATCGATCCTACATCAACTTTATCAGATCATACC
This sequence comes from Chrysanthemum seticuspe, assembly GCA_019973895.1. Classification (NCBI taxonomy): domain Eukaryota; kingdom Viridiplantae; phylum Streptophyta; class Magnoliopsida; order Asterales; family Asteraceae; genus Chrysanthemum; species Chrysanthemum seticuspe. Next base: position 63,964,234 of record BPTQ01000007.1, read on the forward strand.
TTCATCAATGGCAACTCAACAAGACATTCATGCAGCCGGTGCCGAAAACCGACCTCCTATGTTGGCAAAAGGTGGTTATCTTCAATGGTCAAGTCGTATGCTCCGTTACATAAAGACCAAACCTAATGGCAAACTCATGATTAACTCCATTCAGAATGGACCCTTCAAGCCTCGACAAATCCAAGACCATGGAACTCCTGACATCCCACCATCTTTTCATACTCAAACTGAATCAGAATACACTGCAGAGGATCAAAAGCAAGTCGATGCAGATGATATGGCAATTCATATTGTCCAACTGGGTTTACCAATAGACATCTTTGCTGCGGTAGACAGTTGTGAAACTGCTTTCGATATGTGGGAACGTGTTAGACGGCTTTGTCATGGAACTGAAATTGGTCAACAAGACATGGAGAACAAGCTGCTAACTGAATGGGAAAAGTTTACTTCCACTCCAGGAGAATCCATTGAATCATACTATGGAAGGTTTTGCACTTTGATGAATGAGCTAATCAGAAACAAGCTGACACCCAGAACTATCGTTCAAAACATCAAGTTCCTGAATAATCTACCAGAAGAATGGGGACGATATGTCACTATTGTCAACCAAACAAAAGACTTACATCAGGTGAACTTTGATCAACTGAATGATTTTCTGAAACAAAACCAAGCTGAAGTGAATGAAGTCAGGAAAGAAAGATTGGCAAAGAATCATGATCCATTGGCACTCATTGCAAAGACTCAAACTCCAGTGAATACACAACAACAAGCTTCATCATATTCCAACAACAACAACTTGCAGCAATTCATTCCACAACCACAACAACAATTCTATCCAGAACAACAATACCAGGAACAAGGAATCACTGATCCTGAAAATGACCCAGAAGCGACCTTGCAACAGATATACTCTTTCTTGGGTAACGCACTCAAAAGTCGCTATTCCACACCAACTAACAACAACCAAAGGATTTCGTCAAACACTCGCAACAGGCAAATTGCACAGCCGGGTGTGAATATGGGTAATCAAGGACAAATGGTTGGAGTTATTGGGAATCAGCAGGGATATGCTACTGGATTTCGTATGTGTAATCAGGCGGCTCCGTATCAGGGTAATCAGTTGGGTCAGAATCAGGGAAATCAGATGGGTCAGAATGTTGGGAATAGAGCAGTGGGTAATCAGAATGGGAATGTTGCAGCTCCAGTCGTTGGGAATTATGGAAATGTGAATCAGGGTAATCAGATTAAGTGTTATAAATGTCAAGGAGTGGGTCACATGGCAAGAAACTGTCCCACTAAGCCGCACAAAAAGAATGGTAATTTTCTTCGGAAAGCTGCTTTGTTAGCAGATAAGCTAGATGCGGGGTTACGGTTGAGTGCTGAGGAAAATGACTTTTTCGCTATTGTGGATGAATTGGAAGACCTCGAGGAACTCAATGCGAATTGCATCTTCATGGCAAATCTTCAGGAAGCTAAGTATGACACTGAGTCAAACTCACCTCCTGTCTATGACGCCAATACAGTATCTGAGGTACCAATCATTGATCCATGCTATAACAATGTCATATTTGATGTGTTTACTCATGACAAACAGAATTATGTGACGCCAGCACCTACTTATGATACATATATGGACAATCCGAGTTGTAGCAATACTAACTCTGAAACTCCAGATGTGGATCCTAGTGGAGGCTGTGTGGCACAAAATACTGAGACTGATGAGGAAACACGTGCTTATTTTGAATCATTAATCAATCAGTGTGGCATTGAAATTGAGAAAGTCAGTAAGGTTAATCGTGAAGTTAAGGCCGCGAATGTTAAATTGACCACTGAGCTTGAGAGTTACAAAGAGAACGCCAGAGCCTATGAATTTCATTCAAACACAATATCAGAATTAGAAATTGGTTATCGAGATTCTGTTTTAAGAGAAAAACAATTGCAAATCAAGTATGATACACTTGATGTGAATCTGAACTTGAAAATAAAATCTTTAAACAAGGAAATTTCTGAATTAAATGGCCAACTTTCTAAACAAAAAGCAATGTATTCTGATCTTGAAAAAGAGAAGAAGAAGTTGATTACTGATTTTGCAAAACGAGAAGATTCTCTTCTTGATGAGATTCTGGACAAAAATGAAATGATCAAAAAATTGGACAATTTACTTCTTACAACGGGTCATTCCGCTAAGACAAACAAAATGCTTTCTAATCAAGTAAATCCGATTTTTCATACATCTCACAAAATGGCTCTTGGTAACTCACCTCCTTGTTTTCTCAAGAAAGCTCAGAAATCTCAGAATGTGTTGCACAATGGAAAACCATTGCATGAACCCATAATTGTGCATGATTCGCTTGAAACGTTGGAACTATCTGAGGAGAGTAGATCAAAAATGAAACAAAAACATCCGGAAATAAAACCTATTGATTATAACAAATGGAACATAATTAATGGTATTTCGTTTGTTTCTCATAAAGAACAATCAACGTTTTCCACCACACCAAGTGTTTCAAACAAAGTGTCAACATCTGTTTCAAAATCAGTTTCAAAACCAGTAGTTGTCTCAAAATCTTTTTCGAAAATCGAACAAATGTCTTCAAACAATCCTTTTAACACAAGTGATGCCAGAAGCATTTTAGACGATATTAAAATTAGAATTGGGAGACTTCAAGAGACTGTTAAAACTAAAACTCATATTACAACCAACATCTGGTCTAATAGTTTTGATATTGAACAGAAAAAGTTTTTTGAAACTGAAATTGCCCCTCAGCTGAATAACATCAACACAAGGGTAAATTATTTTGAGCAAACCTTTTTGAGAGAAACAGCTGACTTTGTCGAGGACCATAAATCCCTGGTAAAGCAAGCTAATGACAGTGTTGAACACATTAACGTTTTGGAAAAGTTAAATGATTCTCTCTTCGAAGATGTTCTGACCACTGATATTATGTCCATCATTTTGCAAACATATTCTGTTGAAGATCATGAAAGACTCCAGGATGAGACCTCCGAAATTGTTTCAAAATATGAAAAAGCTCTTATGAAACTTGAAAAAGAAAATATCTCATATTTTAAACAACTTGATCGAAAAACTGAGGAATGCAAGTATGACAAATTGTCGTATGAGCGTGCCTACAATGACATGAAAGCTAAAAATGATCTTTTGAGGGCTCAGCTGGAAAGTCAAAAAGGAAAGGCAGTGGAAACTGTGATTACAAAACCATTGACTGCGGAGAAAGCAAATGTTCTCAAACCGGTTTCAAAACCAAAAATGTCTGTTTCTTTGCCTCCTCCAAAAGTCAATGAGAAAAATGTTTCATCAAAACCAGTCACTCCACCTGTCGTGCCTAAACAAAATGTTGATAAAGGGAAAGCGGTTATTGAGAATCCTAAAGTTTTAGCACCTGGCCTTTTTAAGATGAGTACCACTAATGCGTCTGCCTCCACATCTAAAGAGACTAGGATAGTTGAAACCACCTCCCTTCTTAAAAATGTGAATCCTAATGCGTGTGCCTCACCTTCTACAGGACTAGAAAGCACCTCTAGGAGCAGCAGACTAAAGCCTAAGAGCAATACAAGGAACAATAGAGTCTCGACTGCCTCTAGGAGTAGTAGCTTGAATAAAGAGAAGAAAGTAGAAGAACACCCTAGGAATTTACAGCTTTTGAATAAGAAAGACATTTCATCTGAATGTACTGAACCTATGAAACTTGCTAAGTCTAATGAATGTGTTGAATCTCTTTGTTTAACTTGCAAGAAATCTTTAACTGTTCAAGATGATTGTGTTTCTAAGAATGTGAATGATAAGCCTGTTAAGAAGAACGTCCCAAAAAGTAATTACGCTAAACGAGTAGGAAGACTAGTTGCAAAACTTAGGCTTTACACTACTGACAGGAACCAACGTGTATACTTTAGGGATGATATTTGGAAACCCACAGGTAGAACTTTCACACTCCAGAATGGTACAATGAGTGATAAACCAGAATCCCCTGTAGAAAACCTCTCTGAGTGTGATAAGGATTTTACCTCTAACCCAAAGGAACCTAAATCAAAACGGTTTCCACAATATTCTTTTTCTGTTACTGGCAGGTTATCGAAATTTGTCTTTGGATCGTCGACTCGGGTTGCTCCAAGCACATGACCGGGAATCTGAAGCTGCTGATCAATTTCGTCTGGAAATTCATGGGAACCGTACGTTTCGGAAATGATCATGTAGCAGCTATCATGGGTTATGGAGATCTACCTTTTGGAAATTATTTGATCACTCGGGTTTACTATGTCGAAGGGTTGGGACACAATTTGTTTTCAGTCGGGCAGTTCTGTGATGCAGATTTAGAGGTTGCTTTTAGGAAAAATGCTTGCTTCGTTAGAAACTTGGATGGCACTGATCTCTTAACTGGGAATCGTGATACAAACTTGTATGCTATCGACATTAACCAAATGGCCTCTTCATCACCAATATGTCTTATGACACGAGCATCTGGAACTCAGTCCTGGTTGTGGCACAGACGGTTATCCCATCTTAATTTTGACACCATCAACAATCTTGCCAAAGACAACATCGTCAATGGACTTCCAAAGTTCAAATACACCAAGGATCACCTATGTCCATCATGCGAACAAGGAAAAAGCAAAAGAGCATCATATAAACCCAAATCCGTACCTAGTTCGGAAGCAAAGTTGCATATGTTGCACATGGACTTATGTGGCCCAATGAGAGTTGAAAGCATTAATGGGAAAAAGTATATTCTTGTTATCGTCGATGATTATTCGAGATATACATGGGTTAAGTTTCTGAGATCAAAAGACGAAGCACCAGGCATCATCATCACCTTTCTGAAACGAATTCAAGTACTTCTTCAAGCTCCAGTAAGGGTTGTAAGAACAGACAACGGCACTGAATTCACTAATCAGGAGTTAAGAGCTTATTTTGAAGATGTTGGAATTACTCATCAGACATCAGCTGTTAGGACTCCACAGCAGAATGGGGTAGTTGAAAGAAGAAATCGAACTCTTGTGGAAGCTGCTCGCACAATGCTAATTTATTCTAGTGCACCGTTATTTCTCTGGGCTGATGCTGTTGCCACTGCTTGTTTCACTCAAAACCGATCCCTTATCCATCCAAGATTCAATAAAACCCCATATGAGCTTGTGAACAACAGAAAACCAGATATCTCTTACTTACACGTGTTTGGCGCTTTATGCTATCCTACGAATGACAGAGAAGATCTTGGAAAATTGAAAGCTAAAGGTGATATTGGAATCTTCATTGGATATTCAGATAACTCGAGGGCATTCAGGGTGTATAACAGAAGGCTAAAGAAAATCATGGAGACAATGAGTGTGAAGTTTGACGAACTTTCAAAAATGGCTTCTGAGAGACTCGCTCTAGAACCCGCACTAAACCGACAGACTTTTGGACACATTAGTTCAGGACTCGTACCTCAAAGAGCTCAATCAACTTCGTTTGAAAATCCTAAAGAACAAGAATGGGAGAATTTCTTCGAGTTAATGTTCGATGAATACTATGGTGGAACTTCGACAAATGCATCAAACCATCATTCCGCTGCACCCGCTCAAAATCATCCTCCACCACCAACAGAAGATGCATCTACAACGGTCGAAACCAATGCACCAACTCCATCAACATCATCTACTTCTACTCAAGTTAATGCACCCGTACTACCAGCAGTTGATGAGCAAAACCAAAACCGAAATGATGCAATGTTAGATGAAGACTTATTTGAAAACCCGTTTGCTACGAAAACAGCTGAATCATATTCATGCTTACGAGAACCATCTAACTCGCATACGTATAACCAACGGTATCCTTCTACTCTGAAGTGGACAAAAGACCACCCAATTGAACAAGTTATTGGTGAACCTTCACCGATTGCGACTTATGCATTTACCTTTGCTCAATTAGCAACCTAGAGCCAAAGAACATTCGCGAGGCAATGGCAGATCCCGCATGGATAGAAGCAATGCAGGAGGAACTTCTTCAATACCGTCTACATGACTCGTGGGAAAAGGTTCCAAGACCCATTGACGTTCGACTCATTGATCTTAAATGGTTATGGAAGAACAAACGGGATGAAGAAATGACTGTTATTCGCAACAAAGCTCGTCTTGTGGCCAAAGGATACAGACAGGAAGAGGGAATAGACTTTGAAGAGTCATTCGCGCCGGTAGCTAGACTTGAAGCAGTCAGGATATTCTTAGCCTATGCAGCTCACAAAAACATCACGGTTTATCAGATGGACATTAAGACCGCGTTCTTGAATGGAACTCTGAAAGAAGAAGTGTACGTGAGTCAGCCAGAAGGCTTCATCGACTTGGAACATCCAGACTACGTCTACAAACTCAAAAAGGCAATCTATGGTTTAAAACAAGCTCCGAGAGCGTGGTATGACGAACTGTCCTCTTTCCTTATCCAAAACAATTTCACCAAAGGAACAGTTGATCCTACCTTGTTTACACAAAAATGCAAAAACGACATTTTGATTGTTCAGATTTACGTGGACGACATCATCTTTGGGTCCACTAATCCGAATCTTTCAAAACATTTTGAAAATCTCATGAAAAGCAAATTTGAAATGTCCATGTTGGGGGAACTAAAATTCTTTCTTGGTTTACAAATACATCAGTCCCCTCGTGGAATTTTTATAAATCAAGCTAAATACACAACTGAGATTTTGAAAAATCATGGTATGGATAACTGTGACTCGGTCGGAACACCAATGGTAACTTCACCAAAAATTGGAGCCGATTTGTTTGGGAAACCTATTGATCCGAAGAAATATCGGAGCATGATTGGTTCTCTCATGTATCTTACTGCTAGTCGACCAGATATTCATTTTGCTGTTTGCTTATTAGCACGGTTTCAGGCAAAGCCTACCGAACTGCACCTCAAAGAGGTTAAACGGATCTTTCGGTACCTGAAGACATCCATTCACATGGGACTTTGGTATCCGAAGGAATCCGGATTTGATCTAATTGCCTTTTCAGATGCGGACCACGCAGGTGATCAAGTTACAGCAAAAAGTACATCTGGAGGAGCACAATTTTTGGGTGAAAAGTTAGTAAGCTGGTCTTCAAAGAAACAAGATTGCACTGCACTTTCAACCGCTGAAGCTGAGTATGTGTCTCTATCTGCGTGTTGTGCTCAAGTTCTATGGATGAGAACACAACTCACAGATTATGGCTTTACTTTCGATAAAATACCTATGTATTGTGATTCGAAAAGTGCCATAGCCATATCATGCAATCCTGTTCATCACTCAAAGACTAAGCATATCCGAGTCCGCTATCACTTCATCAAAGAGTACGTCGAAAATGGTACTATTGAATTATTCTTCGTGAAGACTGATTACCAACTCGCCGATCTATTAACTAAAGCCCTTCCAAAAGAAAGGTTTGAGTATTTAGTTCGACGAATTGGAATGCGAAGCCTAACCCCTGAGGAGTTAGAACGTCTTCTCGAATCTTCTTGAAAATGATTTTCCAAAAAGCTTCGCTGTAAATATTTTTGAAAAACAAAATACAAAATTTGAAAAACCAACAAAAGCAAAATATAAAAATATAAAACTTTCAAAAATACAAAAACAATATAAAATCAAAAATCCAAAAATATTCTTCTACGACATGTCTCTTGTATAATCGATATTCTGTACGTTTCTAGAAATGTCATTCAACAATGATACGGGTATGTACAGATGCTTGAGCGAGAGTTCTTTATTTGTTTTCTAAAACTTGTCGTTTCTCAAAATTTCTTAATAAAATGGCTTTCGTATACATCAGTACGAAACCCGGACCGAAATGATGACTTTTGATTATTTTCAAATCAAAACTCGTGTTTTTAATGAAAAATGAGGTGTACGCTTCAGTGCACTACATTTAAAAATGGTGAGAAATCATCATCATCTTGAGCACCTTTTCAAGATTGTTCAAAAAGATTTTTTCAAAATCTTTCAAAATATTTTGTGCTCAAGATAACTCCCTCTAAAACCCTTTAATTGATTATACTTTATTAAAGGGGGAGTATAAAACCAAAATGTTCCAAATTCATGCTTAAACCAAATCAGTTTGTCTCCCCACAAATTTCTAAAAATTTTGATTAATCCGTTGATATCAAAAATATCACGTATATGCTATTCTTGAGGGGGAGGAGACGTGATTAAAATGTGATCAAAATCGTTGTCTGAATCTCAAATGAGCTCGACTCAGATGAAACCAATGAATTGACGAGCAATTATGTACCATCTCGAGAAACTTTCTATGGACTTGACCAGGACGGGTAATAATTTCAAGCTAGTTCTCTAGTGATGTAAACGTGTCTCGAATCGGTCTTGTTCATTTAAAGTCGATCAATTCAAAAAGTGCGAACTCTACCCTCTATGTTCAGATTTCTGTCAAAACTTATAAGCACATGTGAAGGGGGAGTGTTTTCGAAAATATAAAACTCTTGGAGTGTCTCAAACATGTTTTCAATCATAAACACTCTGAGAGATTTTCAAAGAAAAATGGTTATATGGCAACAATAGGACAGTCATGGAGTTATAAGGTGACTAAGGATAGGAAATCCGTCCTATGATCCGCCAGAGCCGGAGGGATCTACCCAAGGACATCACAAATAGTTTAAAACTAGAAGTCCTTAGGAATGATTGAAAAAAGGAGTAATGTGAGAAAGGAGAAAGAAGGGGTTGAAGAATTAAAAAGAAATGTAATGAAAAAGGGTGAAAAGAAATAGCCCTCCATATTCAACCTTAGGGCAGAAACCGGGTTCAATACATATGCTACTGGTTGTCACTAGATGACACTGGTACTAAAGACAAAGACGTCATGGACCCAGTGACGCACTGCACTAAACCTTCTAGCCACTCAATTCCTCTCAAAAGGGATTTGTTTCATTCTCACTGGGAACCCTACATAATCTATTGACTTTCTCTTAGAGATCGTTGGTATTGAAGAAGGAGACCCTCTCCCTAGTCTCCGCTCAGGAAAACCAAAATGCACTATTGAGTCTAAAGCCACGAGATTCATCAAAAGATCTCATAGGAACACTTGACATGACATCGCTTGTTGTTCATCAATAAGGGTACAAGTGATATATTCTAGAGTCCTACGCAGATCTTAGCAATCTGCCAGAACATTTATGAGAGGTTTCACATTTGTGATCTTCAGTGATTGAATGGAAACTCCTGCCAGGGTCAACATCAAGCAGCCCTGACAGCAGGTCACTTCGGTAATTCTCCGTGGATTACGCTTAGTGTGTCTCAAACGGTCTACAGTCGTGAGGTGATGCTTCGGTGTACCTCAGCGACTCATCTGAACTGTAGATGTACTTCGGTATATCGTGTTATCTCACTTGTGGGACTCCAGTTCAGGAACGGCCTCTGTGAGAATTAGAGACGTGTTTTCACACTATGCTGTTAACACCCTCGAAATTCAAACTTGTAAGCGCCGGAATCCGCTTATTACTAACCTGTTTTATGTTTTCTTCTTATGGAAGCTCCGGAGCGGATGGATCGTGCAGACTCGCCACATGCTCATACCAACAACACATGAAAGTTCTCATCATAATCAAAGGAGATGATTCTTCGTCAATGTCAAAGAATCTACAAAGTTTAAAGACTCCAGAACTACATCATTGGTAACCAAAAGACAAATAGAAGTGTGAGCATGGTGGAGAAAGAAGGGGAGAATGACGTGGAGACACCTAACCAACGAAGTTGACAACGGCAAACAACCACATTATCTGATCACAAAGCATGAAGGAACAAAGAATCTAGACTATTCTATATCTACACGCAAAGTTCAAGCTCAAGGAAAGTAGAGACCTAATCAAGTGGAGCATCGTTTGAATGACCACCCCTTAGGGGGAGATTGTTAGCCTTAATAGTTTTATTAAAAGTGATGGTCATTCACGATTAGGAACTTTGTAACGTGTGTTAGATATCGTGATAGAATAGTCAACGGGCTCGTGGATTGGGCTAAGCTAAATGGCTAATAGTTATGTTAAGCTAGCCTTCTATTATATGTAATCCAATCCAAGTCCACGAAGCCCAAGCCAAGCCCATGGAAAGCCTTTAGGGCAACATGTGTCTTGTACTATAAATACCCCTCAAATGGTCATTTGAGGGGTGTGCTTGAAAGTGTGTGTGTGTGTGTTTTTCTTTATTGAATATACAACATCTTATGTTTATCTTTTCTCACATATACACGAATTTATATCATTCAAGTCACCATCTTTCTCATCTTATTTCTAAGCTTTACGTTTGTGTTTGTTTCACGTGGTTATACTTGTATACGTGTTGGGTTTGCTTGGTAAAGTGATAAGGTTGATAAAACTAAGGTCCTACAAAACCCTAACCGAATTTGTACCACCTATAAATACAAACATCTCAACACAATTTGGAACCCTAGTTTTGCAAGTTAGGTATTTCTTTTGCTTCTCTTTTTCTTTTTCTATTCGGCCGACTGCCTCCCTCCTTGGTGTCGAGAGTTTGGTTCCAACAAGCAAGGCTAAGGTATAAACATATTCTTCTCGTCTCACTTTGATACACCTAACGTTATTATATGTTGTAACATGTTTTGTTTTAATCAAAGCTTGTGTCCTTGTCGAGCCATATGAAAACGAAACCAACAATATGAATGAACATGTAACGCATTTAAGTAATTGCGAATCATGCAAACGTAAAGCCTTAGAATGGTGTGTCGATATATGTGTAGTCGGACCATAATTATAAGTCGAGCCACATGAGTTGAACAAGTGATATATATATGAATCGGTTATGTGTATAAACATGCAAACGTGAGTATGTAAAGTACGTAGAAGAGCTAGGGTTTGCGTAAAACATGGAAGCCGAAACATATGTATTGGCCGAACCATGTGAGTGTTTGTGGACGTGTGTTAAATGAGTAAAGAGCATGCAAAACCTAAACCCTAGAAAATTAATGGAAGACGATTAGGGTTAAGAGGATTGGTGTGTTGATTCGTTATTTCATGTGAAATAGTAAGTTCTGGGGTCATTAATACCCGTTGATTTAACATATAATGAGCTAGTACTAAGTGTGGTAAACATGCGTGAGTTATGATTTTATGCAAGAAGTTAAGTGTCATGAATTAAATTAGAGTATGCATGGTCTCATTAAGTTGTATTCGAACAATGTTACATGTGAGTCTTGGTCAATCACGTAAGGTATAGAAGTTGGTGTAAACTATTTTGAAAGAGAGTCTTAAAATCCGTTCTTGACATTTGTAAACCCTATACTTTGAACGACGATCATATGAGCCCTCAAATAAGATATTTGTCATATTAAACCCTTAAGTTACCATTTGTCATTTGCAACCCATAAGTTTGGCTAATTAATGATTAATACTCTAAAATGTTGTATTTCCGTTCGTCACTAAGAATAAGAATATACTTACAACTCTAAGAATGTTAATGCGATGAATCCGTTATAACTTTAATGATTTCTAATAAGTATTAAATAAATCATAATCCGTGTAGATTCGTTGAAGGAGACGCGACGTTATATCTTTGTGTTCCTTCATTCGTTTGCTTTTCCTTTCATCGGCTTTAAGGTACAGATATTCTGACCTTTTCAGTAAAGGTTCCTTATGATGTTCTTTTCGTTAGTTTTTACTATTTTACTTATTAGGGTTTCCAATGCCATTGCTATGAACCCTTTTCTGATTGTGTAATCTGTTGCTTATCTGAAATTCTGTTTTATTGAACCATGCAATATCTGTTTTGAACTTGTATTATGAAGACTCGGATATGCATATTTGTTGAACCTCATTAAGTTTAATTATGAATTTCTAATTATGAATGTACGATTTGTGACTGTGATATGAATTTCTGACCTCTGAATATTTGAATATGAACCTTATGATATGAGTTATCTGATATGTTATATGTTGAACTTGTGTTTGATTATGATCTGTGTCATGTATGAAAAATCTGTTTGACCTAAGATAGTTTGACACCCGAGCCAAAATAATAACTAGTCATGGGGGTTCCATGTCCGTGTCAGTGATGCACTTCTGACATGACTCTAGGGCAGTAGAGTGAAGTTCTGCCACGTCCCTTATCTGTTATCTGTTATGAGCTCAAGTTATATTATATGACCAATGTATGTTTGTGGGGCGTATGGATGCATCCTAGATCTGATCTGTTATCCGATATGATTTGTCTGATGAATGATGTCGTGTGCAATACGCGTTTTCACAAAACTCTGGGAGCTAGCTACTTCGAATTATTTCTGAGATTGTTTCTATATAGTTATGATGTTTTTGATATGATATGTTCTGGGCTCGTGGTAGTTAACTAAACCTTATCTGTTATCTCTAGGTTAAGTATTCTGGTTATGATTCGGTATGTTCAAGTGTTAATAATTATGTTCTCGGCTTATTATATGTTGTTAATAGGTGTTTATGCTTTTGTATGTTTATGTGACTACTATCTACTATGCTAGGTTATGATGAATATGTTTAAATATGATTCGCATGCTGCCATCTGATGTTATGTTAGTTATCGTTATGTGAATTCGTTGATATGTGAGATGAATGTGATGGTGTGAAGGTGAGTATCCTGAAAGTTAGTAAGCATGATTGTTCAGTTAATCTGGTGAACTATGCCTATACGTTAGGGTATCTATCTGCTTATGTTTGATCTGTTATGTTAAAACTTTGCTGATGTTAGGATTTGATCTGAGAACTGGTTAAGCTTATGATGTCTGTTCTGGTAATTGCTAATGGCTTTGTTATGACTTTGTCTATTTAGTTATAGTATGTCTACTGTGTTTTCTATCTGTATGTGAGGCTGCCATGATTTGCCCGCTATTTCCGCTGCTACAATATTAAATTAAGTGTGTTAAAGTAGATTAATTGATTCGTATGAATGCCATGAGTATTTTCTAGGAATTGTTTCCGTTAGTATTTAGATTTTTTCGTTTGATTTATATGTAATCTATTTTCCTAATAAGTTAAGTGTCTGGCTATTCTGAAGTGTTTGCGTTTGTGTCATTAATGTGTTATGAGGTGTTTTAAACTATTATGTGTTTCTTTTGGGATTTCTATGTATTTGTGCTTCCGCAGAATCTTGAATGATTCAGCATTCTCATTTCGTGTTATTTCGTTAATTGTATATTTGTTTTGTTTAGCTTTTGTTTCTGTTATATCTGTTCACTGGGCTTTGTAAGCTCAGCCGCATTTTCTTTTCCTGCGGCAGGTATTTAAGCATTCAAGATGAGATTTTGGGATAGCTGATCTGGGTTGAGAGTAGAGACAAGAGCAAGATTTGAAATAGGAATCTTAGATTTATTTTGAATATTAAGTTATTTATATTATCTTTTTTAAGTTTTGTAAAGGCTTCCGCTATTGTTTAATATTTAAGGTTCTGATATGAAACCGTATTTGTGATATCTTTACCCTTGTCGGGTTGGGGTGTTACAATTTATGGTATCAGAGCCTAGGTTTTAGGACCCTTAGAGCTTAGGCTATGACCTGTGAGGATTGGGTAGATTTAGGATTTCCCTTCTGCATACTTTCTTTGCATCCACTATCGTACTTAGACTTTGCTAATAGTTGGTTATTCTTTTAGATGGTGATCCCTCGTCGTTCTAGTTCACCTGATAGGAGCAAACAAGGACCAGCTAGACAACCTAAGGAGAAGATGAGGTGGACCGTTGTTATTGCTAAAGGCTGCAAGAGGTTTGGTAGAGTGAAGCGGACCAACAGGAGGATACGAGTTCCGGCTAGTATGTGGCCATGCACAATTGAGGAGAAGCTGACCTTAAAGGACGTAGACGGAAAAGTAGTAAAGGAGTACGAAACTAAAGTTGTTGACAACCAAGGTTTCACCACTAAGTATCATGATAGATGTCCAAAGTTCGTTGAAGATGGAGGAGTGGGTTGGACTAGGAGTCGCGATTTGTACGCTTTCGTGGACCGTGTGCCGGAAGAGGAAGAAAGGAATCGGAGAAGTGACTTTGCTAGCCGCCTATTACCGCAGCGCGAAGGAAATAAGAACGGATGGATAAGTGAGGAAGAAGAGGAAGAAGAAGAAGGTGAGGAAGAATACGAGGTGGACTCGGATTTAGAGTCTACAGCTTCTAGTAGGTTTAATCCGATACAAGAATAGAAATGTGCACTCCTGATTAGTTGTTCTCTTTATGAGAAATTTCTGACATTGGATTTTGAGTTTAGGACCTTTTATTTTCCTTTAGATGATTGAATCTTGGATTATTAAGTTTTGTTTTGGAAGTTCATCTTATAACAATTCTGCAATTTTGTTTGATTAGTGGGAATAAAACAAAATTTTGAAGTATAGTTCCTGTTTGTGTTTCTTTCTGAAAGATTCGTTAAGTTTCCGTTAGTCCTCATAAGTTTCGTCTGCTAATTGTTTTCTTAATGATGTTACTTAATCATCAGCTTAGTATAAAGTATGACCATTATGATGGTATACTCATGTGAATCTGGTCTGTTATAATATGTTATTTGCTATCTGTATGTTATCTGTATGTGATATGTTTTGTTGTGATTCTGGTTATGTGGTTTGCCATGACCCGGGACAGGATATGATGACAATAAGAACTTGTTATATGATGCAAGTATTATGACGCCTGATCAACGTGATAATACCGAGATCATATAATTTGAACTTATTGAAATTATATGACGTCTGGGGAAATGCCTGTGGTTGATACGTGAATGGACTTTGACTTGTATCGGTTATTTGTCGCTCCTCATGTTCGATTGAAATTTTGTACCTCTTTGCTAGATTCTCAGTGACAACTGTTATATATAAGTTTTGTACGCTTGGAATCCGAAATCGTTATGATCCGTGTGAACCTATAGATTGCTATGTATGCCCTAAGTTTGTATGTCTTCACGTACTTCTGCGATTAGTAAGACCGTTAGGATTCGTTCCGTCTATGCATATGTTGTTCTCATCATTAGATATCTGATAAATTAGAATTTGTCGTTTGATTTTCTGCATCTCATCCGTTATCTGCCATTACTTGATGAATATAGGATAGTCTGTTGTAAGTATTTGATTATTGTTTTGATTTCTGGAAAGTATGAGTTTGTAGATTCGGACAAAAATCCGTTTGTTCTGAGATGCGTTCCGTGTTCGTTTTAATTCCTCGAAACTCTGAAATCCGCATTTGTTTGCTGTCCTGTTCCGTCTTGTCCAATTTCGAGGACGAAATTTTCTTTTTAGAAGGGGAGAGTTGTAAAACCCTAAAAATATAAAACATATCAAAAGACTAATTTACCCTCACCGTAAACAATTATAAACTACGTAAAATATAATAACGATTCGTTTAACGAAATTAAAACCTAACTTACGAATAATTAAAAACTAACTAATATGTGTACATGATCGACATTGTACGACGAAAGTTAAACGTCTCGCTAAATCATTTGGACCTTATTGCGTTTCTTATTTGAGCCCAAGATGGGCGTGTGTTTGTGTTCGGTTGGATCAAAGCCGAAACCCACCCCACCTAAAAACCCTAACCGAATTTGTACCACCTATAAATACAAACATCTCAACACAATTTGGAACCCTAGTTTTGCAAGTTAGGTATTTCTTTTGCTTCTCTTTTTCTTTTTCTATTCGGCCGACTGCCTCCCTCCTTGGTGTCGAGAGTTTGGTTCCAACGAGCAAGGCTAAGGTATAAACATATTCTTCTCGTCTCACTTTGATACACCTAACGTTATTATATGTTGTAACATGTTTTGTTTTAATCAAAGCTTGTGTCCTTGTCGAGCCATATGAAAACGAAACCAACAATATGAATGAACATGTAACGCGTTTAAGTAATTGCGAATCATGCAAACGTAAAGCCTTAGAATGGTGTGTCGATATATGTGTAGTCGGACCATAATTATAAGTCGAGCCACATGAGTTGAACAAGTGATATATATATGAATCGGTTATGTGTATAAACATGCAAACGTGAGTATGTAAAGTACGTAGAAGAGCTAGGGTTTGCGTAAAACATGGAAGCCGAAACATATGTATTGGCCGAACCATGTGAGTGTTTGTGGACGTGTATTAAATGAGTAAAGAGCATGCAAAACCTAAACCCTAGAACATTAATGGAAGACGATTAGGGTTAAGAGGATTGGTGTGTTGATTCGTTATTTCATGTGAAATAGTAAGTTCTGGGGTCATTAATACCCGTTGATTTAACATATAATGAGCTAGTACTAAGTGTGGTAAACATGCGTGAGTTATGATTTTATGCAAGAAGTTAAGTGTCATGAATTAAATTAGAGTATGCATGGTCTCATTAAGTTGTATTCGAACAATGTTACATGTGAGTCTTGGTCAATCACGTAAGGTATAGAAGTTGGTGTAAACTGTTTTGAAAGAGAGTCTTAAAATCTGTTCTTGACATTTGTAAACCCTATACTTTGAACGACGATCATATGAGCCCTCAAATGAGATATTTGTCATATTAAACCCTTAAGTTACCATTTGTCATTTGCAACCCATAAGTTTGGCTAATTAATGATTAATACTCTAAAATGTTGTATTTCCGTTCGTCACTAAGAATAAGAATATACTTACAACTCTAAGAATGTTAATGCGATGAATCCGTTATAACTTTAATGATTTCTAATAAGTATTAAATAAATCATAATCCGTGTAGATTCGTTGAAGGAGACGCGACGTTATATCTTTGTGTTCCTTCATTCATTTGCTTTTCCTTTCATCGGCTTTAAGGTACAGATATTCTGACCTTTTCAGTAAAGGTTCCTTATGATGTTCTTTTCGTTAGTTTTTACTATTTTACTTATTAGGGTTTCCAATGCCATTGCTATGAACCCTTTTCTGATTGTGTGATCTGTTGCTTATCTGAAATTCTGTTTTATTGAACCATGCAATATCTGTTTTGAACTTGTATTATGAAGACTCGGATATGCATATTTGTTGAACCTCATTAAGTTTAATTATGAATTTCTAATTATGAATGTACGATTTGTGACTGTGATATGAATTTCTGACCTCTGAATATTTGAATATGAACCTTATGATATGAGTTATCTGATATGTTATATGTTGAACTTGTGTTTGATTATGATCTGTGTCATGTATGAAAAATCTGTTTGACCTAAGATAGTTTGACACCCGAGCCAAAATAATAACTAGTCATGGGGGTTCCATGTCCGTGTCAGTGATGCACTTCTGACATGACTCTAGGGCAGTAGAGTGAAGTTCTGCCACGTCCCTTATCTGTTATCTGTTATGAGCTCAAGTTATATTATATGACCAATGTATGTTTGTGGGGCGTATGGATGCATCCTAGATCTGATCTGTTATCCGATATGATTTGTCTGATGAATGATGTCGTGTGCAATACGCGTTTTCACAAAACTCTGGGAGCTAGCTACTTCGAATTATTTCTGAGATTGTTTCTATATAGTTATGATGTTTTTGATATGATATGTTCTGGGATCGTGGTAGTTAACTAAACCTTATCTGTTATCTCTAGGTTAAGTATTCTGGTTATGATTCGGTATGTTCAAGTGTTAATAATTATGTTATCGGCTTATTATATGTTGTTAATAGGTGTTTATGCTTTTGTATGTTTATGTGACTACTATCTACTATGCTAGGTTATGATGAACATGTTTAAATATGATTCGCATGCTGCCATCTGATGTTATGTTAGTTATCGTTATGTGAATTCGTTGATATGTGAGATGAATGTGATAGTGTGAAGGTGAGTATCCTGAAAGTTAGTAAGTATGATTGTTCAGTTAATCTGGTGAACTATGCCTATACGTTAGGGTATCTATCTGCTTATGTTTGATCTGCTATGTTAAAACTTTGTTGATGTTAGGATTTGATCTGAGAACTGGTTTAGCTTATGATGTCTGTTCTGGTAATTGCTAATGGCTTTGTTATGACTTTGTCTATTTAGTTATAGTATGTCTACTGTGTTTTCTATCTGTATGTGAGGCTGCCTTGATTTGCCCGCTATTTCCGCTGCTACAATATTAAATTAAGTGTGTTAAAGTAGATTAATTGATTCGTATGAATGCCATGAGTATTTTCTAGGAATTGTTTCCGTTAGTCTTTAGATTTTTTCGTTTGATTTATATGTAATCTATTTTCCTAATAAGTTACGTGTCTGGCTATTCTGAAGTGTTTGCGTTTGTGTCATTAATGTGCTATGAGGTGTTTTAAACTATTATGTGTTTCTTTTGGGATTTCTATGTATTTGTGCTTCCGCAGAATCTTGAATGATTCAGCATTCTCATTTCGTGTTATTACGTTAATTGTATATTTGTTTTGTTTAGCTTTTGTTTCTGTTATATCTGTTCACTGGGCTTTGTAAGCTCAGCCGCATTTTCTTTTCCTGCGGCAGGTATTTAAGCATTCAAGATGAGCTTTTGGGATAGCTGATCTGGGTTGAGAGTAGAGACAAGAGCAAGATTTGAAATAGGAATCTTAGATTTATTTTGAATATTAAGTTATTTATATTATCTTTTGTAAGTTTTGTAAAGGCTTCCGCTATTGTTTAATATTTAAGGTTCTGATATGAAACCGTATTTGTGATATCTTTACCCTTGTCGGGTTGGGGTGTTACACAATAAGTACTTTATCACGTTTATTGATGATTGTATAAAGTATTGATATGTTTACTCACTGAAAAGTAAAGATGAAGCTATAGACAAGTTTGTTCTATACAAAAACGAAGTTGAGAATCAACTTAGTAAGAAAATCAAGGTGGTATGAAGTGATAGAGGAGGTGAATATGTGTCTCCATTCGCTGATCTATGTGCAAAACATGGAATTAGACACGAGGTCACTGCTCCCTATTCACCTCAGCAGAACGGTATTGCCGAAAGGAAGAACCGTACCTTGAAAGAAATGGTTAATGCCATGTTGATAAGTTCTGGTCTAAGCCAGGACATGTGGGGGGAAGTCATTCTAACGGCTACTTATCTTTTAAATAAGATACCTCGTAAGGAAAAAGAAGAGACCCCTTATGAATTATGGATGGGAAGAAAACAATCATATCATTACTTTCGAGTGTGGGGGTGTCTAGCAAAGGTAGCTATACCGACTCCCAAGGCCCAAAAGATTGGACCTAAATATGTGGATTGTATATTCATCGGATATACTAAGAATAGCAGTGCTTATCGTTTCATTGTACATGATTCAAAAAATCCAGATATACAAAAGGGTACAGTAATGGAATCAAGGAATGCTTCATTCTTTGAAACTGTATTTCTTTGTTTAACAAAGGAAACTAGAAGTTCATCTAGAATAGATGACGAAGTTGTCCAAGATAAGAGACAACGAGCTGATAATGATCTCCAAGATGAGAGATAAGATCAAACTGAGGAAGAAGAGGTTGAACCTAGAAGAAGCAAAAATGCAAGAACCGAGAAATCGTTTGGACCCGATTTTGTTTCTTTTATGGTTGAAAATGAACCTACTTCATACCGAGAGGCGGTTACTTCCTCAGAAGGGCCTCAATGGAAGAAGCCATTAAAAGTGAAATAGATTCTATTTTACAAAATCATACTTGGGAGCTCGTGGATTTACCTCCTGGTTGTAAACCACTAGGCTATAAATGGATCTTCAAGAATAAGATGAAAGCCGATGGCACCATTGATAAGTATAAAGCAAGATTAGTATTCAAAGGATTTAGACAACGAGAAGGTCTTGATTACTTTGATACATATTCGCCTGTTACGCGAATAACCTTGATTAGGATGATACTTGCTATTGCCGCTTTAAGAAATTTGGAAGTTCACCAAATGGATGTGAAAATGTGTAACACCCCCGAAAATCTTAATGACAGCGGAAGACTAATTCGGGTGTTACTTGAATGGAGATCATAGTCAATAATGATAGAAAACGACTCGAAAGAGACGTTTTATTAAAATAGTTATCATTCATCGAAAACTCATAGTTTTTACAAAATGTTGTAAATAGATCAAGTGTTTTTCCCAAAAGAAAGATCATGAGTTTGAAAGAAATGACAACTTTTATGTTTTACACCACCAGATAAGCCTTGCCATGCCCCGTTCCGCGCCTTGGTCATAATCTTCACTGATTACCTGAGATAACATGCTTAAAAAGGTCAACAAAATGTTGAGTGAAATCCATAGGTTTAAAATAGTTGAACACAAGTATATGAGCATGATCATTGTAAACTAACAATATCATAAGAAAAATCACAGATTATTATGCGCTAAGCTCATGAAACCAAAACTCAACTGCATACACCGAATTACCAGTGTACGTAAGTATGCCCCAAAGGAGGTAATAGCCAGTTACCTAAAGAAATTCAATATGGTGTGCCCCGCTTATTTCTCTATAACCGAAACGGGGTCGTTAATCCCCATAGTACTATTCATGATATCTACGTTCACACGCGGTGACTAATGGTTCATGATCAGGGGACTTATGGCTAAATACTTAGGTAGTACCAATAATCAAGAAGATAGAGCATTTATGAAAAACCTTGTGTTCTAGTTTAGAGCATGTATCTCCCTCGCGAGGTTTGCAAAATAAAGTAAAAGCGAGGATATGAACTCACCTTGATGAAAATGAACACGCACAAATAGATCAAGCACAATGTAGCGGAGGTTCCAAACCGAAACCTAAAAATGATGAGATGGCGAGTCTTAGTAAAATGAGCATTTTGGTTCGCGACCAAGATCATTGAATAT
Source organism: Chrysanthemum seticuspe (assembly GCA_019973895.1). Classification (NCBI taxonomy): domain Eukaryota; kingdom Viridiplantae; phylum Streptophyta; class Magnoliopsida; order Asterales; family Asteraceae; genus Chrysanthemum; species Chrysanthemum seticuspe. Next base: position 63,984,944 of record BPTQ01000007.1, read on the forward strand.
TCTTATTCAATAGATCATTGGATTGTCCAATCCAATAGTGTGCGTGCGTGCCTAACATTTTAAGTTAGTTTACGTGCTACATTGCCTTAATTAATGATCCTCACTTATGCATAAGTGAAATGTTTTCCCCCCGTTGTGATCTTAGTAGATTTGTTGAGTATTTTAGCTTGTTTAGATTTCCCCATGTGTTTTATCTGGTTAAGTATATATATATATATAATTATTTTCTGATAATATATATATATATATATATATATATATATATATATATATATATATATATATATATATATATATATATATATATATATATATATATATATATATATATATATATATATATATATATATATATATGTTTATCAATATCCGAAAATAATACGTTCACTTGATCAAAATACTTGTTTTTATGAAGTTAGGATAAGATTATACGTTTTTCTAAACTTTTCCCGAATTTTACACTTTTTACCCTTAAGTTTCAAAATGTACGGATTAAGTCCCTATAGTTTGAGAAGTTTACACTTTCTACCCGAAATACATTTTACATCAAAACGTTCAGAAATGACATTTTAACCCTTCGGTAAAACTGATTTTACAAAAACAGCCCCTTAAGTTTCACTTATTCACTTTAAACCATCATTTTTCCTATTTTACACTTTTAACCCAAAACTTATATTATAACTAGTTTAAGCTTATTACATATTCGGTCCTTGTGGTTTCCATGCGTGCGCATGCACGTATACATTACCCTTATACTTTTCGAAATAGACATTTTCAGTCCCTAGAATTTTCATAAAATACTTTTCTTATGTATATTTGATAAGGTTTTAAAATGTACATTTTTGAGGGGTCGTTTAAGCCCTTATTTGATCACTTTTGTATCCGTTATTACTTAATATCGTTCCTTTTCACTTTTTAGGTATCTTGAAGGCAAAATGCTGGAATGACACTTATTCGGACGAAAAGGCGCGAATATACGAAGAAAATGGCCAAAGTCAAGAATCGAGACACTCAGGCTGCTGGAACTGAAGGTAACGGCGTCAGGCACAAAACAGTAACGCCGTCGGACCACTTTTGTGACGGCTCAGTAGCCAAATTGCTTATTTACAAGTGACGGCTTCAGGTTTTAAAAGAGTAGGTTGTCGCAACTCAGACGGCCTAGATTTGATCCAGACGACGTCAGAGACTGAAGGGGACGGCGTCACAAGCATAAGGTGATGTCGTCGCAAGACTAACGTGGCCAAGACAAAACCCTAATGACGGCGACCCGACGGCATCACAAATCATAAGGTGACGCCGTCGCATATGTAATCTTATATATAGAATCCGAATTTTTTAGTTTTGACTGTGTAGTCTTTTGGAGTAAAAACCTAAACTGAACCAAGGCTGTCTTGTACAGTATTTTAGGGTTCCATACCCTATCTTACATCAAGATAAGTGTTTTACTTCATTAATTCAATTATGTATTCAATTACTTGTGTGTATGCTTGCATGTTTTCCATGTCCGGCTAATTTACTTGTGTGTTTGCTTAGGGAATATGAAACTTAATTATTGAATATTGATTGGTTGTCTCTTATCTTAATTATTAATGATCTAGTATTGCGATAGGTCTTCCGTTGTGTAGTTAATGCTTGATTAATCTTTGTTGAACCTTAACTTATAGTACCTAGAGTCATTGTAGGCTAAACCATCCGAAGAGTACCTTAGTGTTAAGTTTATAAATCCTAGAGATTTTGTAGGCGATAACCTTTGGTAGTTTCAAAGAGTTAGGGATAAACGCATACCCTACTACTTTAGACACACAACGCGATTAAGAATAAGGACGTGACAATTCAATCATCAATAAGAGATAATTAAGGAGTAATAAAACCTAAGTAAACTGATGAGTGTCTAAATACTCATCATTTTTGTACCATTTAAACTGCAAAAACATCTGAAAACACTCAGAAATGCATCAAAATGATAAAAAAATCACAAATAAGTGTTTTATGTGTTTTAAATGCAAAAATATCAAAATCTGGTGAAAAACGTATCAAGTTTACATAATTGGCAGTTTTAGTCCCCCAAGTTTCAAAAGTTGTCAAAAACAGTCCCTGGTAAAACAAAATAAAGAAAAATATCATTTCAAGTCCCTAGGGATTCATGAGTTGTTAAAATTGGTCCTTGAGATTTAAATTTGCAAAATTACAACTTAGGTCCCTAAACTTTAAAAATTGGCAAAAATAGTCCTTGGAAATCAGAAAACAATCATCTATGGTCCTTGTACTATTCACATTTGGCAGTTTTGGTCCTTGTGACAACTTTGGAATATTGGCAGAAATGGTCCTTCAAGATTGGAGAATTGCAAAACAAGTCCTTGTATTACTAAACCAAGCTTTGAACCCTGCCATTACCACTTGACCCCTGCCATTACCACTTGACCCCTGCCATTACCATTGTGACCCCCCTATTTTGGACCCCTGGTCAAATCCGGTTAAACCCCACCTTTCCCTCCACCACTGCCCTTCTCCTTCCTCCCACTTGCCTGCAACATCTCCCATCACCTCACCTTATCCCTCCACCCCTCATCATCATATCTACCAACTTTACACACCACAATTAATGCCACCCCCCCTAGTTGCAGATTCAGAAGCCCAAGGTCAAAACCATCTTTCCCACCAATTTTGATCAAACGGCCAATATACACTCAAGTCATCCAATGGTTGAAATTATTAGTGGGATTTGCTCAGAGGACACGTGGAAGCATATTGGTGTATAAAAAGAAGCAAGAGAAAGAGAGAAGTAACGAGTACTTGGTTTTATTTTTCTCATGTATGTCGTTTTTAAAATTCCATGTCATAGTTAAGCTTTAATTATACCTTTTTCATCTTCCTTGTATTCATTTAAGACTTATCAATCAGTGTAAACTACTTTTAAGTGATAATTCAAAGTTTGGTCACATTTCCTGTTTTTCCATTTTCTGAAATTAAGCTTGATTTAAATTTGCTAATTACCAAGCTTCTATGAGCTTGATCTCAGCTTTTACAGACTCATTCTAGCTTATTATAGCTATTGGTAGGTCTGTTTCATTCAAATCAGTGATATTCAATCAAATGCTAAAAAGTCAACAAAAGTCAACTGAGGAAGCAAAATGGGTATGAGTTTGGAACTGGGTTGATAATCAATTGGAAATGGTTTGATATCAATTTAGGATAGTGGTTACTTGTGATGTTTGGCAAGCCATTGTGGCTAGGACATATGTAAGCTCTGAAAATCTCATATCTGTTATAATCTACTTATTTAGCATATTGATAATTTGATAGTATTTGTCAGTAATATGGCATCATTTAGGTGTTAGTTGATTATTTGATTCAGTTTCAGTGTTAGTAGAAGCTAGATAAGTCATTTAGGTTAAATCATTAGTCAAAACAGTTGTGAAATCTGTGTTTGGATTTGCTGCATTATCTGATTTAGAGGAGTTGGTTTAGGTTGAAATCTGTTGCTTTAGTCCTCTTTAGTTGTAATATAACCATTTAAGTCATCTATTGTCATCAAAAGACACTCAAAGTCAAAATCAACCATTAACTATCCTAATTTCATATCTGTCAAGAATTTGTAAAACCAAAAGTTTGCATTGTGTTCATAGTTGCTAGGAGTAGCTTAATCAAGTCTTATAATAGCTTAAAACATCATATTCAGTTGGCAAATTAAGATCAAAGTTCAAATAAGTCAAGTTTTCAATTCTGTCCAAAAGTCAAAATTTCATAAAAACCCGTTTTTGAATAAACTTTGTAATTTTATTGTGATCTTACCATTAGGATTTAGGATATAAGCTTTTGGGATATTAAAGTTTAGCTGCTCATCTTAATTAGAAAAATATTAGTTTATCTCTACTTAGCTTATTAACTGCTTATTCATTAGCTTCTTTTAAGCCCTTTTTCACAAAACTCCCGTTTTGCTTATTCCTTATTTTTGCTTATTTAGTGTGTTTTTCTTGTTGTTGTTGCTTATTCTAAGTTCCCATAACTTGTTTATAGCTTATTCAACCTTTGGTTCAGTAGTGGTAGCTTTTTATTAGCTTATGCAAGCTTAATAGCTCATTTTGACCCGTTTCCATAGCTTCCACTTTTGCATTTTTAGTTTCCTCAATTTTAGTCCTTATTAGCTGAAATTCTGGATTTAGACACTTTGGTTGGTAGTGGTTTTCATGGTGATTTTAGTTTATTTTTGTGATTTTTATAAGCTGGCTTAACAAGGGCTTAAAGTTAGTACATAAGGGCTGTTTGGCACTAGTGCTTAAATAGACCCATATCATTGTAGATTGTTGTTCAGAGGTTTAGGATAGTTGGAATATGTTGGTTTTAAGTAATTTTAGCATACTCTAGCTTCTGTGATAATTTGGTGCTCATTTGGTACTTATAGCTTATTTTTAGTGCTTATTTATAAGCACTTTTCACTACAGAACCTAATTATTGAACACCTGCACCACTTTTATTATTTTTCCTATATTTAGAATAATATTTTATAATATTCTGGAAGTTGTCATATTTTTCACTGTTCATTTGCTATTTTTCTGCATTTAATTTCAGTTTTTAGCATTTTTAATTAGCTTTTTATTCAAATAAATTAGAAAAAGCTCAAAAAAATACAATTTCAATTTTCTTAGTTTTATAATATTCAAAAAGTCATAAAAAATATTTTTCCAGATTTTTCATAGTTTAATTTGTAATTTTTAGCAATTTAATTAGTTTTAAATAGTTTTTAATTCATAGAAAATAGAAAAATAATCAGAAAAATACAAAATTAGTTTTGAAAATTCTCTTTAGTTATTTTAGATTTTTCTAAGTCATAATTTCATTTTTCTAGCTTTATTTCATATTTTCTTGTATTTTAGGGTATTATTAAATAGGTAAAAATAGTTTTTAATTAATAATAATTAAATAAATAGTTTTAAAAATAATTTTCTTTTTCTCAAAATTTTCTCTTATCATTAGGTTTGTAAAAATGTCATTTTTATATTTTTAGGATTAATATTGCTTCAGTTTCACATTTTCTTTTGTACGTTACGTAGTTTTTAAGTTAAATTTGTAATAGAAAAATCAAAAACATCATTTTAAAAAATAGTGATAGCGTTTATTTAATATAATTTATCTTTTTAATTTTTTTTAATTTGCATTTAAGCCCCTGTAATTTATTAACTTTTTCTTTAGGTTTAATCAATCATATCTCTTTTTCCGTTCAAATCCTCTCGATCACTATTCGTTTGATTATTCTCGCACAGCTCGTTGGGACATAACGACCTGGGGAAACACTATACTCTCCTGATCTTCATTGCATTTGTGTCTGAACTGTTTGAAGTTTATTACGGTTAGCCATTCACAAGTGGCTAGCTTGTGTGAGATAACTTGACGGTTATGGACGAATCAAATTTTGGCGCCGCTGCCGGGGAGTCTGTAAGCGTGTTTTAAAGTAGTTTTCAGACCCGTACTTGCACATATACCACTTTTTGTAAACGGTTTTTGTAAAGTTATCATAAAATCAAAAAGTTCATTAACACTTTTCCTAAAGTGTTAACAACACCAAAAAAATATTAAACAACAAAACAATCGTAACGTTTTCTAGCTTGTGTTTCCTTTAAGGTGATTCTTAAAGAGATACGATTTGGATAAACGAGACGATACCAAAAATATTGTCCAAAAGTTTTTAAACCCTTTGCACAAATCTATACCTACGTCTTTTCAGTGGTACTTAATAAATACATAAAAATCAACCACCGCAAATCAAGGCAGTACACCTACCAACTGGGGGTGTGACCATAATAAGTTCCCGAACAACAGATTTAAAACTTGCCTTTGTGTCCTTGTGATTTGGTGTTCCTTTTTCAAAGAAGCCATTTCATTTGTGATTATTGGTTTAAGTTCACTTGTCGTTTTGCCTAGCATTTGTTTTGAAAAACTGATTTTTATACTTAGTGCATGCGCACTCGTTCTTCCAGTTCTACAAGTCCACTTTCTGAGCTTGCAAATATTCCTCGTAGACGTAGAGGACGTTCAGCTCCTTCAGCCGTGACTGAGGAACGTCTACCACCACCACCCCCTGTCGTAATGGCAGAAGATAAGCCTATGAATGAGCTTCTCCAAGCACCCATCGAGGGTTACGGAGATGCCATTATTGTCCCAGCCATCGTGGCTGATACCTTTGAGCTCAAAACCGGGTTGCTTAATCTTGTAACCCAAAGCCAATTTTATGGTTTTGAGCGGGATGATCCTCATGCACATATTCGATGGTTTAACAAGATTGCATCTACCATCAAATACAAAAATGTCCCACATGAAGCAATTAAGCTTCTTCTGTTCCCATTCTCTCTAGAGGGACAAGCCCGGAATTGGCTTGAGAAACAACCCCCTCGTTCCATTGAGACATGGGAGGATTTAGTCACCAAGTTTGTTAACGAATTCTATCCTCCATCCCGAACTACAAGTCTTAAGAATGAGATAATGAAATTCTCTCAAAGATTTGATGAATCATTCGGGGAGGCATGGGATCGTTACAAAGAGTTGCTCCGCAAGTGTCCGCATCTTGGTTTCTCCGAGTTAATGCAAATGGATACTTTCTACAATGGTCTGAACCAGACTAACCAAGACTCTTTAAATGCCTCCGCGGGAGGTAATTTCTTGAGCAAGACCACAAAAGAAGCCTTACAAATCATAGAAAACAAGTCCCAGGTCCGCCCTTTCCGCACAAAGACATATCAATCTCAGTCTAATGCAGGACCTTCTACTTCATCTCCCGTGAGTACATCTAGCACTGATGATAAGATTGACAAACTCACGGATATTGTTCAGGCTTTGGTTCTTGCAAACCAAAAGAAAGTCACTTTCACTCAGACACCATCACATGGTGAAGTGAAGAAAGTTGAAGTTTGTGTTACTTGTGGTGGTCCTCATGCATACTACAACTGTACTGCCACCGATGGTAGTCCTTTTGAAGCCAATGCTATAGCCAGTACTTCACATCAGGGAGGTAATCAATACCATCCTCAAAATGAACCAAACTACCGTGCTAACACTTATCAGGGACCACCCGGTTTTAACCAGAATCCTAACATACAAAACCGGAATCAGAACCAACCTAGAATAAACCAAGGTTATCAAAACCAAGGTAATTTCCATCCCGGACCAAATCAAGGTTTCCAACCTCAAGGAAACTTTAATCAAAACAATTTCAATCGAGGGAATCAATTTCAGGGAAATGTGAATCCTAACCAAGGGAATTTTCAACAACAAGGTCATAATCAAAACATACGACCTCAAAATTTCCCTCCACCTGCTCCAGTACCATCCTCTGATGAGTTATTGAAGCAGTTCATGAAATCCCAAGATGAAATGAACAGGTTGTTGGTCAGTCAGATCGCTGATCTCAAGAAGTCTTTAAATGATCAACCCTCGGGCTCAGGAAAACTTCCGAGCAACACGATCGCTAACCCGAGAGGCGATGCTAAGGCGATCACAACCAGAAGTGGTGTTTCATACAATGGACCCGCTATTTCTACTACCTCTTCTTCTTCTCTCCCAAAGGTAGTGGAAAGTGAACTTGAGGCTACAAAGGACAAGGAACTTCCTACTAATAACGGAGGTACAAACGATGTCCATCCTCAAGTTGTCCAGAAACCCAAATCCAATCCAGGAGTTGTTTTTGAACCTCCAGTGGCTCCCGTTGAAAACCCAAAATCCAAATCTTCTATTCCTTACCCATCACGTTTGAATGAGCAAAAGCTCCGCGAAAAAGCCAGTCATCAAATGGACAAATTTTTTCAAATCTTCCAAGAACTACATTTTGACATAAGCTTTGCGGATGCTATCATGCTGATGCCCAAGTTTGCATCAACTCTCAAACACATGTTAAGCAACAAGGAAAAACTGTTTGAGATGGCAAAAACTCCTCTGAACGAGAACTGCTCTGCAGTTATCTTGAAGAAGCTTCCCGAAAAGCTTGGAGATCCTGGAAAATTTCTCTTACCTTGTGTATTTCCAGGAATGGTTGAATGCTTTGCCTTAGCCGATCTTGGTGCAAGCATAAACCTGATGCCTCATTCAGTATGGAAGAAACTTTCTCTTCCGGACCTTACTCCTACATGCATGACTCTCGAGCTTGCAGATCGTACAATATCCCGTCCACTTGGAATTACCGAGGACGTATTTGTGAAAGTAGGAAAGTTCCATTTTCCAGCTGACTTTGTAGTTGTTGATTTCGATGCTGATCCACGGGTTCCTCTCATTGTTGGAAGAGGATTCCTGAGAACGGGCCGTGCTCTCATTGATGTATTTGAGCAAGAAATCACATTACGTGTTGGTAATGAAGCTGTCACTTTTAACCTTGATCAAACTTCGAGGTACTCCGCAAATTATGATTCTGAATCGGTTAACCGAATAGATATCATTGATGTTGCTTCTGAAGAGTACTCTCAAGAAGTTCTTGGTTATGATCATAATTCTTCGAGTGATAATCTCACTCATTCATCTCAACCTATCATCGCCAATTCTACTCCTTCTCTCACCCCATTTGAGGAAAGTGACTTCATCTTAGAAGAGATTGAATCCTACTTGTCTAGTGATTCTGTTCCATGGGAAATTGATCACGCTCCCATCGACATCGAGGGGGATATTCTTCTCATTGAGAAGTTGCTTAATGATGATCCATCATCACTCCCTCCCGTCGAACTTCATAACAAGGAAGTCAAGTCAGTTGATAAAACTGAAGAATTTCCTGAAGTCGAACTTAAGGACTTACCACCTCATCTTGAGTATGCATTTCTTGAAGGTGATGATAAATTACCCGTCATTATTGCTCGAGATTTGAGTAAAGATGAAAAGACTGCTCTCATAAAGGTCTTGAAGTCACACAAGCAAGCAATTGCTTGGAAACTCTCCGACATTAAGGGTATCAACCCTGAATTTTGTACTCACAAAATCTTGATGGAGGATGACTTCAAACCAGCAGTTCAACATCAGAGAAGAGTGAATCCAAAAATCCATGATGTTATCAAACAGGAGGTTATCAAACTTCTTGATGCAGGATTGATTTACCCGATCTCAGATAGTCCTTGGGTTAGCCCAATTCATTGTGTTCCTAAAAAGGGTGGCATAATTGTTGTCACAAATGAAGATAACGAGTTAATTCCAACTCGGCTGGTTACGGGATGGCGTGTTTGCATTGACTATCGTAAGTTGAATGACGCTACCCGTAAAGACCATTTTCCTCTACCCTTTATGGACCAAATGCTTGAGAGATTAGCAGGGAACGAATACTATTGTTTCCTTGATGGTTTCTCAGAGTACTTTCAGATCCCCATTGATCCACAGGATCAAGAGAAGACCACATTCACCTGCCCATACGGAACTTTTGCCTACAAACGTATGCCTTTTGGCTTATGTAATGCTCCTGGCACGTTCCAACGATGTATGATGGCCATATTCCACGACATGATCGGGGAAACAATGGAGGTGTTTATGGATGACTTCTCAGTCATTGGGGATTCGTTTCAAACATGTCTCTCCCATTTAGATAAAATGCTAAAACGGTGTGAAGACACCAATCTCTGTCTAAATTGGGAGAAGAGCCATTTTATGGTCAAAGAAGGCATAGTCCTTGGCCATAAGGTTTCCAAAAACGGGATTGAGGTAGATAGAGCAAAGGTTGATGTTATTGCTAAATTGCCTCATCCTACTACTGTCAAAAGTATTAGGAGTTTTCTTGGTCATGCCGGGTTTTATCGTAGATTCATTCAAGATTTCTCTAAAATCGCTCGGCCTATGACCCATCTTCTTGAAAAAGATGCTCCTTTTATCTTCTCACATGAGTGCGTCGAAGCTTTTGAAACATTAAAGAAAAAGCTTACGGAAGCACCCATTCTCGTTGCTCCCGACTGGGATTTACCCTTTGAGCTCATGTGCGATGCAAGTGATTTTGCTATCGGTGCAGTCTTGGGGCAACGAAAAACCAAGCATTTTCAGCCTATCCACTACGCAAGTAAAACTATGACTGAAGCTCAAACCCATTACACCACTACAGAAAAAGAATTATTAGCTGTGGTGTATGCGTTTGAGAAATTTCGGCCATACCTTATATTGACCAAATGCGTGGTGTATACGGATCACTCGGCTCTCAAATATCTCTTTGCAAAACAAGATGCAAAGCCGAGATTGCTCCGTTGGGTTCTCCTCCTACAAGAATTTGATATCATTATACGTGATAAAAAAGGAGCTGAGAACCTGGCTGCTGATCATCTATCCCGTTTAGAAAACCCTCACCAGGATGTGTTTGAGAAAAAGGAAATCAACGAAACATTTCCTCTCGAAACACTCAATGTGGTTTCTTTTCGTGGAGACTCTTCTACCCCATGGTTTGCTGACTTTGCAAACTACCATGCGGGTAACTTCATAGTGAAAGGGATGTCAACCCAACAGAAGAACAAATTCTTCAAGGATGTTAAACATTACTTCTGGGACGACCCCTACCTATTCAAAATCTGTGCGGATCAAGTCATCCGACGGTGTGTTTATGGACAAGAAGCTCTTGACATTCTCAAAGCTTGCCATGCTGGACCCACCGGGGGCCATCATAGTCCAAACTACACTGCCAAAAAGGTGTTTGATTCCGGGTTTTATTGGCCCACGATTTATAAGGATGCCCACGATTTTGTCAAAACCTGTGACGCTTGTCAACGTCATGGAAATATCTCTCAACGAAATGAAATGCCGCAAAATGCCATTCAAGTTTGTGAGATATTTGACATCTAGGGCATTGACTTTATGGGGCCATTTCCATCATCTCGAGGAAACAAATACATACTCGTGGCTGTTGACTATTTGTCAAAATGGGTTGAAGCGAAAGCTTTACCTACCAACGATGCCCGAGTTGTTGTGAAATTCTTAAAATCTCTTTTTGCTAGGTTTGGAACTCCACGAGCTATAATCAGTGATCGTGGTATGCATTTCTGCAATGACCAGTTTGATAGAGTCATGCAAAAGTATGGTGTAACTCACCGTCTCTCTACTGCGTACCACCCACAAACAAGTGGGCAAGTGGAAGTTTCCAACCGAGGGATTAAAAGAATTCTGGAGAGGACGGTTGGCGAAAACCGTGCCTCTTGGTCGGATAAGCTAGATGACGCACTCTGGGCCTTCCGTACAGCTTATAAAACACCCATCGGGTGTACTCCATACAAGCTTGTATACGGGAAGGCATGTCATCTGCCGGTTGAGCTTGAGCACAAGGCATACTGGGCCTTGAAACATGCCAACTTCGATATTCAGACAGCTGGTGATCACCGGAAAGTTCAAATGAATGAATTAAATGAACTCCGTGATCAAGCATACGAGAACTCTTTGATCTATAAAGAAAAGACAAAGAAGATTCATGACTCAAAGATCAAAAACCGCGTTTTCAACGTCGGTGATCGAGTCCTTCTTTTCAATTCAAGATTGAAGATTTTCTCGGGAAAACTAAAATCCCGCTGGTCTGGACCATTCACCATCACTAAAGTATTTCCTTATGGAACCATTGAGTTATCTCAACCCGATGGTCCAAATTTTAAAGTGAATGGTCATCGGTTGAAGCATTATTTTGGAGAGGACATTCCTCCTGTGGTTGTCCCGGATCTACAAACTTTTCATGAACCAATGAATGCGGGGATCGAGTCAAGCTAGCGACTCGGGAATCAAAAACAGTAGCATGCTACATGGGTTTTCACCCGTGTGTACCACCCTAGTATGGGGGAGTTGCCCCCCGCTGTTGTATATAAGTTTCACAAAAAAATTTAAAAAAAAAAAAAAAAAAAAAAAAAAAATCAAAATAATGGCCGTAGTATTTCCCTTTTACGTTCTATGTTTCGGCATAACCGCCGGTACTTTGAATATTGAGGGCAATATTCATTTCTAGTGTGGGGGGGAATTCTCACGAATTTTATCATGTAATTATACCGCCTAATTTCCCTATTTTTGGCCAAAATTTTTTGAATTCCCCCTTTTTTTTCCCCCATTTTTGGCCAAATTTTTTTTTTGGAGTAAGTGTTTTACACTTACTCAACTTATGGTTATCAGTCCACCATGTCTAATAAACAAAAGGATTGGCTAATCCAGGAGCAAACGGCTCTTGGTAAAGATATCTCAAATCCGTTGACGGCTTGCAATTTGCCCAAAATTGTATGGTATTCAGCTCACCATATCCTTAAAAGTGAAGAGTTGGCTAGCCCGCAAGTTTATGGCTTGTGGTAAAGGCAGTGGAAAAACTATAATTGGTAATCAGCTCACCAAAGATATTTTATCTAAGAGTTGGCTATTCCAGAAGCAAACGGCTTCTGCTAAAGACAAATCAAATCCGTTGGAAGCTGGTGATTTGCTCAAAATCATTTAGTTATCAGTGTACCATAGTTCTTACTTGAACTGAAACATTTGGCTACTCCAGAAGTAATGGCTTTTGGTAAAGAGATGAAATCCATTAATTTTTCTCAAAACATTGCTAGGGACTAGCAATATCTTAGTGTGGGGGATTGATGAGTGTCTAAATACTCATCATTTTTGTACCATTTAAACTGCAAAAACATCTGAAAACACTCAGAAATGCATCAAAATGATAAAAATATCACAAATAAGTGTTTTATGTGTTTTAAATGCAAAAATATCAAAATCTGGTGAAAAACGTATCAAGTTTGCATAATTGGCAGTTTTAGTCCCCCAAGTTTCAAAAGTTGTCAAAAACAGTCCCTGGTAAAACAAAATAAAGAAAAATATCATTTTAAGTCCCTAGGGATTCATGAGTTGTTAAAATTGGTCCTTGAGATTTAAATTTGCAAAATTACAACTTAGGTCCCTAAACTTTAAAAATTGGCAAAAATAGTCCTTGGAAATCAGAAAATAATCATCTATGGTCCTTGTACTATTCACATTTGGCAGTTTTGGTCCTTGTGACAACTTTGGAATATTGGCAGAAATGGTCCTTCAAGATTGGAGAATTGCAAAACAAGTCCTTGTATTACTAAACCAAGCTTTGAACCCTGCCATTACCACTTGACCCCTGCCATTACCACTTGACCCCTGCCATTACCATTGTGACCCCCCTGTTTTGGACCCCTGTTCAAATCTGGTCAAACCCCACCTTTCCCTCCACCACTGCCCTTCTCCTTCCTCCCACTTGCCTGCAACATCTCCCATCACCTCACCTTATCCCTCCACCCCTCATCATCATATCTACCAACTTTACACACCACAATTAATGCCACCCCCTAGTTGCAGATTCAGAAGCCCAAGGTCAAAACCATCTTTCCCGCCAATTTTGATCAAACGGCCAATATACACTCAAGTCATCCAATGGTTGAAATTATTAGTGGGATTTGCTCAGAGGACACGTGGAAGCATATTGGTGTATAAAAAGAAGCAAGAGAAAGAGAGAAGTAACGAGTACTTAGTTTTATTTTTCTCATGTATGTCGTTTTTAAAATTCCATGTCATAGTTAAGCTTTAATTGTACCTTTTTCATCTTCCTTGTATTCATTTAAGACTTATCAATCAGTGTAAACTACTTTTAAGTGATAATTCAAAGTTTGGTCACATTTCCTGTTTTTCCATTTTCTGAAATTAAGCTTGATTTAAATTTGCTAATTACCAAGCTTCTATGAGCTTGATCTCAGCTTTTACAGACTCATTCTAGCTTATTATAGCTATTGGTAGGTCTGTTTCATTCAAATCAGTGATATTCAATCAAATGCTAAAAAGTCAACAAAAGTCAACTGAGGAAGCAAAATGGGTATGAGTTTGGAACTGGGTTGATAATCAATTGGAAATGGTTTGATATCAATTTAGGATAGTGGTTACTTGTGATGTTTGGCAAGCCATTGTGGCTAGGACATATGTAAGCTCTGAAAATCTCATATCTGTTATAATCTACTTATTTAGCATATTGATAATTTGATAGTATTTGTCAGTAATATGGCATCATTTAGGTGTTAGTTGATTATTTGATTCAGTTTCAGTGTTAGTAGAAGCTAGATAAGTCATTTAGGTTAAATCATTAGTTAAAACAGTTGTGAAATCTGTGTTTGGATTTGCTGCATTATCTGATTTAGAGGAGTTGGTTTAGGTTGAAATCTGTTGCTTTAGTCCTCTTTAGTTGTAATATAACCATTTAAGTCATCTATTGTCATCAAAAGACACTCAAAGTCAAAATCAACCATTAACTATCCTAATTTCATATCTGTCAAGAATTTGTAAAACCAAAAGTTTGCATTGTGTTCATAGTTGCTAGGAGTAGCTTAATCAAGTCTTATAATAGCTTAAAACATCATATTCAGTTGGCAAATTAAGATCAAAGTTCAAATAAGTCAAGTTTTCAATTCTGTCCAAAAGTCAAAATTTCATAAAAACCCGTTTTTGAATAAACTTTGTAATTTTATTGTGATCTTACCATTAGGATTTAGGATATAAGCTTTTGGGATATTAAAGTTTAGCTGCTCATCTTAATTAGAAAAATATTAGTTTATCTCTACTTAGCTTATTAACTGCTTATTCATTAGCTTCTTTTAAGCCCTTTTTCACAAAACTCCCGTTTTGCTTATTCCTTATTTTTGCTTATTTAGTGTGTTTTTCTTGTTGTTGTTGCTTATTCTAAGTTCCCATAACTTGTTTATAGCTTATTCAACCTTTGGTTCAGTAGTGGTAGCTTTTTATTAGCTTATGCAAGCTTAATAGCTCATTTTGACCCGTTTCCATAGCTTCCACTTTTGCATTTTTAGTTTCCTCAATTTTAGTCCTTATTAGCTGAAATTCTGGATTTAGACACTTTGGTTGGTAGTGGTTTTCATGGTGATTTTAGTTTATTTTTGTGATTTTTATAAGCTGGCTTAACAAGGGCTTAAAGTTAGTACATAAGGGCTGTTTGGCACTAGTGCTTAAATAGACCCATATCATTGTAGATTGTTGTTCAGAGGTTTAGGATAGTTGGAATATGTTGGTTTTAAGTAATTTTAGCATACTCTAGCTTCTGTGATAATTTGGTGCTCATTTGGTACTTATAGCTTATTTTTAGTGCTTATTTATAAGCACTTTTCACTACAGAACCTAATTATTGAACACCTGCACCACTTTTATTATTTTTCCTATATTTAGAATAATATTTTATAATATTCTGGAAGTTGTCATATTTTTCACTGTTCATTTGCTATTTTTCTGCATTTAATTTCAGTTTTTAGCATTTTTAATTAGCTTTTTATTCAAATAAATTAGAAAAAGCTCAAAAAAATACAATTTCAATTTTCTTAGTTTTATAATATTCAAAAAGTCATAAAAAATATTTTTCCAGATTTTTCATAGTTTAATTTGTAATTTTTAGCAATTTAATTAGTTTTAAATAGTTTTTAATTCATAGAAAATAGAAAAATAATCAGAAAAATACAAAATTAGTTTTGAAAATTCTCTTTAGTTATTTTAGATTTTTCTAAGTCATAATTTCATTTTTCTAGCTTTATTTCATATTTTCTTGTATTTTAGGGTATTATTAAATAGGTAAAAATAGTTTTTAATTAATAATAATTAAATAAATAGTTTTAAAAATAATTTTCTTTTTCTCAAAATTTTCTCTTATCATTAGGTTTGTAAAAATGTCATTTTTATATTTTTAGGATTAATATTGCTTCAGTTTCACATTTTCTTTTGTACGTTACGTAGTTTTTAAGTTAAATTTGTAATAGAAAAATCAAAAACATCATTTTAAAAAATAGTGATAGCGTTTATTTAATATAATTTATCTTTTTTAATTTTTTTAATTTGCATTTATTAACTTTTTCTTTAGGTTTAATCAATCATATCTCTTTTTCCGTTCAAATCCTCTCGATCACTATTCGTTTGATTATTCTCGCACAGCTCGTTGGGACATAACGACCTGGGGAAACACTATACTCTCCTGATCTTCATTGCATTTGTGTCTGAACTGTTTGAAGTTTATTACGGTTAGCCATTCACAAGTGGCTAGCTTGTGTGAGATAACTTGACGGTTCGGGACGAATCATAAACATATCTTTAAATCATCATACGAGCACACAATAATTAGACATAGACTACATACACCACTAGATTAGATAATTAGATAAGTAGAGTAATCGGTAGATATACCAACCCCCAAATCCAAACCCCGAGATTCGTACCTTTCCATTTCCTAAAAAACATAAAAAGATAAAAAATAATCTTCCTCAACCCCAACCTTAGCGTAGTAACTTCTTACTAGCATTCCTATTCCCCTAGAGAACGATATCAATTCCCCGTGGCTTACCCTAATACTACACTACAACGATTAGGTTCACTGCCTAGGGTGTTAAAAACTTGCTCGACGAAAAGGAAGTTCCTTTGAACCCGAACGACGCGTGTAGCGTTATCAAGTTTTTGGTGCCGCTGCCGGGGAATAGAATAGCTAGTTAGGAGTCCACCTCGTTTAGGTTTCTTTACTTGATTCCTATCAAGTAAATTTTTTTCCATTTTTAGCTTCCTCTTAGTCTATCCCCCTTCTTCGTGACCTTTGTTAGTAACCCCATCACTTTCCATCATGGAAGGTGATAACCAACCACCATTCATTAACTTACCACCAAATGACCCGCTAAGAGGCCGTACTCTTGGTGAATACTCGAGACCAAGCCACCTAGGCTATAGGAACACCATTGAGCTTCCCGACCAAGCCTAAACTACGGCCCTGCGATCCGACACCATCCGGTTGGTGCAAAACGGATGTGCATTCCATGGACTTCGTTCCGAAGATCTAATCAGCATCTTAAGGATTTCCTTAAAATTGTCGATTCCATCGACCTCGATGATACTACTCGGGAGACCACGCGTCTGCGTCTCTTCCAATTCTCTCTACGGGACCAAGCTAATAATTGGCTTGAGCGACTTCCCGCAGGCTCCATCTCAAGTTGGGATGATCTCACCTCTCGCTTCCTTGCTCAATTTTTCCCACCGGGGAGAACCACTAAGATTAGGAATGATATCTTGATGTTCCAACAACGTCAAGGTGAATCTCTCTACGAAGCATGGACTCGATTCAAGGACTTACTCCATAAAGTACCTCATCACGGCATTGATCTTTGGCTTCAAGTCCAACTCTTCTATGATCATGTCAACTTCCCCACCAAGCGATCCATTGACCAAGCGGCCGGTGGAAAACTTAGTGATCTCACCGCGGAAGAATCATGAGGTATAATAGGGGACCTTGCTCTCTATGACAACGAAAGTTGGAATGACCCCCGTGAGTTGCCCAAAACCGTTAAGGCAATCTCCTTTCCTCCCATTGACTCACAACCTTCCGACCGTAGGATGCTCGAACTTGAAGATCAAGTTAAATTCCTAATGAGCTCCTACGAAAATCCTAAGTCTTCACGCCATGTGAACAAAGTTTCTTCCTCGTGTGAGCCGTGTAGTAACATGCGCACTTGCACCAAATTCCCCGAACAAGCTTCCATTGACTACGCCTCCTCACGTACTAATGGAACGGGAGGAAGATTCCCTACAACACCCGGACCTAGGACTTTTAATGACGCTAGAGAAGCATGGAAGGGAAAACCCTACTTTTATTGGGGACAAACCAAAGAATTCACATCCAATGATTTCTCATGGCCCCCATCTCACGGCCCTAACCAACAAAACATTGAGGGGATGTTGCAACACCTAGTCGCATCCCAAGAAGCTCAAATAGCTAAGCTCTCGGACTGTTTTAACCAACAACAAGCCGAGATGGATAGGAAGATAGATAACCTCTTGAAAGCCATGACCAATAGTGATAGGAAGGTTAATGCTATCTCAACTCCCGAACCTTCCGGTGTAGAGATTAAGGACCCAAGTAAGCTAGCCAAGCACGTTCAATTCGTCAATACCATCACCTTAGCAAAACCTAATAGAACAAATGATGAAGCGAAACATGAAACGATACTTGAGGTTAGTGAAACACCTAGGAATGAAACAACCAAGGAAGAAGATGCAGTAGACAATGACTATTTCAATAAGTTTCCTATGGAAGAAGAACTATCTCGCCACCCTCACTTAGTGTGTGACCTCCGTCACATGTATGTTAGGAGAAGCCCTAGGATCAAGTTTGGGAACCCTTGGAATCTTAACATACCATGTTGCATAGGACACCTTTTCGTGGCAAAGGCCTACATTGACCGCAAGTCCCCAATAAACATAATGACTAGCACCTACTATAATTAGGTAATGATGAAGCCTATCCCAACTAGGCATGATCCCGATAATCCTAGGGTTAGTTGCAATTTTCTTGGTAGAGTTAAAGGATTGCCTGTCTATGTAGGTAGTTTCATGTTTCCTACAGATTTCATAATAGTGGATGATATTAGTACGACCATAGATCCTAGTTTGTCCCACGTTATTCTAGGGAAACCTTTCTTAGAGAACACCGAGATGACTTATGATCCCTCGTTAGGAATAGTGCG
Organism: Chrysanthemum seticuspe; assembly: GCA_019973895.1. Classification (NCBI taxonomy): domain Eukaryota; kingdom Viridiplantae; phylum Streptophyta; class Magnoliopsida; order Asterales; family Asteraceae; genus Chrysanthemum; species Chrysanthemum seticuspe. Next base: position 64,003,408 of record BPTQ01000007.1, read on the forward strand.
ATTCAAGGATGAGACCGATGATGTAGCCTACCAAATGCCATTTAAGATTGAGAAATTTTCATCACTCTCCAATGATGAAAAGGAACTTAAACTATCGGTCTACTATAGGAATGAGAAGGATAAGGAGAAAGGAGTGGATTACGTTATGGCCAAGATTTTCGGTTTCTATAAGGATTACTTGAACTTAGGACAGGAATATAGAACTGAGTGGGGAGAGGATGAACTCTTAGAAAGGTGCATCATAGGGCACTTTTACAATATGGAATCACCCACTAGAGACCGTCATGAGGAAGAAGGTGACGGTAATGAAGTTACGTAGGGGCACGACTACGAGTCTAGCTACAAGACTCATAAATAAAGAAAAGCGCTTCGTGGGAGGCAACCCATGCTTAATTGTTTGCTTGTTTGTGTCATATATCTTTTATTGATTGTTTATTCTCATGTTTAAATTTGTAAAAATTCTTTATTTTGTTTTTAACCTCGTCTTAATTACATATAAAGGTATTTTACATAAGGGATAAGTGTAGGGAGGATTACACACGTTTTCAAAAGAAACGTAAACATGAGAATTTCAATTAATTAAAAGATATACATGTGTGTTTGTTCGAGTCAAATGCTTGTATCGAGTCATAATGGATGTTTTGCAGGAAATTTTTCCAGATTCTAAAGATGTAAATTTTCCAGAAAATCGCAGACCAGTTTTTGTTAGGATAACCTGACGGCGTCAGGAAGGAGCAAAAACAACTGATTACTTTTTCTCGTTTTATGAGCTACTTATAATTTTTTGGAATTTTCTAGTTCTTAATTTTCCAGAAATTCTGTAAACATCCATTCCACAAGCATTATATCCTAGTTTAGTAGAGTCCTATATATATTATTACCGCTGATTTTACGCGAAGGTTTCGTTTGTTTTCTTCAAGTATGCAGGTTTAATTTACCAAGAAGAAGATACATAAGATGAGAAAGAGCTTTTAACGCAAACATTCTTCTTGAAGAAAAATGTAACCACCACTTTACACGGATCCTACCGAGCTAATCATGGGAGTACTAGTTTCTTTCATCATTGATTACCTTCCATTATCATAACTTTGATACTTTCGGGGAACATTGGGGACAATGTTCAGTTTAAGTGTAGGGAGGGAAAATAAAACGGGAACTTTGAAACTATGCTTATCCTTGATTATTTGCTTTGTCCAATGGCATTTGTGTAATAAACCATGAAAAAATGTCGGTTAGGGTAATTTTGGCACAAAATTTAAAATTTTTCATGACATATAGGAGTGGGCCATTAGTCTTAATAAAGCGTCTCATGGATAGGAAATTGCATGACTAGCACAAAAACCCTTTACCACCTAAATTCCACCCAAAATGTGAGGATCGCCCTTAGATTAGTAGGAATTAAAGCATTCATCTTTAATGCTTAGTGTGTGAACCGGTAGTATAATAGATTCTAGAACTTGTTTTGTGATGCATCCCGAGATCGCTAGTAAGACTACACTTGTGTAGTTAGGAATAACTAAATGATAAGAGGCATTAGGATTACCCTTGTTTGATACCTGTAATATAATTACTTCTTCCACATCAATTGAGTAATTCCCACACACCCTTGCGTTGTACTCATCTTTAGTACACGATACCCCTAGTTAACCCCTCAGAGCCTATCATTTTCGCGGTTCTCGTGATGTTTCGGTTTTCCGGAATATCAATGAAGAGCATTGTTTACACCCCACCCCCAAATGTACACCCAAATCGCCTTAGCCTACCTTGTATGCACTCACTTTTAGTGCATTATTGTTATCACACTAAACCCTTAGTTCAATTATCTTGTTGCTTGCATAAGTTGCTAAGTCGAGTCATATCCTTTGTACACAGTTTTGGGACGATTGGGACTCATGGGAAAAGTTAAATTTTGTGAAATGACGGGAAGGGAACGTTAAATTCAAATTCCCTTTATTTGCGTAATAATGTACTCCAAGTGTTTTGATCTTTTCAATTCGGGTCAAATTAGTGTTAGAGTAATAAAAACTCAAGTGTAGGGATGTGCCTATAAATCCCTATTATTTTGATGTTATCGTAGAGGATGGTAGAGTAAAAGTGTATGAAAAAAAAAATCGAAAAAAAATAGAAAAAAAATAGAAAAAAAAAAGAAAAAGAAAAAAAATAGAGTGTTGAAAAAAAAAAAAAAAAAACATACGGGCTACCACTCTACATCTATCTTTAAATTTATGTTTGTTTGTTTCAGTTATCTAGAGTTTAGAGTGTTGAGTCTTGGCTTAGCAACGCCATTCTTCGCATGCTTGTAACATAAAGATTTTTGACTTGCCACCACTAAATAACCTATCCCACCAAACCCTTTGTTTCCCTACCGTAAGCCTACCATTACAACCCTTTAAAAGACCTCTTTGATAGTCTTTCCTAGGTGCTTACGCCAAAGCGATGGATGTTTGATATAGTCTCAAGCCTATGGTAATCTATGTACTAGGACCGGTTAATGAGTGTTTATCTTCCATTTCCAACTTGTTATATTTCATATACACCCGAGAGATGTGAGTATCCAAACACCCCATGTGAGGTGCTAGTATGTAATTTCCGTGCTTGTTATGACTTTTGCGGGGCTTATATGTGTTGTGGATTGTTCTAAACCAATGCCTCATGACCCCTAACTTATAAATTAATTGGCTAAAAGCACATTTGCTTGAGGACAAGCAAATACCAAGTGTAGGGATATTTGATAAGGTTTTAAAATGTACCTTTTTGAGAGGTCGTTTAAGACCTTATTTGATCACTTTTGTATCCGTTATTACTTAATATCGTTCCTTTTCACTTTTTAGTTATCTTGAAGGCAAAATGCTGGAATGACACTTATTCGGATGAAAAGGCGCGAATATACGAAGAAAATGGCCAAAGTCAAGAATCGAGACACTCAGGCTGCTGGAACTGAAGGTGACGGCGTCAGGCACAAAAAAGTGACGCCGTCGGACCACTTTTATGACGGCTCAGTAGCCAAATTGCTTATTTACAAGTGACGGCTTCAGGTTTTAAAAGAGTAGGTCGTCGCAACTCAGACGGCCTAGATTTGATCCAGACGACGTCAGAGACTGAAGGGGACGGCGTCACAAGCATAAGGTGACGTCATCGCAAGACTAACGTGGCCAAGACGAAACCCTAATGACGGCGACCCGACGGCGTCACAAATCATAAGGTGACGCCGTCGCATATGTAATCTTATATATAGAATCTGAATTTTTTAGTTTTGAGTGTGTAGTCTTTTGGAGTAAAAACTTAAACCGAACCAAGGCTGTCTTGTACAGTATTTTAGGGTTCCATACCCTATCTTACATCAAGATAAGTGTTTTACTTCATTAATTCAATTATGTCTTCAATTACTTGTGTGTATGCTTGCATGTTTTCCATGTCCGGCTAATTTACTTGTGTGTTTGCTTAGCGAATATGAAACTTAATTATTGAATATTGATTGGTTGTCTCTTATCTTAATTGTTAATGATCTAGTATTGCGATAGGTCATCCATTGTGTAGTTAATGCTTGATTAATCTTTGTTGAACCTTAGCTTATAGTACCTAGAGTCATTGTAGGCTAAACCATCCGAAAAGTACCTTAGTGGTAAGTTTATAAATTCTAGAGATTTTGTAGGCGATAACCTTTGGTAGTTTCAAAGAGTTAGGGATAAACGCATACCCTACGACTTTAGACACACAACGCGATTAAGAATAAGGACGTGACAATTTAATCATCAATAGGAGATAATTAAGGAGTAATAAAACCTAAGTAAACATATCTTTAAATCATCATACGAGCTGACAATAATTAGACATAGACTACATACACCACTAGATTAGATAATTAGATAAGTAGAGTAATCGGTAGAAATACCAACCCCCAAATCCAAACCCCGAGATTCGTACCTTTCCATTTCCTAAAAAACATAAAAAGATAAAAAAATAATCTTCCTCAACCCCAACCTTAGCGTAGTAACTTCTTACTAGCATTCATATTCCCCTAGAGAACAGTATCAATTCTTGTGGCTTACCCTAATACAACACTACAACGATTAGGTTCACTGCCTGGGGTGTTGAAAAACTTGCTCGACGAAAAGGAAGTTCCTTTGACCCCGAACGACGCGTGTAGCGTTATCAATATTCTCCCCTTTAACATTTGAAAAGATTACCATTTTGACCCTAGATCTCGCATATTTGCAAAACTTGTTCGAAAATCAATTTTTATAAAATGAAAAGTTTTCAAAACGTATACAACTTATTTCAAGCTAATTTCTAACTTATTTTTATAGCTTATGGGCTTATCTTGGACTCATTGGGCCGGGTAAATCTTTTATTGGACTTTGTTTGGGCTTAACGGGCTCGGTGTTTGGGCTTTAGGCCCGATTAGTGCTACGCGCGTTATATGAATGTACGAGGGGATGAGAAAGTTTTCAAATGAGTTTGTAACTCATTTCCACTAAGATTTCAAGTCATTTTAAGTTCGTGTGTTAGCTAGTGTGTGAGTGAGTGTGTCGAGTAGTGACAATACAAGGAAATTATAGAGCTTAGGGTGTGTTTTCAACAATTAACGTGTGATGTACATATACTAAAGTGACAAATGGTAAAAGAATTTGACAAGGTTTTTAAGAAACTTACAATACTCGAATGGAGTGGAGATGAGAGCACAATGGACGAATGAAAATGATGCTAAAGCTTGTTCTCCTTAATATCACACGATCGAATATCACCCCAAGGTATTCCTAGTTCTCTTCGTTAGACAACAAGTTTCCCTTATCTTTCCTATCTTTTTCGAATGATTCCCACAAGTGACGATTTTCTTTAGTTGTAAGTTGAGAGTGATTATGAGTTGTGTGAAGTGCAAATGACTAAGAATGTGCTAGTTTATAGGAGGAACAAGTATGGCATCCTTGATATTTTAAGTTAGCTAGTTCTAGCTTCATAAATTTGGTTTTTGTTTGTATCAAGCATGCATATATCGGTTCTATAATGGGGAGACATAACTAGGTTTAGTCACTTCACTTGAAACATAATATCCTTTGGTTATGGAAGTCAAATAGAGGTCAATGCTTTAGGCATTATAATATTTGATTAGGGTGGCTAAAAGCATGGGTTTTGGTCTTTTCTTACTTCTACACGTTACACAAGGTGTTGGGAGAGGGGGGATGAACTTAGTTTTGAACTAGACTCATGATATTTTTGTTGTGTTGGTCTTTGGCTCTCGACAGGCTACACAAAAGAAAAGAGAGACAAAATTTACTAAAGAAATTTATATGAGTGATGTTGGGCTCGGTAAAAAGACGAGGCCCACGAAACTTTTTATGAGGTTTGGGCTTGGCTTGGGTCGAATACACATAAGTGAGGCCCAAGATGGCATAAGATGGTATCGGGCTTTGGGGTTGGGTCTGTTAGACGAGGCCCGAAATAAAAAAATGTTGGGCTCTCTTGTTAATTAGCGAGGCCCAAAGTGATAACGGTGTGCGCTTGATCCGGTTATGAGGCCCATTTACGTGTCGGGTTGAGTTGTGAAGTGGTAAAAAGTCCAATGAGTTTTGAGGCCCAATACGAATTCTAATATATTTTTATTATATTTTATTTCGTATTTTACAAATTTTTACGTATTCGTTACGTATTTTAAGGTTTTCAGGATCGTGGGAAATTTCGTTCTGATCACAACGGTATATTTATGAACGCTCAAGTTGCGTTGATCATGCATATGCCAAATGATATGCAAACATGATGTTTAGAAAATTTCATGATAAAATAAATCATGCTTAATTTCTGATTAAAGCTTTAAGTACATTGAAATTTTCCGGGAGCTTACAAAATGGTATTTCTAAATGGAGATTTAGAAGAATAAATCTACATGAACCAACCTGAGGGTTTCATGGCTCCTGGACAAGAGAAAAAAGTTTGTAGGCTTGTTAAGTCATTATATGGCTTAAAGCAAGCTCCCAAACAATGGCATCAAAAATTTGACCACGCCATGCTAGAGATCTGGATTCAAAGTTAATGAATGCGACAAGTGTGTTTATGTCAAATGCATAAATAGTGGATATGTAATCTTGTGTTTATATGTTGATGATATGCTTATCGTTGGCAGTAACAACAAGATGATCAAATCTACTAAAGACATGTTGAAATCAAAGTTTGACATAAAGGATATGGGTTTGGCTGATGTGATCCTTGGAATAAAGATCATACGAACTCAAAATGGACTTGTGTTAAGTCAAGCACATTATGTGGACAAAATTCTTAATACTCACAATGCGGGGGATTCCGGCCTAGCTAGAACTCCAATTGACACCAGTAAGCATCTATCTAAAAATAGAGGCATAGGTGTTGCCCAATTAGAGTATTCAAGAATTATTGGCATATTAATGTACTTAATGACATGTACCCGACCTGACTTAGCATATTCTGTTAGCAGGCTAAGTAGGTATACTAGTAATCCAAGCTATACACATTGGGCAACTATGACTAGGGTAATTCATTTTTTGAGATAAAATCTCGATTATGGGCTGCATTATGCTAGATATCCAGCTGTTATAGAAGGATACAGTGATGCAAATTGGATATCTGACATAAAGGATTCTAGATCGACTAGTGGATATGTGTTTACACTAGGAGGGGCAGCTATATCTTGGAAGTCTTCCAAGCAAACTGTTATAGCTAAGTCCACGATGGAATCAGAATTTATCGCGTTAGATAAATGCGGACAAGAGTCGGAATGGCTACGTCAATTCGTAGAGGACATACCAAGGTGGCCTAAACCGGTAACGACCATTAGTATACATTGTGATAGTCAATCGGCAATTGGCAGAGCTCATAGGATAATGTATAATGGAAAGTCCAGACATATCCGTCGTCGACATAATTCGATACGACAACTACTCTCAACAGGAGTTATCTCAATTGACTATGTGAAGTCAAAGGATAACATCGCGGATCCGCTTACGAAAGGCTTAAGCAGAGAGTTAGTTAGTAAGTCGTCTAAAGGAATGAGACTAAAGCCCTTGAAGGAATGAGTTTCTATGAAGGAAAGCCTAACCCAGTTGACTAGAGATCCCAAGATCTGGGTTCAATAGGACAACCTAATCATAGAAATGTGGGGGAAGTCACGTCAATGTGGGGGAGTTACTAAATATTGTAACTTCCTAGTCCATTCCTATAACAAATGTGACTTGTTGAGAGGTTAAACATATGGCTTTAATGATTCAGGATGAAATCACAAAGCATAATGATTCGAGATGAAATCACAAAACATATGTTTTTAATGATTCAAGATGAAATCACCTATGTGAGAGAGAAGTGTGGTCGCTTCGAAAGGAATTGTAGGGGGCGCAATTCCTAAGAGCTCTTGCAGAACCAGGCTAGTGTTCATGACCATAACGAACACGACTATGAGGACTTGACAGTGTCAGGGAGAGTCGTGTGTGAAGTGTAATGTCGTCTACGTAAATGGATGATGAGTTCAAGGACATCACGTCTACTCAAATCTGGGAGACTAAGTGCATCTCACAAGGGAATGTTCAAAGGGTTACACCTACCTATCCTATGCAAGACTTAACCGCAGAAATTTCACCGAAACTTTCGTGTGTTTTCGACCGATCTCCATTCATGTGGGGGATTGTTTGAAAAATTGGTTTTACAAAATGAGTTTTTGCAAATTTTTGACACTATTTAATATATGTATATGTTATATATATTTATATTTCTTGGTAGCTTTGCGTTCTCCTTGACGAGAGCTTTGCAACGAGCTAAAGAGTGTCAAAAATGGAGTTGATATGAACGAGATATCGTGTCTCAAAGTGAGGCACTTGGAACACAAAAAATTGGAAAAGTGAGAGTATCCCACATCGCCCAAAACAAGAAATGAAAGCTTGTTTATATAGGAATCTTGATATGAACTTTCAAATTGATTTGTTGGTTTTACTCCAACACCTACGTGCGCGCGCGCAGGGGGTACAAATTTCAGGATTTCTGGGCCAAAATGGGTTCGAAGCTTCTGAACTCATGCGAGCCCGCGCGACCTGCGGACACGAATGCAGCTCCGAAACCTCGCATACCTGCGTATCTTTTTGCTGCAGATTTCGTTGTCAGGTTTTAATATATTTCCAGATTTTGTGTCCATTTATTTTTGGAACTGATTTGAACTTTGTAAACAAGTTAGACAGAATCGGTTTAAATAAATTGAAGATATTGAAATCGTGTTTAATATTTAACATATTTGCATATCTGTGTATATTTTGGCAGATATCTTGTCTTGGTGACCAAGATAGGTTTAGCCTATAAATTAAACACCTCTCATTCAGTTTTATGCATCCAAAAACGTAGCTCATTACCTACCGAATTCCAACAGTCTTATCGATCAAGAACGCACAGCTTTTCCGTGAATTTTCAGGCAAGTTTTTCAGGTCCGGCTGTACAACAGCTTTGGAAGTTGTACCCTGGGAAACATACGGCGAATCTGTTTTAAGGGAATCGTGTTAAACACGAGCCTCATTTCACGACCTTTACTGCTTTCATTTAATTATCGATATAGAGTCTGTCTTCTGCTTCTACCCATTTCTGTCTGTATTTAGTTTTCTGTTATTTATTAATTATAATCTGATTTATTATTAAAAAGTGTACACCGTTTCCCACACATACTCCACACACATACACTCACACACACTCGCAAATAAATTAAAAATAAATAAAAAAATAAAAATAAAAAGGTGAGCGCCATCACCATTATCTGATTTTCCTTTTTCGCGCTTGACCATGGTTTTATGGAGGTGGCACGTGATGGTCACTTTAATGGTGAATTGGTGAGCCTATCACCCACCACCCTTGAAAGTAGTCTAACGCTCATTTATTTAGCTTACATCAAATCACGTCAATCAAATTTGCAAATTATGTAGATTCGACTAAACTGCGAAACAAAGATATATTATCATGCCCTAATGAATGATTCTACCATCTGAATCTCTTTGTATAATTGTACAACAAAAAATATATAAGGAGCTTCGATAAAACATATAGACACCACACAAACGACATTAAATGTCAAAACAAGTAGCTATATAATCTTGACAAAGGCGACATACTTAGAGTTCAATACATACATAATTAATCATAAAGAAGTCACTAAGACAGAATCATCCATTATCGAATATTTTCAAACACAATCCTACACATCATTGCGCATATAATGATGGAAACCTTTTATCCAAAAATAGATGCAAATTTTAGTTCGTCACACAGCTTTAGAAAGTAGTAATGGCTTTTAGTCAAATTACCCAAAACATTAGTGATAAGAACAAAATTAAAAACCTTTTTGATCAAAATGGATATTATTACCCTATTAGTATTTGTAATAAGTAATGACTGCTGTTTGACTAGAATCACGTTTGGATAAATGAATTACTTAACAAATAGTAAAAGCTAAAAAGATAACATTTGTTTTTAGTTTTAAGGCAATAGATATTATTGAATTCAACAATACTACTCATAATGGCGACCCAAACCTCGATGGGTCTAGTTTATGGGATGTGTCTTAACGTGACTCCCTTAGGAACGCAGCTCCTCAGATTTTTTGCTCAACTCGAGCGCCTAGGCGACCTTACTTGATTGCATTGTTTGTGTGTGTGAGTGTCTTATAAATTAATTTTGGTTGGATATATTTTTTGTTGTTACTGGAATCACCTTAATACGGGATTTAAAATGTGTTTGATATTAGAAATAAAAAAAAAAACTGAGGTGATGCTGAGGTGACAAAAATGACTTCGAAAAGGTAAATCACTTTTACTATTAGTCTAAGGGGGTTGATACTCGCACAATTTTTTTTATACTTACATCACATTGTACAATATTGTAATACATACTATATAAAACAGTAATGCACAATTGTGATATAACTATAAAAAGAAATTGTGTGAGTATCCACACCCGTTAGTCTAATAGAGATATCAAGATACACACTAGTCAAAACGAATACGGTGGACCATTAACTTCCGCAATTTCTTCCAATTGCGTACATAAAAAATACTTTTCTAATTATAGACTAATAATCTTTTACAATTATTTGGATTCTTCTTCGCATATTCAATTTTAGTCAAACCGACTAAACTTGTGAGACGAGCAAACACATTTACATCCATATATTTCAGAAAATTTTAATAAACATGGAGTATATTATATGCCTCGTTCTCAATTCTAGTTTATGTTTTTCTTCTTTTCTTCAACAATATAATTTTCGTTGTTCAGAAAGATACCAAAACACTTTTTGATTTTCAGTAGTGATATAAAGACCTTAAAAAACATGCCTAACCATATTCACCAATAATTTGACATATCTATTGCTTTATATGTTCACAACCATTTTTCGTATAATAACCGATCACATCAATAAACATAAAAGTAAACATAACTTTTTGGCACACCAATTGTTTTTATTGATTTTTATATCTTTTAGTTAAGATAGCTCCTTTAAAGTGTTAAAACATTGACTGATTAAATGTGCCGTGAGCTCTTGAAGAGCACTAACCATGTACATAAAAGTAAATTGTTAAAACATTTCTCGCATTACTCGTCAAATCAAGTTGAAACTTGAAAGCCTTCCGATGGACTAAGTCATCATATATGCGTCTAGCCTTTCAATCAAGGTTATAAATAGCGTGAGGCGTGACGTGGCGGCATGACAAAGCCTCACGACTTTACGGCTAAAGCGAAGCTTTTGCGTTTATAAAGCGTGGCATAAGGCGGCATAAAATATGAAAATACTTATATATTTATATTATATTTCATATATATCGAGTTTATAAAAACATGTATCATAAGACGACATGACGGCATGATGTGATGTCATGATCAAGTCTCACGCCTTCACGAGACTTTTACAGAGTCTTTACGAGCCTTTTAAAACAGTGCTTTCAATAATAATACTACGAAACCCCAACTAGCTTGCAAGTTTATAGGTGTCATCGCAAGTGGTTTCCTACATTGTTTTCTTCAACTTGTTGAAGAGAAAATTTATTTATTAAAATTCTTGTCTTTTGCCAAAAATAAAAATTATTAATTTGAAAAAGTAGTCATATGTCATTTTCCTAAAAAAAATTATTATCAAACACATATTTTTATCTGCATATAAACTAGTCCACGTCACATATATTAGAAAGTCAAAGTATAACTTTATACATCTTTCAATTAAAAAAAAATGGTTTTTTTAAATTGTGTTTTAGGAGAACAAGTTAAGAACAACAAAAGTATAAAAAAGTACACAAAAATCCACATAAAAATACACTTGTCATAACTTTTATGTAAATATCTGTGTATTTTTCCGTAAGCTTCGGTATACTTATAGTATGCTTAACTTGTGACCCTAGTGCGAAAACAGCAGCATGAAAAAATAAAATAAAATAAAATAAAAAAAATACTCCACTATCACCCTATCACTCTATATATAAATACCACATTTCTGTCATAACCAACAACAGACCTTCAAATTCACCTTGTACAAATGAGGTGCAAAAAGCATTACACCGATCTAAGCAGCATCAACGGCGTATGCGCCACGTGTCTCCGTCAACGCCTATTCATACTCATTCAACAACAAGCTCAGTCACAATCTGAAGCCCTAGAAGAAGAAAATCCAAAAACGGTATTTCCAAGGTCTGTTTCACCTTACCGTAAGAGTACACGTCAGCACAGTGTACCAGATCACCGGTTTTTCAGCACTCCTCAAGTAGGCCCCACCGTTATAGGAGAATATTATAATAATAATGATAATAAGAAGAAGAAGTTAAACAAGAAGAAGTTTAGTTTTATAAAGTTTTCGTTGCTAACGAATTTATTCAGATCTAAAAAAACTGATGATCTCAATTCGGATCATTCGGTTAGGAATTCTGTTGGTGAAACTGCCACGTCATCAACGTCGTCACCGTTTTGGTTTTCGATCAAGTCTCGCCGGAATAATCATAAACAACAACCGGCGGTGGTTACCGGAATGATGAGGAAACAACAGTTTTGCCCGGATCGAGGCATGTCGCCGGAGCGATACTCCGATTGCGACAGCGGATACGAGTCGTGTGAGTCGAGGAAACAAACGCCGTGGAGGACTCCGGCGCGGCGCGTGAACTCCACCGCAGCGAGTGGATTGACGTTCTGTTTGAGTCCGTTAGTTAGAGCTAGTCCTTGCCGGAACTGGAACCAGAAAACGCCGCCGGTGACGACGGTGATGACGACGGTGTTGGACGGTGGTGACGGAAGAGGTGGTGTGGTGAAGGCTCATTTGTGTGCTAATAGATCGAGGAAATTAGCGGATTTTGGGAGGTTAAATCCTAACCGTTGATTGCGTTGACTGGATGATTCAAAGATGTTTGACTTTTGTGAAAGTACTGTTTTGTCCTTGGTACTCACTTTTTTTTCTTTAAAGTAGGTGGTAGTATTAAATAGCTAGAAAAATATATTTTTTTTCTCATCTTTTTTGTAAATACAATTTGAACATGAATATTGAATATAAACATTGTCAACATCAATACTTAATGGTATGTTTGTCTATGAGCATCGAGAAAGCGGTTAGCGTTTTCAGTTAAAAGCTTGTTTGGTGATAAACATTTAGGTTTTTAACGCTAACTTTTTGGCGATACTTGAATAAGAATTTAACGCAAGAGTATATGTTTTTGTCATGTTATAATTTACAGGTTACACATGCAACTACGTTACTAAACACTTTTACAACATACTCTACTACTATTAAATGTTAAATCCTAATGTCCACAACTATCGTTAACCAACCGTTACTGTTAGTTTTGTCAAATAAGTTGATGCTGCTTTTAGAAAGACTTTTGTCAAAAATATGTATTTATTCGTCTAATATTAAGTGTTCATATGATTATTTTGGTATGTTTTAAATAAGTGTTAACTTTTTGTTTGAACGTATAAAAAAACTTTAGTAGGTAGATATGTCATTTGATTGATAAAGACGGTAGTTAATGAAGTCGTTTAAAACTTGTATTATGAAATCCCATATTTGATTTCGGAGAGGGGGTATTTAAGTACATTCAAGCAAATAGTTTTCTCACTTTGAAATAACAAAAACAATTTATTGGTTAAAGGTCAAATATTTTATAGTTTTTCAAAACTGTATATCACTGTTAAATTAACCATTATCACCTATGCTGTAATGTGCAGTATCTTCTTATTTGCCACTGGTTTTAAATACAAGCGACTGTAGGGGTCCGACAGGCAGGTGATGATTTATTGTAAGTGTCACTTTCATGCAATGAAGTATCTACCTCTATTAAATTTAATTATAGTTTAATAAGTATACATGGTTTGAAAATTTCGGTTGCATATCTTAATGACAATTAAATATGATAAAGGGTATAATTGTGGAGAAACGGTGTTTTACTGCTTTAGTTTTGACTGTGGGTCAAAAAGGTGATTTGTGTTTATTTATGCGAGTTAAAACAAGAATTGCTTTATTGCATTCAGTGATGCGATTGTTGGTTAAAATAATCGAGTTGCTCACTAAATAGATGTCTGTTTCTTGACTTATTTAAATTATTTGATCTATTTTTCTTTCTCTCTTTTTCTTCATGGCAAAACGAAAACTAATGTTGAGAGCGGTGGCGGAACTTGACCAGTTTTCTTGGGGGGCCTGAAATCATGGATATATTCGAACGAGAAAACATAAAGTAAACGAGTTGTTTCATGATACTAAGTAGTAGACGTAGCATAAGATATCGAGCGACAAACAAGTATGGTAGAAACCTGCTAGAAATTATAGTCTTCTTATCTATTTCACGACCAAGCATTTAATTAATACAGTGTATATAGATTGTTCCCCAGATTATATTTTTCTGAACAAGATTTATGAAATTATAATTAAATTACATATAGTAACTAAAAACTTTTAGGTTTTAAGTTTACGTTTATTTGTTGGTTCATCTGTTCATTTTCCATAAGCTAAAAATTTTCAGCTTATTTTGAAATTCTTTTTTATAAGCTTGTTATGTATCTAAGCACATATGTAATTACAAAAGTAAATTCTAGTTGGTTCAAAATAAGCCGATATTACATAAGCTCATAGATAAGCTTAAACAAACACCCCATAATATACAACAAAATCCTCTTATTTGCTTAATAATCCTCGTACCTACATACATGAATGAGACGCGTAATCTGTTGATTCTTTCTTCATATTCGCCAATCATGTATCGTGTTTCATTCACACAAGTAAAGAAATAAGGACTATATCGCATATTAAAATTTGGTAGAATGACAAGTACACTTATCAAAATTGATTTTAATAGTTCTCCACTTAAACAAGCGACATAGTACAAGTGTTTTTATGTGGCAACATTAAGCTCGATAAGTCAGAATCGAATACCTACACTGTTTCATTCACACAAGGAAATGAGTACTATATCGCAAATAAAATTCGGTAGTATAAAAATCCACGTATCAAAATTGATTTTGATAGTTCTCTACTTAACTAGTACGTTTGTTTGTTTTGTGGCGACATTAAGGTTGTTAAGTCAGAATCGAATGTCAACATACGTAGAAAAACACCGCGCAAAATTTGCTATTTGCTACTTAAAAGGCTAAAATTGGTACAAATGTATAGAGACGAGTGAATTGAGATATTAGCAATGTTGTTTCCTCAGGCAAATTTTTTTTCTGTTCGATTGAAAATGTTTAAGAGTTATAGTACTCATATAAATAGAAAACAAAGAATCTAATTCAATATTATTATTATTATTATTATTATTATTATATTATAACCATCACTTCATTAGAATACCAAAATGATATTACAAGAAGTTTGTGGAAAGCCGAAACACTAGTTGGGCTCCCACTCTTTTTTAAATACAAAACATTAGCCTATGAAAAATAAAAGTCCCACTCTTGACATTATTCGAGTGGCTAACAGCAACAGTTTTGATATGTGAAAGTGTATCTAAGGCTTCCGCATTAAACTCCCCGAAAGTAGAAAAGGCAAATGGGACGAACTTGTAGCCATTTTCTTCACATTTGGACATATATTTTTTTTTTCTTCTTCTCTACAGCGTTATGTAAGGCTACCCCTGGAGCCCACAAATTTGCATCAATACCCGCAAAAGGAGAGATCCCAGTGACATCCAAACATGTGTCCTTACCTTGGATCCAGTTGAATAATAGCAAGTCTGTCGGGCGTAACTCTTTTTACCATCCCTCAAAAGAAACCCCATTGGGGCTTCCTTTTTCAAAATTGTTATTATTATTATTATCTTTGCTATATAAAATGAAAAAATGGTCAAAGGGAAAAAGTGAAAACTTGAATATTGAATATTGAAAGTCAAAAACTTAAACTTTGGTCAACATTGAACGTGGCTGGCGTTTTGAAAGTGAAAGTGGAAAACCAATTTGGACGTCATTGTGGCTGGCGTTTTGCAATGTAGATTTGGAAACTTTGACTATCATTTTCAAATCAAATAATTCAATCAGGGAAACTTAAATTTTTTAAGGAAACATTGAAAAAACATTGAAAGAAGAAAACTATTAAAATTTCATGGCAACTTTGAATTAGTACTACATATGGCAATTGCTCTATTAAAATTAACTACACGTTCAAACATTGAAACAAGGAAATAGCATACTTTCAAACATTGAGAGAAGAAAACTATTAAAATTGCATGGCAACTTTGAATTAGTACTACATATGGCAATTGCTCTATTAAAATTAACTACTAATTGGCAATTACTCTACTAATCACACGAATTAACATACTCTAAATAAAATTAGCATTCACTCTAAATATAGGAATGATTTGATATAGCGTATTTCATTGTCTATATAAAGATATGCAAATGAAAAATCAAACCACACTTATTGTTTTTCTTGACTAATACTTTTCTTTCCAGAAGACTAAATGTTTTCTATTTTTTTTCTCTTTTTATAGATTAATATAGCATTTGATGAATTACCATGGAACATATGTGCCATAAAAGTTAATACAAATGAAGTACGTTCTAAGAGTTGTTCTTTCTTAATCTTTTCTTATTATGTTGTCATACATATTTTTTCGCTATTGGTATTTCGATATCTCAAGACGCATGTATATATCAATATACTTGGATATGGTGTAGACATCGTGCAATGATAAGAAAGATGATTGGCGGTAACAAAGAACATGTTAGAGAGAGAGTGGATCTATCATATACCTCCAAACACACTAACCCATGAGTTATACCCATGTTTAATGTATCATTTTTGCATTGTAGCGTTGCTTAGTGTTGAAGAACAAGCAGTGGAACGCCCTAGCATGAATCAAGTCATTCAAATCTTAACAAAGCTTGCCAAAGCGGTCAAATACAAACACGGTCGAGAGTTGGTTGCTTCCTCCAGCAGAAGGTTTACCTCTTGTGAGATCACTATCACCACCACTGGCCATCATGGAATCGCCCATAAGTGTTTCAAATGACGCAACTGAACAAAACCAACTCCGTGATCTTTTAGGCATGTGTAAAAAAATGTCGGGATTACAGAATTATTGAATCTTGGTTCTTTTTCTTTTTTGTGTTATTTTGAATGAAATTGTATGGCAACTTTAACAACTATTGCATGTCAACTTTTTTGTGTTATCTTGGTTCTTTTTCATATGCATGGCAACTTCAACAACTATTTAATTTAATGTAATTCATATTGATTCATATTGCTTCCTTCTATGGAAATTGGCATAAATCTAATTAGCATATAGCACATTATTAAGTCAACCATTGATGTTAAACACTTTGACAGCAATATAGCATTCATTTTACGATGCAATGGTTTGATTCATATTGCTTCGTTCTATGCATGGCAATGAAAATTAGCATAAATCTATTTAGCATATAGCACATTATTAAGTCAACCATTGAGGTTAAACACTTGACAGCAAATTAGCATTCACATTACCATGCAGTGGTTGACTTAATATAAATATGGAAAAAAAATCAAATTAGCATTCACTCTATATATATGAATGGTTTGATATAGTGTATTCTATTGCCTATAAAGAAATGCAAATGAAAATTTAAACCCAAATTACTAATCGGTTGAAAGAAATGAAAACAACAAAATAAAGAAATGTTGATGATGATGTTGAGATTAGAATTGCTTTGCTTCGTGGTTCATGTTTGCTTTGTTCTTGTTCCTATTTGCTTCATCTTATATTATTGTTTACTTCGTTCTTGTAACCGTGAATGACATAAACATTTTGAAAGGTATTAGCGAAACCAGTCAAAGAGTTCGGTGAAGGAGGAGTCTACACCTCAAATGTAGTGTGTCAAGAAGTTTTACGCTACGAGTAACGTGCATTGTTAGTTATTATTTTCAGTTTCAATAAATGTTTTTATCTGTTCTTTTATACATGCTAAGAATGTATGCTTGATCGAATTGAATTATCGCATGTTACAACCGTTTGATATTACATTTTGATATTTTCACATTCTATTTTGAATGTGACATGAATTGAAACACTTACCACAATATCACACTTCGTTAATTTTCTGCCGCTAAGATTTTCCGTTGCTATGCACGGGTACTCGTCTAGTATTTATTATAACAACAATTTTTAACTATCTCTTAATATTGAATTTAATTCAAAATTGTTATTCATAAATGTACCTAGTAGCTGCAACCGTATCCCCTGCAACAAAATTAAGCCTTAATTATATATATTCGATGAGTACATTTCTCCATATTCAATTCGTTTAAATGTAGCTACAGCTTCATTATTTAAAAAATGTACCTACTCTAATTCAAATTATTATTCAATTTTGTTATTCATAAATGTGTCTACTGCTTCAATGTTAAAAAATAATAATAAAAATAAATAAATAAATAAAAATCACATGTACGATACATTCTCTATTTTTTAGCACTGATTTGTGAAACTTTATTAACACATATGAGTAAAAGGTTGTCAAGATCGGGATCCTACCCAGGATCGTTTTCTTCTTTGCAAGATCGTGATCGTAAGATCGGATCGGGATCTTAAGATCCTACTCTAATGTTATTTCTTAATAGTTTATGTAATTTTATACAAATTAACAAATTATAATACATTATAACCATAAAATACTATTAATGTTTCATATAAACGTTGTCTAAAATTATGATTATAAAATGTTTAAAAAGATTAACATGTTGTTTTTTGAATTCTACAAACAAACAACCCATAAATTTGTAGTTTTTTAGTTTGTAATCCGAGAAAAGTAAGATCGGATCGGATTAGATCGTATGGTTAAGATCGGGATCGTATAAGATCTTAAGCTTGCAAAGATCCTATGTATGATCCGGATCGTTTTTACTTTGCAGTATCGTAAAATCGTAAGATCCTAAGATCAGGATCGAGATCCTGACAAGTATATAATATGACTGTAACATCCAAGTAACAAATGAAAAGTATAATTTCGTGTTACCTTGATATCGTCAACAAGAAGTAAATTCGATAACTTTTAAAACGGACAAACCACAAGGCTAATAGAAATTTTAGTTAAGAAATAACGTCAATCCAACTTGACTCGTGTTAATCGTATGACAAAAATAATAATAATAATAATAATAATAATAATAAATAAAAATAAAAATCCATGCAGGTTATATACATCACTTGTTTACTTCAGTGTACCACCATATTTTTTGTGGCTGTGCATCTCCTGTAGAAATTTTACGAACTCGTAATCAACTTTTCGTCTTGGAGTTCAGTTTTGACCAAGTATTAAGTCCAAATTGGTGAGCTCTTCAATTTAATTTGTTATAAGTCAATTGCGAGCCTTCATTTAAGTATATTGGTCCCTTGAAACCTAAAGACTGTACCGTTAGCTTTACGTTACATGTGTTGTCCTGTCGTCTTCTCTTAAGGTCGCCTCATTAAAAAGCAACACAACGGCATTATCTATGATCATTTTTTATGACAGAAAAACCCGTATTTCTTTTAGATTTGCAAGCTAGCACACCCTACATACACTGTATTATTCTTTTTTAACACTCGTTACTTGAGGTTTCTGTTTTTTTCTGGAAGTATTAGCTAGCTCGTTCATTGTTGATGGTTGAATTTAACTTCTCTCGAATTACATTGGGCTCAACCCAATTATGTGAGTAAAAGTTAGTAAGAAAGTCATTAATCTTTTAGTGAAGCTAGGGGCGACAATTTTTGACCCGACACGAAACCCGATCTATGACCGACACGAAAATTAAAAGGTTGGGGTTTAGGGTTTAGGGTTTAGGTATAGGTTAAACGGGTTAGGTATAGGTTAAACGGGTCGACTCGTCAACCCGTTTAAAAATTTTATATTTACTTTATTATATGGGTTATGGGTCGACCCTTGAACCCAATTAATCTATTTAATCCATGTAATGTGTCAATTTGTTTAGATAAACGGTAAAATGGGTCAACCCAAAACCTGTTTAATCTATTCAACCCATGTAACATGTTTAACCCGTCAACTTATATATATATATATATATATATATATATATATATATATATATATATATATATATATATATATATATATATATATACGGGTTAAATAGGTCGTGTTCGGGTTATGTGCAATCAGCTTAGGGTTGACACGGCTGACCTAATTATTTAAACTGGTCAGGTTCAGGTTGAGGTTTTTTACCCGTTAATCTGCTAACCCGTATCCGCCAACCTGAATCCGACCCGAATTGCCACCTCCAACTCAAAATACTGAAGGTTGCGCGCGTTTATGTTTATCTAAACAACTTTGCATCTATGTTTTGAGATGGATGAAACAATATAATTGATATGACATGAAGTGACCCTAATGTTAAATGAGAGCTTTTAGAAAAACAATTGTCAAATTTGATTTTTTAGATATATTTTGAATGACAAATTTGCTATTTTAAGGTTTTAACCTTTTGACTCAAAGCTCATAACCAAGGTTATAAATAGTGTGAGGCGTGACGGTATGATCAAGTTTTACGCTTTTGCGGTCAAGATGAACCTTTTACGTTTATAAGACGTGTCATAAAGCGGCACAAAATATGAAAATATTTATATATTTATATCATATTTCATATATATCGAGTTTACGAAAAAATGTGACATAAAACGGCTTAGCGGCATTGCGTGGCGGCATGACCAAGTCTCACGCCTTTGCGAAGCCTTTACGAGCCTTTTAAAACTATGCTCATAACACATACACGTACGCGTAATTATATGATTCGGTAGGTGTTAATTGTATTGTTTTGACTCCCCACTATGATGATCATTATATCGCTTATGAGATTATAAAAAGACAGCCATTTGCTATATAGACATCAATATAATTCTACCTAAAAAGTCCTTTTTATGTTTGTAATCTATGTTTATAAGTTGGTTTGACGAACTAACTTTTCCAACATCATTATCATGTTTAAAAATCACGAATGCGACATCTTTCTACCTGTGTGCCTACAGTTTTTATAAAAAAAACCAGTGGACTTATTAAGTTAATAATCTTTATTGCATGTTAAAAATTTTTGAAGTAATTATTTGTGCTGAAGTAGAATATCAATGGATCCTTCGGATTTGGTGCGGCAAAGTTTTTCGGATACTTGTATGTATGAAAAAATGCGTTAGCCTCGCTTTGGGTGTGATCTTAAGACAAAACTTCGACGTGAGAGTAAGTATAAGGTCTATGCCGAAAAGCTGAAGCAATAAATATGAGAGAGAATGCAATAAATGCTACCTGTATGCGAGTAAATGTGAATGTATTTATAATGTCTAAAGTATTGTGCACTACTGTTCTGGTATTGTTCCTGACACTTACAGGACGGTGAGCCCAACTATCTCTAGAATAGGTGTCAGGCGGCGTGAGCATGCTAAGACAACATCCCGTGAAATAAGGATAGGCGGCATACCTATGGTTCTTGGTATTGACCGCATAATCAAGATATTTCTGGATAAAAGGTTACTTCGGCCATATAATGGGCATTCCGACCATATACGTCATCACAAGTTGTGTTATAAAAATGAGAATAAAAGTGTAGAGATCGTCGAAAATGTACCTTCGAACGATTATTTATTTATAGATCCTCCAATAGAAAACTTCTAATTGAAATAAATTATTAAGAAACAGTTTGTATTTTTCTAGAGTGTAATTTTGATGTGTTAACCGCGTAAGCCCGTCTATCAAAATTAAACCTTATTAAAAGATCTCTAAAGAAGGTAAGCGGAGAAAAATTTGTGTTCATAAGGTTATTTGAAGAATTCAGGTTTTTTTATTCATTTTAATGTACACGGCTTAACTGGTATTCTTTTGATAGTTTTCATACTTCTATGTGATCATTTCAAAATGTTTACCCAACTAGGCAAACTGGGGGGGTAACGTTACTGTGAACCACATGAATTATTTTTCCGTTATATAAAATAGTGCAAAATCTCCAATGCATCTTGTCCAAATTTTTCATGCTATAAATTTTCTATCCGACTTCAATAAAATGCATTTCATAGTTATTAATCATGAATTCGTCACTTCCAATACATCTAACAATTTTAAAATATTCCATATACCTATCTCTAAGTAGTGTGAAATATACTAATTAAATTCCAAACACTTCAAATTATCATTTAGAACTATTTCTTGATAATATTTGTAAGAAGATTTAAGCTTACGCTTGTTAGTTCATTTCTTAACCTACACATTATGGCTTTTACTATTGGACCTTAAAGTGCATGACACATGGAATCCATTTTGGTAAGTGCAAATCTATAAGCAAATTTGATGGTCTCCCATCACCTATCAACATTTTCATTATTTTTAGCAGAAAAATGATTGTTGATGCATGTTCTTTAAATCAAATTGTTTCCCCTTGGGACATTCTTTGAACTTAAGCTTTGATAACCCCACCGGCTACCCATTTACCAAAAGATTTTCTTTCTTTAAATACAAAGTCAACTTTCACAATAATTAATAACTTCTTTTTAATTTTTAAATTTGAGAATAATCTAAAATGTGCTCTTTATTCTTTTGACATCTTTAAAATCTAACATAAACTTCCACCAACTTTGATTTAATGACATCAAATAAAACCACTACCCGACTATATATTATTTGGTCAATTAAGTCCCCTTATAATCTATCTTTTCTGTGAAAATGTGAATCTCGTTTCGTAGCTTGTGAGAGCTTATGATTATTATTTCAAAAGAATAAGCATAACTAACTAAGTTCGGCTTAGGAGGTGTTTGTTTCTGATTATACAACCAGCTTATAACTTATCTGATTTTGGGCTTATGTTTCATAAGCTCATTTTTTGTAACCTAATTTTGAAACTTTTTGGCTTATAAGTTTATTATTTCATAATAAGCATATAAGCTAAAAAGTTTCAATACAAACTGAAAAAAGTGAGCTTATGAGACATGAGCTCAAAACCAAATAAGCCATAAGCCGGCTATATAAGCCGAAACAAACACCCCCTTAATGAAGAACAATTTAGGTAAAGGTTTGTTTTGGTTCGTGTGAATTATGAGAAAGTGTTTTCTATGACCACGTGAACTATGGAAAACTCAAGAAGTACGTTATCACTCTAAGAAAAGAGGTAAAAATATAACTTTATTATTACTACTTTTAATATGAATGATACATAGCTCGACTACATTTAATGAATGCAAATCCTTATAAAATCTGTATATAGTTTTAGAAAGTTGAAATGAATTTTGAGTCTGATGGAGTCACGAGATACGAGTCTTAATCCTATTTTCACTTTATATGAAAATGGAAGTCTCTTTCAAGTATTTTATGAAAAGTGCATGGCTCAATGTTTTCTCCAGAGGTCGTCGATGCCATGCATTTTGAAAAGTGAAAATATTGTAATGGATCAACTTCGAGGCCCGATGGCCGATACAAGGACATCAAGCCCACCTGACATTTAGAAAAAAACTCGAGCTTGATTATGTTGCTATTTTAGTTCGTCTTAAAATAATTGTTCATTTCGATTAGAACTAATATAACTATTTCTAAGCGGATAATATGAAATTTTATTGCTGCACAATGTAATGGTTTCATCTTTTTCTTAACGTATTTTGAAAGTGAACATTTAATTTGAAACAAAAAAAGTTTCATTGTATTTTTATAACATGTCTAACATATAATCTTTAGCATACTCTTTAGAAGTATATTGATTTTAGTCATGTAGGATATTTCTTATTCAAGTGTGTAGCCATCAACTATAAAATGGTGAAGTGTCTCACTTGCACTTACTTCCTAGTGAGCAATACTAAGAGTTTGCTAAGGTCACCAAATGCTTCCAAGTTTATTCCATCGTTTAATGCTTATTGGGATTCTTGATAACAAGATTTTCAAATCCAACCCCGTGCAATAAGCTTATAAATTTCAATCTCGGGGTGTTAATCGGTTCGGTTATCGAATTGTTCGGTTTGCTCGGTTAATTTTTTTTCTGAGTATAACTGAGAACTGAACCGAACCGAATTTAAAATGATTCAACCGAACCGAAAACCGAACCCCATAACCGAAAACCGAACCGAATAACCCGAATTACATAAATTTAACTATTTATTCATTTATTTATAAGATTTTTAGAAAGAAAAAAAAGTTAAAGCTTAAAAAATGTTATATTTAAAAGAGTTTTAATATATTTTTTATATAAATATATAAAAAAATATATATTTATTTGAATTCGGTTTTCGGTTTGGATTGCTAAAATCATAACCGAACCGAACCGAATATTTAATTCGGTTCAGTTCGGTTTTAGCAAATTCGGTTCGGTTATGAGTACGGCTCGGCTACTTTCGGTTCGGTTTGGTTTGGTTTCGGTTTTCGGTTTATTCGGATATTACCCAACCCATGAACACCCCTATTTCAATCTACTTCTTAAATTTTAAGTTGGCGAATCTTGTTAGAGGATATTGGTACTAGAGAAAAGTTCTTTACAGAACACAAATTATCTAAAGATCAAACCATTTGATCTCAACCACCCATCCCACCTCAATCCAATGGTTCACATTAATTAACATTTTAATTTAATTATTTACTTAGGGGCATTTTTGTACTTTCACTATCTCTTAATAACTCATCTCACACCACTGACCACCCCAAACGATTAGATTTTCACACACACACACACACTACTTTTACGCACTAACCAACCCCAAACCACCGTATCAAACCCTAACCCCCAAATTGATGTGAAATTTATCTAAATTAATGTTATTCAATTGACGTTCGAGATGAAATAACACTATCTAAAGGTGAATCGTTGCCCCACTCACCTTCATTGAGAGTTTATGATCGAAATAAGCCTCGAAATGCATCTGATTTTTTCTTTAATGGTGGAAGGGTTGTTGAAACAGGTGTATGAGGATTTGAGAGGGATTGTGCTAAAGTGTTCTGCACTTGGGAATTTTCAGCAGCCGCTGAGGGCGTTGATGTATATGATTGGTTTTCTTGTTGGTGCCAAAGGGTTGGTTAATCATTAGTGGTGGATACCGAAAGGTGCGTATATGAATGGGAGAGTTATTGAACTTACAAGTATTTTGGGTCCTTTTTTTCATGTTAGTTTTAAGGGTCACCTAGATGTTGGGTGGGTGAATTTTTAACAAGTTGTGATATTTTTTTGTATGTTTTTGTGTTGGATGTGGGAAATTTGATTGCGTTTTATGATGTGCAGTCAGCAGTGTTTTTCAGAGTCGGCGACACGACGCCCTGCTAATCTTTTGTCTGCGTTCACGACGATTAAGACTGTTATGAATAACTTATATGATGGCTTGGAGGAAGTTCTAAGGTCACTTATTAAAAACACTAGCACATGTGAGAACGTGTTACGGTATATTGCTGAAGTGATCAACAAAAATGCATCGATGGCTCATATTCAGGTAATAAGTTTATTAACTTAAGGATAGCAGTTGCTAGGCTTCTAGGCACTAATATGTTCTTTGTGAAATTTTATAATCTTGTGCTTGAATAAGTATATGGTATATTTCTTCTATTGGAAGTCAATTTCTTGATAACTGATGTTGTTCATTTAGCCTTTTTTATTTCTATGTAAAATAGAACACTACATACAATAATTCATATTGAGATTTTCTAATAAACATCAACTAGAGTTGAAGAGGTTACTTATTTGCATCATTAATAAGAAAACAATATAAGAGTGACACTGTATGAAATGCTTGAAGTAGTTTGATTAGCTAATCATAGTGTATGATGCTTCTTTTAACATGTTAAGCCTGAATATTGGATATGCTTTCTTCATGTTGGAATTCGATTCCTTGACACTGTCAAAGTATGTTATTGATTGTCACATGACATTAGAACATTGTATTTGATATGCTTCATATCAAAATGATTCATAAGAAAACATAAATTGGGCTTAAAGAAAGCACTTTTTTGCGTATTATGTAAAGAAGTGCATACAAAACTGTATTTCCCGCCTGCTTAATTCTTTTATTTGCTTCATCAGTTATGTTCTTAAGCTCTTCCTATGTAATTAATGTTCGATAATATGTGATTTATGATAGGTTGATCCAAATTCTTCTGCAAGTTCGGGCATGTTTGTGAACCTAGTGTTGTTATGGTTCGACTGTGCGAGCCATTCTTGGATGCAAATTCAACTAAGAAGGACAAAGTTGATCCTAAATATGTATTTTACGGTTCTCGTTTTGATTTCAAGTAAGATAGTTTGGCGACCTCAGTTTTATTTTCTTTTTTCCCTCCCCTAGTATCGATTAAATATGATATGTTGCAATATGAATATCTTGTTGACTGATTCTTATCTCGATGCAGAGAACTATGCATCTTCAGAGGAAGTTACTTCATCGTTGAGCAACAATAATCCAAGTGGGGATAGATTTAGGCTTGTACCATGCTTAAATCACACATAATCAATCCTTTTGTTTTTATATGTTTTTTTCTTTATGCTTTTTTTTTACCAATTAACAATTAAATTTGGGGCACTTTATCAATCATTGCACGCATCGGATAATTGTATTGTTTGCATCGCGTTCTTGTATTTTATGCTTCGCAAATTGTACGATTAACCCATAAGGGGGTTTGTATAACATAACCTTTAAATTTAGAAGAGTGACACGACATTTCAATGTACAAGTAAGTAAAGTAGATTATATATAAAATATACGGAGTAGTTATTTATACAGAATCCAATGGGATTTATACGGAATCCCATGGGATTTATACGGAATCCCATGGGATTATACAGAATCTCATGGGATTTATACAAAATCCCATGGGATTTATACAAATCACAAGTGAATTTTTTACGAATCCCGTGGGATTTTTTTACGAATCCCGTGGGATTTTTCTGGACGGAAATTTTGAAAAAAAAAAGTTCTTCTTTTTACGAATCCCGTGGGATTTTTTCACGAATCCCGTGGGATTTTCTTACGAATCCCGTGGGATTTTTTCACGAATCCCGTGGGATTTTTCTGGACGGAAATTTTGAAAAAAAAAAGTTCGTCTTTTTACGAATCCCGTGGGATTTTTTTACGAATCCCGTAGGATTCTTCTAGACGGAAATTTTGAAAAAAAAAGTTCGTCTTTTTACGAATCCCGTGGGATTTTTCTGGATGGAAATTATGAAAAAAAAGTTCGTCGAAAGTATATAAAAGTGCATATCAATAGAAAGATGATTTTTTTCTCGTCGCGATGGTGTATTTTTTGTAGCTTGAAGATTTACCGTTTGCAAGATATGTTGTTTTTTAAAAAAGGGTGGAAAGTGAGTTTTTATAGAATTACATTTCTACCCTTCCTTTGTTAATTTTTGTTTTCATCTTATCCATTGGATGTAAAGAAGATGAATGGTTGAGATCTTATGATTTGTTCTTTAGATTAAATGTGTTTCGTATTGATCTCACCTCATTGGTACTATGGTTATTGGTTTTAAGCTTGGCCCGGTTTATTATTTAGGCCTAGCTTATTTATGCTTTCTCATGTATTATTTATATGGTATGATATCTATTATTATCTTTATGAGATGATTTGTGAAGGACTATTTGACTCGCAAAATACTTCTCCAATGTAGCAGTTCTGGAGACTTATACCCGGTCAACAAGCCTACCTACGAGTCCTCCAACTTTCCCCAGGTCTACACCACAAGTCAGTGTGGCATCAACGACTAGGTCACTCTGGAAGTGATGTGCTACGTTCCCTTATTTCTAGTAGTTCAATTGTTTGTAATAAAACGAAGTCTCCCATTCTTTGTCACGCTTGTCAGCTAGGCAAACACGTGAAACTTCCATTTGTTAGTTCAGACTTCAGACTCTATTGTTACTTCTATTTTTTACATTGTTCACTCGTTTTTGTGGAATCTCCATTTCCGAGCCTTGGTGGGAAATATTACGTCCTTTTTTTAGTTAGTTATATATGTTGCGTAATAAATCTGACACTTCAATACATTTGTACATTTTCGTACCCTTGTTAAAACTCAATTTAATACTGACATTAAGGCTTTTCAATGTGATTATAGCGGAGAATTCGATAACCACACATTCAATGATTTATTTGACAAACATGGGATTCATATGTGTTTCTCATGTTCTCGAAGCTCACAACATAATGGCAAATCTGAACACATGATATGAGCCATAACTAACCTCATTCACACATTGCTATTTCAAGCTCGCCTCCCGCACTTCTAGGTGGAAGCACTTTACATAGCCAAATACCTCATTAACATCCTTCCATCCACCGCAATTAATAACGACACTCCATTTACCCGCCTTTATAAAACCAAGCCCAATTACCTATTTCTTCGCGTATATGGATGCATATGTTTTCGTCATGTTTACAACTCACACAAACTTGGTCTGCGATCCACACATGTGTCTTTCTTGGGTACCCCTCAAATCATCGGGGGTATCGATGCTTGATCTTTCCACCAACAAAATAATCATATTTCGCCACGTCACCTATGACGAAACCATTTTTCCTTATGGCTTGGTATCTCCATATGTGTCTTCATCCTACTCATTTCTTGCTAACGATTCGGATGACGACTCACCACCAATACTTATACCAGTTGTCCTCCCTCATACCGGCGATCCTACCTCTCATACACTAGCCCATGAGGCTTCACTCGCCCCCACAATTTCGGCCCACTCATCTGCTCAACCCAACACCTAACCGTCATTGGCCCAACCCACCCCTTCATTACCTCTACCTTCGGCTTTGTTCACCCCGACTACAAACAATAATCGTCGCCATCCCTTGTCGACTCACCCAAGGTCACACGTTTTCAAGCCGGAACAAATAAGCCCTCTTTGCATCTTAACCATCATATGTCAAATATCTCCCCCATTCCCAAATCATGCAATGTTGGTTTTACATACCCAAATTGGCAGAGTGTTATGCTTGATGAATATAATGCGCTTATTAAAAATGAAACTTGGATTCTTGTGTCGCGCTCACCTGACACGGACATTACTCGTTCCATGTGGTTGCTCAAGCACAAGTATTTTGTAGATGGATCCCTTAGCAGATACAAAGCTCTTCTTGTTGCTAATGGTCGCAGTCAGCAGATTGGTGTTGATTGTGAGGAGATATTAAGTCCGGTAATTAAGCCTGCTACCATTCGCATTGTGCTTAATTTAATGGTTTCTCGACACTCGTCGGTTCACCACTTGGATGTCAATAATGTTTTTCTTCATAGTCAGCTTTCGAAGACTGTTTACATGTATCAACATCCTGATTTTCGAGATTGGCAACGTCCCAATCATGTTTGCTTGTTACATCATCGTGATAGACATGTCACTTTCACACGGCTAATGGTATTTGCTTGGATTTAGCATTCGAGAAACATATGTTAAACATTTATTAAACCAATAATTATTAACTAGGGTTTTTGTGTGAACCACCTTAAATATTTACCCTTGTTCCAACCGTTACAAATCCGGTTGATATTCTATTTCTAGAAACCAAAGGAAGACGAGCAAGACTTAATCGAAAAATCCTCCTTTAGAGTTCAACCATACCCTATAACATGCTAAATTACTCGAAATGGTAGTTCCATTCACGTGTGAACACCCCTCAAGCTTGTGTCATCCCCATCACACCTCTCATCAAGCATGCACTAAGGCCAATTTTTGGAAGTGGTTAGGTCATTGGATGACCAAATGAATTTTTTATTGTTACGTGTGTGAATGTATTGTAAGGTATATTTTGTGTTTAACTGGGTTATGTTTGCATGGTTGGTTTGGTAGTGAACACTTTATGTATTTAGTGGTTGGTTTGGTGAAAAAATGAATGTAGATATGAGTTGATGTGGCGTCGGTGACTTTTATCACAACTACATTCAATCTTAGAGGGTTGTTGTTCCTCACTTTCTTTTTCTCTATGACACTATCTTGGGTGCGTTTGGTATGTTGTCATGAATAACAATGGGTATGTGTTTGATAGTAGTGGTGGGTCCCCCACTAATGAAAGATCTATTCCTACCTCTTTAGATGATGTATATGAAGTATGGATTATATCTATCATTCATTACCATAGTGGTGACCCTCTCATCTTAAACAAACACTTTTAATCACTTTCATAGTTATAGTGTCATTCCTATAGTAGGATACAACACAATCAAAATCACCCTCCCTATAACATGTTACTCCTATAAAGTACATATACTATTTCATTTTTAAATTTATGAAGTATTTAACTTTTAAATTTATTTAAACAAACACATAAAAATACAAACATTGCATAATTAAAACCAAATTTAATGTATTTTAAGACTAATAACGTTGATAAAATAAATTCAGACTAAAATGTCCATCAAGACTAACTGTGTATTAAAACAAACCATCATGGACTAATAACATAATAAAGTATTTAGAATGTAGTTTAAAGTGAAAAAAAAAAGGAAAAAGGAAAAAGCATCTTTTTCAACGCCTTGTCTACAATACACTGCACACCCAACACTCACTCTAACACAAAACACACGCGTTTTAATTGAAAAAAGCAATAAAAGAAAAATACGGATAACCGGCCGCTATAGCCATGGTGTCGGTTCTGATTCCCTATTGCGGCGCCATATGCAGTTTGGCGTGGCTCTTAGGCTTTAACTAGTAATGTAACAGGAAACAATAACCAGCAGGCAACAAGATTAGCCCAACTTGCTACTTTAGTTGCTAAGTTGGAGACCCAAAGCTCGAGTTACATTTTTAATACTAGAAATGCCTCAAAGTATGTTAGTGTTATATTTCTGAGAAGTGAGAAGTGGAATAAGTTCAAGAGTAGGATTTTTCAATTCTTAAGATTTATGAGGACCCTTTTATATATTGTCAGTACAATCACAATTTCTCATTATATGTAGTTTGTTTATAGCAATATAGGTATACATTTACTAGCACACATTTAGGCACAAAATACAACAATAGCTATATAATAACAGTACAACCCTTATGGCCACCGTCAACAACAAAATCTCAGTCACGGCTGCCGCCCCTACCACTGTCAAAAGCCACCACCATGCTCTTTCCTCACATGCACAATTATGTATAGAGGAAATCCACTACCTCCATTGCAAGATAAGAAATATGTTCAGACTTGACGGTCAAACGAGTCATTTTCAATCCACGCCTCTATAATTTTATTCTTGAAACATGTACCCAATAGTTCTGCTGATAGGGTACCTTTCCTTCCAAACTATATGAACTTTTCAACTTAAAATCGACTCGTTTGACCAGAAAATCAAAACATACCTCAATTGGTGCATCTGGAAGAGCAAGTTTCCTGCTTTTGTTGATGCTATGTTTCATTCAAGTAGCAATGGGGTAGATGCTTCTGATAAAACTGCCCCTAAATGTGCATCAAATAAACTAAAAACCTTAATGCCAAAGAACGAGCCAAAAATTCCATTATTACTTTTCCGAACCAAGAACATTTGATGCTATGTATAAAAAAGAAACTACAAAAGATCTAAGTTTCTAACTTTAACCATAGGCTATCTAACAATTAGATATAAATTGAGAAGAAAAAAACTTCAACTCGGAGATTTAGGTTGCATACCATTAGCATCCGTTTGTTTCCTCTTATCCTCAGCATCATCGAGATAATTCTGATAGATGTAAGTACAGAAACCCCAAAAGCCCAAAAGCATAGCGATTATCTTTACACCATTCATTTTGTCATGAAACACGGCCACTGCAGCCAGAGGAGTCAGAGCCAGGGACGAAGTACTAATAACATTTGAAAACAGTGACGACACCACAAAAATCAACCCAACAACACCAACAGAACACACTTGCCAAGCCACAGCGGTCCACGCCAGCGTCATCACATAAGCCAGACCCCCCTTACTAAAACCGTCCATTTCACCACCCAAAGTCTTCCACTCACCACTAGCAAAAAGACCGATGGTAGAAACACAAGTGGCAATAAATGATGTGTAAATTTGAAGCTCGAGAACCACAGAAAATGTTTCTTTTTTTATAACCTTTTGGAAGGAAAGTTGCATGAGTGAAAGTAGAAGAGCGTAAAGGGCAGAAGCACAAAGTGTAGCCACAAAACCAAGAGCGTATTTCCCATCTGTAACTCCAGCTGGTTTATCTGAATCATCATTAACAGCAAGCAGAGACGCGGATAATGACAAAACCACCACAGAATTGAATATCAAAGCAGTAAACTTTTGGGAATTTAAGAAATATGAAAACACTGCATTGAAAGCCAATTGCGTGGCACAAATGAGCGAGTAAGTAGATGCTGAAAGATATAGCAATCCAACAGAGTATAGCATATTATCACCGGCAATAAGGACACCAACAACAATATAGATCAAGAAAATAACGGGTAGCGAATAAGTTGCGGTGGATGTAGTTGAGGATTCTTTTGATGAAGGAAAAAGTATATAAGGGATGAGAAGTATAGGAAAGCCTATGGTTTGAACAAGTGTAGCCATCCATTTACTGTTTCCACCATGATCGTAATAAAACCGACCCAGAAGAACAGCAACAATTTGACCAATAATAAGAAAACATATGTTGAAACTAACAAGAAGCCACCATTGCCAACGTTTGAGCTTGGCCAGCGGTAATAAGCCCGATTGAGTTCCATCTTTTATTACAACTGAATCTTCATTATCTACCAAAACAATTAATAAAAAACTATAAACAATCAGCAAGAAGTCTAGAACAGTTGCACAAAACTAATACCATCAGTACTTGTAAAAAGAGAACTGACAAGTACGTAAATAAATAACAATTAATGTGAAAGACGTGTGTCAAGAACTACTTGTTGTATACACAATCAGAAATAAATTGTTGGAAACTTTACAAAACGGGGAGACATAACGGTCACATAGAACGAAACTACTTACAAACATGATATAGTTTGCCAAACTACATGACTATATATAGAATGTCAATCGTGATACAATATTAATGCAAAAAACACAACATGTAAAACACAGACATATTCCGCACATGATTTCAGCACAGGTACAACTTTTTAATGTTAATTGTGTTAGTCTTTTACACATAAGTTAAAACGGGTAAACAGAGAAGTATCCCTGTTTCCGGTTACCCGGGATGTCAAGCCTTTATAGCTTTGATGTAAGCGGCCTAACAGGTTACCACTATGCCACCTTGGAAATGGATTTTTACTTTTTACACATAAGTTGGCATTCTAAAACCGCGTAATTCCGATATAACTCCTACTTAATCACTACCGAAAATCACATTAGGCAATATATATCTACTTATTGATATAGCAGAAAACATATAAGTGAAATAGCTTGTACAACTAATAAGCAATGAAGTTAATTTTCATCTCTAAAATTTTAAAAACACCTAAATATATACAATCATAACTCAATTTTCAAAATACTAAAAGAAATTAATAAATTGAGATAATACGGAGTGATGGAAATAGTGAAGAACCTGAACCTGAACCTGTCATGTTGATATGGGGACCAGAATTCAAACAAATAAAGAAAGAGGGTTTGGAAGTATGTATAAAAAGAGTGAGAGAGATTGGTTTAGGTTATGAGTTTTGTTAGCGTACGATGTTTTACATCCCGAGGGTGGTGGGTACCGGGTTTGACTAACTATCGAACCCGAACCGTTTATTGGTCGGTTCTAATCAAAAGTACCTTTTGGAATATTCTAGTAGTGGAACATGTAAAGGGGGTGTTTGGGTGGCGATGGATTCTTTGTTTGTAGGTTTTGAGAAAGAGAGATTAGAGGAGACGTGGATGAAAGTGAGTAGGTCGATTAAAAAAAAAAAAAAAAAAAAAAAAAAAAAAAAAAAAAAAAAGTTAGGTCATTGTGAGTCATTGGATTTAATACAATGGTTCAAATCAAAAGAAGTTGTTTTGATTTGAATCATTGGATCAAATCCAATGACTCATAATTACACAACTTGAGAGGATCTTGCTCTAAGAATGAATTATATACCGACTTGTAGTTTACTTATAAACAATTGGTAAAAGTGGCAGTTAGGTTTATAAGCAAGGTTAGATTAGGATTTGCATTTCGTACAAGATTTGAATTTAAAGTAGGTTTTAGGAGAAAAAAATTGTATTTACTTATATATATTTTATAATAAATTTTATTTAAAATATATTATCTAAATAATAAAATAGCAAATTCACATGCATATAAAAAAGACAAATAAAAATAGCTCATAAAATTTACACACTTAAAACTCAACTAAGTGCCCATCTATCAATCTTTAATTACTCAATTCATGACTCCATCTAAAAGAAATAACCAAACAAATATTTAGTGTTACATCACGCCAAAACCCATTATAAAGTGTTATAACAAACGCACCCTTAGTATGTTAAGTTTACTTAAAGAAAATGTTTACATTGTGGCTAAGAAGTTTGTATCATTATGTAATAAAAGAATCAATAATGGGTAAAGTTGGTAAAAGCTTTTAATTATTTTAAAAAGCTATTTGAGAGAGTTTTTTGCATTGCATCAGAAGGTTTTTAAAAGAGTTCTATGGTTCGTACACCATCATTTAACTTTCACATTTACCAATACCTAAACTTACTCTTTTTAACGTATTGATTTTCACGTTTTTTAATACCTAAAGTCTCTTTCTCCTAGACTAGTTAATAAATGTATGAATGGATTCTCTAGATTCCCATATACTCTGTAACTTTTCATCTGTTGATACAACATCTCACCACCATCGGCCTCCCTATCCAACCCCGACCAAAACCCAACATAACGGACCACCACCGACGCCATTACACATTGTTGACTGCTAGCGGGTTTAAACCACCAGGAGCGCCGTCTCCCGCTTTCATGCGCCGACGATAACTGATGACGTATAGTCTGGTATCGGGTCATAAACCCGACCACAACCCAATACTAACAAGCCCGGTACGACCTGGGCCATTTTCAATAACGGTTTGGGCTCACGAAAGCCCAAGCCCAAATCTATTTATGGATTAGATATATGATATCTTC
This sequence comes from Chrysanthemum seticuspe, assembly GCA_019973895.1. NCBI lineage: Eukaryota > Viridiplantae > Streptophyta > Magnoliopsida > Asterales > Asteraceae > Chrysanthemum > Chrysanthemum seticuspe. The sequence goes on from BPTQ01000007.1 coordinate 64,037,826, forward strand.
TAAAATAAGAAGATAATCATTCCCAACCAACTTTGGCGGGATACGCCGAAGGTTGGGGAACACGGAACCAACAAGGATTCCGTGCGTATATAAGGGGAATCATATCCCTCGTTTAAGGTACGATCTCATAACCCTAAAACTCCTTAAACCCTAAACCGATTACTCACTCTCACGCCGGAGGATAATCGTGGGAGACAATCCCACGATAAGCCTAACGGTGTTTCTTGTCTCTTAGTGCGCAGGTCTCAAGCAGCAATTCTCAATTGGTACGAGAACCGGAGCTCCAAATCAGGAACGTCCAACTTTTGTATCAACAAGTGGCGCCATCCGTGGGACCCTACACTAAGAATCGACACTAGAATGACAAAACACGGCAATCAGCGATCGCAGTCAGATCTTATGGGGAAGAAGTCGCAGAGTGGACTAACCCCTAAGCAGACCTCTGGGACAACCAGCGCTGCTAAAAATAAGGGGTCAGGTCAAGACTTGATCTTCCCTCTGGTAGAACCACACTCGGGAGTAACCCAAGTCACTACAACCACCACGAGTGGAGTAGACCCACTGCGCACTCGGGAACAACCCGTCTTTACTACTCCCTTCCAATCGGTGCTAGAAACTGACTTGACAAAGGAACCAGAGGCACCAGGTCGGGATAAGAACGCAGCGGTAGAAACAAACGCACTCACTCTCGAGGGAGTCGCACCAGAATTAGCACCAGAAACCTTCGTATCCCAAAACTACGAAGCATTGGCTGCCCTCATGCAAGAGGAAGAGAAGAATAGATCAGGGCGGAACCTGAAAGCCCGACTCAATTTCGATTCGGAATACGATACTTCTCCACCGCGCCAAAGGAAGGAAAAGCGCAGGGGAAGCGGTCATAAAACCCCTGTATTCAACAGAATCGGGAGGAGGATCGAGGGTGATGAGACATCCCACTCGCAACACATGAGTGATAGTGATAAAGAAGAACGGCGTACCAGTGTCTACGCCAGACTGGGTAGCCGTAGAGTACATGATAGACTGGGGCGAAAGTATTCCCCAAGTGAAAGCCCTTCAGATCCAGACTATGAGTCAGATTCTGAGGAAGGCCGGCGCAAGCGCCGCAAGAAGGTAAATTCATCTTCTGACAACTCCTCGGACAACGAGGATAGTGATACAGGGCATTGGAAATCCAGAAGCAGGCGCGATAGCCAAGAGGAAGACATGTCTCTCCCATGGCGCCGTCAGAAAGTGGATGCGTTCACCAGACACATTAGTGATTTCTCTGAGAACAAGAAAAGGCGCATGCCCGCAAATGTTAAAACCTATGATGGGACAGGCGATCCTGATGATCACCTAAACATTTTTGAATCAGCCGCGACCATCGAAAACTGGCCACAACCAGTTTGGTGCCACATGTTTAATTCCACACTGGTGGGAAGCGCGCGGAACTGGTTCAACAAACTCCCACGAAGGAGCGTGAATGGTTTTGAAGAATTGAGAAAGGCGTTCCGCCTAAATTTTACTCAACGCAAAAAGTGTGCTAAAAATCCTGTCGAACTCGCCAGGGTAAAACAGAACCAGGGAGAATCCACGAGCGCGTTCATGGAACGCTTTAAAGACGAATGCATGCAGGTTAAAGCATGCCCGGAAGTCTTAAAAATCTCGGGCTTCATGAATGGGATTAATAACCCAGAACTCATCAAGAGGTTAAACGACAAGATCCCTGAGACCTTTGATGAACTCATGAAGCGCTCTCGGTCTTTTGTCCAGGGAGAGGCCGCTGCAGCGGATAGTAAAAAGAACTATTCGAGTTACCGGTCACAGGAACAACCTGGGAGACAATCCAACGACCGAGGTAATAACCGTAATAGAAGCTATCGAAACCAGAGGAGCGGCAGGGACAGAGATAATGACAGGTATACTCCCCTGATCAAAACACCAAAGGAAATACTCGCAGCGGAAGGTGCGAACTTCCCAAGACCACCGCAGATGCGTACACCAGAAGATCGGCGCACTGGGAATGGATACTGTGATTACCATGCGCAAAAGGGTCACACCACTAACGAGTGTGTCCAGCTGCGCCAACTCATCGACAAGATGGTCAAAGGGGGCAGGCTGGACCACTTAGTTAAAAACATTAAAGAGGGAAGAGATAAGCAAAAGAATGAAAGCAAGAAGGAGACACCCAAGGATAAGGCCGACACAATCTATATGATACAGACGTGGCAGCGAACCACCAGACAGAAGGTCAGCCAAGAGTTTTCCCGAAGAAGTGAAATCTCTTTCCCTACTTTGACTGCGGACAACGCAGCATCAGAGCCCCTCACCATTGAAATTAGTGCGGGTGGTCACGACATACACCGCATGTACATCGATGGTGGGGCATCGGCAAATATTATGTATGAGCATTGCTTTAAAAGACTACGACCTGAAATACGTAGTCAGTTAAATCTGGTCAACACCGCACTCACCGGTTTCACAGGTGAGAAGATATGGCCTATGGGCCAACTGCGATTGCTAGTCAGCGTTGGCAACGCAGAGCACTCTACAACAACCTGGATGGATTTCATGGTGATCAAATCCCCTTCATCATATAATGGCATTATTGGGAGACCCGGGATATCAGCCATGCGCGCGGTGCCGTCAACAGCGCACGGGATGCTTAAATTCCCAGTTGAAGGGGGCATTGTCACTCTTTACAATACCACGGTGCCAAACAGAGAATGTAACACAGTTACATGCAAAATGGAACCAATCCCGAAGCAGTGCGCGGCCAAAATCCCCAACTTTAAGGTCGCAATTCACCCAGAATATCCAGACCAGGAGATAACCATTGGAGGGTCATTGTCGGACAACGGCAAAGCGGCTGTGTGCGCGCTCCTACAAAAGAACGTAGATATTTTCGCATGGGAGCCCAAACACATGACTGGAGTACCACGCTCGATCACAGAGCATAAACTTAGAATCCGACAAGGATACTTACCGATACGTCAGAAGAAGCGTGGCCAAGCTCCAGAGAGGGTGCAGGCGATTCTGGCAGAGGTACAGAAATTAGTTAAAGCGGGAATTATGCGTGAAGTCTATTACCACGACTGGCTTTCTAATCCAGTAATGGTCAAAAAAAGCGACGGTAGCTGGCGAATGTGTGTAGACTGCACCGACCTTAATAAAGCATGCCCACAGGACTGCTATCCGTTACCAGAGATAGATTGGAAAATAGAGTCCTTGTGTGGATACCCGTTGAAATGTTTTCTCGACGCGTACAAGGGATATCACCAGATACAAATGGCCCAAGAAGACGAGGAAAAGACAGCGTTCCACACAAGCCAAGGCGTTTACTGTTACACAAAAATGCCGTTTGGCTTGAAGAATGCGGGTGCCACCTATCAGCGGTTGGTAGACAATGCCTTCGAAAAACAGGTGGGCCGCAACCTGGAAGTCTATGTGGATGACCTGGTCATTAAAAGCCATACTGAAAAGGAACTGGTGCGCGACATAGAAGAAACATTCAAAACTCTACGCGAGATTAACATGAAGCTAAATCCTAAGAAATGCACCTTCGGCGCTACCGAAGGCATGTTCTTAGGGTACCTGATAGAACCTGATGGCATAAAACCGTGTCCAGAAAAGACAAAGGCGGTAATAGAACTTCCCTCACCACGCACGCTGAAGGAAGTCCAATCCCTCAATGGAAAACTAGCCGGCCTCAACAGGTTCCTATCTAAATCAGCAGAAAAGTCACTGCCTCTTTTCAAAACACTCAAGAAGTGTATAAAAAAGGGTGACTTTCGGTGGACAACGGAGGCGGAAGAAGCTTTCACCACACTCAAACAGCATCTAGCAACACTCCCAACACTCGTGGCACCCCGACCAGGGGAAGAGCTGATCATGTATCTATCAGCAACTCATGGGGCAGTCAGCGCAATGCTACTAACAGATAGGGACTCGGTGCAAACCCCTATCTATTTTGTCAGCAAAGCTCTCAAGAAGACGGAGATGAACTATAGTGCCATGGAAAAATTGGTCTTGGCATTAGTGTTTGCCGCCAAGCGACTGCGCCGGTACTTCCAAGCGCACCCGATAGCGGTAATCACAGATCAAGCTATCAAGCAGATCATCTCCAAACCCGATGCGTCAGGACGACTCCAGAAGTGGAGTGTGTTGCTAGGCGAACATAACATCTCTTACAGACCACGTACCGCAATAAAAGGACAAGTTCTGGCGGACTTCATCATCGAGAAGCCAGATACTGACGAGCTACCTACACCAAGCGAGAAAGCACTACAAGATCCATGGATTTTGTTTACAGATGGGTCCTCATGCGTGGATGGCTCAGGAGCTGGCCTTATTCTCACAAACCCAGAGGGAATGGAATTCACTTACGCACTGCGTTTTGAATTTACCTCGACAAACAACGAGGCAGAATATGAAGCCTTGATCGCTGGACTACGCATTGCAGCTCGAATGGGTGTACGTAACTTGGAAGCAAATGTGGACTCCCGACTAGTGGCCAACCATGTGTTGGGTGAATACGTGGCCAAAGAAGAAAATATGATTCAGTATCTTGAGAAGACTAAAGCACTGATCAAAGGCTTTGACAGATTTACTATCAAGCAAGTCCCTAGAGGAGAAAATCGCAAAGCAGATGCACTGAGCAAGATAGCCTCGACAAGCTTCGCACACTTATCAAAGCAAGTGCTGGTGGAAACACTGAAAAGCAAGTCAATATCGGAGATGGAAGTCTCCGCAATCATAGAGGAGAATGGTCCTACATGGATGACACCAATTGCAGATTTCTTAAGCAAAGGGACATTACCCCAAGAACAGACAGAAGCTCGCAGAATACGGCGCACAGCGCAGAGATTCGAATTGCGCGACAACATACTGTATCGACGTTCTTTCCTCCAACCATGGCTTCGATGCGTCGGCCCCGTACAAGCAAATTATGTGCTGCGAGAAATCCATGAGGGTTCATGTAGCATGCACGCAGGACCACGGTCTGTTGTAGCACGCGCCATGCGATCGGGATACTACTGGCCAACCATGCATAAAGATGCGCGGGATTTGATAAGGAAGTGCAATGATTGCCAAGTCCACAGACCCGTACCGCGCAAACCACAGAATGAGTTAACACCAATCACGGCGCCGTGGCCATTCTACAAATGGGGCATTGATATCGCCGGTCCTTTTCCAATAGCAGCAGGCGGTCTCAAGTTTCTCATAGTCGCTATAGACTACTTCACCAAGTGGATCGAGGCAAAAGCAGTGGTGACAATTACTGGCAACCAGGTAAAACGCTTTGTCTGGGACAACATTGTATGCCGCTTCGGATTACCTGGTGAAATCATCTCGGACAACGGGAAACAATTCTGCGACAACCCCTTTAAAGATTGGTGCGAAAAGTTAAACATCACCCAACACTTTGCGTCGGTTACGCACCCACAAACCAATGGTTTAGTCGAGCGCGCAAACCGAAGCCTGGGTGAAGGAATCAAAGCACGCTTGGACAAGCACAAAGGAAGGTGGGTCGAAGAACTTTCACATGTACTATGGGCGCACCGCACCTCAGTTAAAACCAGCACAGGGGATACCCCCTTCTCTCTTGTATACGGGACAGAAGCCGTTATACCAACTGAGATCGGCATGCCAACTATCCGCACTGCGGAGATTAATGTGACTACAAACGACGACGAAAGACGTGTCGACTTGGACCTACTGGAAGAAAGACGCGAACGCGCGGCTATACGGGAGGCAAGGTCGAAGTCAAAAATGAAAGGATACTATGATGCCAAGGTACGCAGTGTTTCATTCAGACCAGGTGACTTTGTCTACCGCGACAATGAGGCAAGCCGCGCTGAAGATACAGGTAAGCTCGGACCAAAGTGGGAAGGACCTTATGAGGTTACTGAAGCAACGGGCACAGGCGCGTACCGGCTACGAGGTTTGGATGGTCGTGACCTACCGCGCACATGGAATATCAGCAACCTCAAGAGGTGCTACCTATAAGAATTGCTACGGCATAGCGCGCAGACGCTCCGCACTTTCAGTGCTCAATAAACATTCATGTACTCAGTTTTTATTTTTCATATTTACTGTTTTCTTTGTTACTTGCAAGTATTAATAAAAACGTCGCGGTTTCTAGCTAAATCCGCGACACATTTTAAGTTGTTATCTCCATATACTGTATGTGTTAACAATTTTTTATTTCTTGCCCACGATGGCGTGCATGCACCACAAATAAACCCACGATGGTAATAGGATAAGTTGACCTACTAACTGACTTGTTGAGTAAGAGGGTTGCAAACCCATCAATAATGGATCACGCATCCTTGTTAAACACCTTGTTCTCAAGACGTTGGAATAAGACATTTGCGCATCCCACGACGGTTGCGCATCAATGCATACGTGCACGTTTAACAAACTTAGGAACCAAGATACTTGCTTCCTTATTGCGATATTTACAGTACGCTGTGAATCATAACATACACGATTATGCTTCAATACTTAGAATTATTTTCCAAGTATACTATAATTTTCATACACGACTATGAATTTCCTACATTTGCAGTGGCCTACACGCTTGTTTCTTTATACATCCACAGCGGTAAAAAGAAACATTTATTCATAACTACGAGTTAGTACAAAAGATAGTCAACATGACAGCTACCAGCTACTACAACGCTTAAGTGATGAAGTCCCAACGTGACTCGTTGCTTCTTTAACTTCGCTAATACCCGCATCCTGCAGCGCTACAGTCGCCACACTGACAGGCACTCCATCAGACCTCGGCAAGTGCGCTGCACCAAGTCCACACAAGATAGCTTTACCTGCAATACCTTTCTTTTTAGCAAGACGGGTCGCATGCGCCTCCAAGACTTCCTTTAAAGGTACCTCCTTCTCCAAAGCAAAGGGATTCTGACTGTCCCTTGGACGCGCAAAGACAGGTACTTGCAGCTGTGACTCATGGGGTTTCAAATAGTAGTCTGGCTGTGTTTCGGCACCCTCAGCACGGTGACGCGCCAAAGTCAATCCCGTCATAATAACATTTATGGGATAATCTTGATCGCGCTCCAGCTCAGATATCATAGGAAGCTCTAAGTCTTTCATTCTCTGCATAGCAGCGACCAAATGATCATATGACTCAGCGTCATAATTGGGTACCTTATCAAGGGGCGTCTCCAACAGTTTGGCTTCGTGTAGCTTTTCAATCGCCTCTGATTTACCACGCTCCAGAGTGCACTGCACAACCTCCCCAAAAGCATTAACTACCTCTGGCGATTCCAGGGTGCTAAGGGCAGCTAGGCGTAGACCGTGGCCAATGAGCCACCTGCGCTCCGCAATTGTAGACATGAGCTGAGGATACAACTCCTCGTCATACTCGATGCTCATCTTGCGCAACTTAGCCTCCTGCACTTCCAACGACCAGCTTACAGTAGCTCCAAGCTCCCCCAACTGCGCGAAAAAACTTTCCTTACCCTGCTCCAAATGTTTTAGTGCCCAGCAGCATGCAGACTTATACCTGGCAGCATCAGAACGCTCTTGGTCTACTTGGCACATTAGCGCCATCTTGTCCTCGGCCTGTTTTTGCGCATATGCGCTGAGCTCACTAGCCTCTACACGAGCGCTATCCAGTTGCGCTTGGGCGCTTGCCAGCTGCGCCTCCAACAGAGCTATGGTTTGATCCTTCTTTAAGCTTTGGTCCTCCCCACCAGATACTTGATCTTTCAGCTTCACAATTAACGAAGCCTGATGAGCGGAAACTTGAACCAATTCTTCAACTAATTGCCCCAGAGGCACATTTGCATCGGACTGGTCTTCCTTATCCTGGCTCTGCGGCTCAGAATGCGCTGAGCGTGTCGGACTAGCCTTAGGAGGTGACTCTATGACCTGCTCCATCCTGCGAATTATCACCAGCGCAATGTTAGAATCACAAATAGCACATTCACCAACTAACAAAAGGTTATATATGCTTGGTTTTACTTACTTTGGCTCCGCGTCATCAGCAGAGGGGTGCGACGACGCTTCATCAGTGGAGGACAACTCCACAGTTTGAATCACGGGACGTTTCTTCCTTGAAGGACCTGCACCATGATCTCTTCGGGTCCTCTTGCGACTCAGCGCAACTTCTTCTTCTTCTTCCTCTTCAGGATGAGCTACGGCTACGAGCGGTGACTGCGCCACCAGCGGAGCCACTTCAGGATTGGGACGGCTTTGCAGAGGCGTTGCCTCCACCGCAACGGAGGAACTGGTCCCTGTATCCCCCGCAGTCAGTTCCATGATACGCCCTGCAGTCGCAGCTAATATTGGCTCCTCGTCCTCCCTCAACGGTCGTACTCCTGTCCTCACGGCTGTGGGCTTCGCTAGCTGTACAACTGTAAACAGATCCATCTCTGCGCAAAACAAAAACACATATACACACCAGTTATATTATGCGCAACATGTACGGAAGATTGTTCTTACAATATTTACACACTGAAGTACGGAGGAACAAGTACCCACCCTGGCCATTGGCGTCTAAGAAAATAGGGATCTCATCTTCAGGGCCATAATAATTACGGCTGATTCCCATGTGCACTAAAAATCCCTCAGGATATGCACTGATGGGGATGCGGTTGGCATTTATCAGTTCCGCATCCTCGACGTTATACGACCCAGGCACTGGGTACTCATCCCTCTGTAGCGATCCCTTGGTATAAAAATCATAATTCCAAGGAAAACATGTATCATCTACCCAGAAGAAGTATTCCCTCCAATTCCTAAGCGCATCTAACTTATCTGTGTAGCACTGTAATCTACCCGCGCGTTTTGAAAAGGATACCCACCCATGCGCCCATGTGGTGTGATAAAAAGCGCGGAAGAGGTGGATGGTGGGATTAATCCCCAGCAAACGGCAATTTACTTCGAAATTAGTAATTTTGGCCGCGCCGATGCAGTGTAACTGCGATATGTGTAACGTATAATAGTTTAACACATCACACAGAAAGCGTGATAGGGGCACACGTTGATTCGCAAATTCGAATAACCGTGTGTATACGCCCACTTTCCCTTCGGGGAAATCCGCAATTGTGGCTCGCGCATCCGGAACCGTTGGATGCACGTCTCGGGGTATAAAATAATCTGAGGAAAATTCCATCAGATCGATCAAATTAAGGTCGGAGGTAAAGTCAGACAACTGTTTCACCATGATGATATACTTTTTTGCTATATCGCACGCGCGATTACCTCTGTGGTTGGCTACTTTTAGGATAACGACTCTTCAAATGCTTTTGAAATGGCGGATGGTGTTTTTACTGTGAGAACATCGGTGAAAATGTATCGCCAAGTTATATACTTCTTCTCTCCCACACGATTGGCGACACGTGGATTCCACTAGTCTTCATTGTGTGGTCGAGATGTCTTGATGTGACAATGACGCAGTAACTTTCCCCCGATTAACGAGGCATTATCTATTCACTTAGATGTCTAGATACATTGTACCTATGGGTAGGTGTATGGTTTCGTGGATACGTTTCGTACGTTACTTGTTTTTTGGACTACGGTCATTAGTCTAGCATCCGCAGTTACGCACTGCGCATACTAGACTGGGGGGACATGATGACGTATAGTCTGGTATCGGGTCATAAACCCGACCACAACCCAATACTAACAAGCCCGGTACGACCTGGGCCATTTTCAATAACGGTTTGGGCTCACGAAAGCCCAAGCCCAAATCTATTTATGGATTAGATATATGATATCTTCTAAAATAAGAAGATAATCATTCCCAACCAACTTTGGCGGGATACGCCGAAGGTTGGGGAACACGGAACCAACAAGGATTCCGTGCGTATATAAGGGGAATCATATCCCTCGTTTAAGGTACGATCTCATAACCCTAAAACTCCTTAAACCCTAAACCGATTACTCACTCTCACGCCGGAGGATAATCGTGGGAGACAATCCCACGATAAGCCTAACGGTGTTTCTTGTCTCTTAATGCGCAGGTCTCAAGCAGCAATTCTCAATTGGTACGAGAACCGGAGCTCCAAATCAGGAACGTCCAACTTTTGTATCAACAATAACCGTTGCCAACTGCTACCTTCTGCCGCCGGAAACACTAAACCATCGCTGACACCATCTCCGACCAACCTAACTACAATTCACCCCATTACCACCTCCATGATTCTTCATTATTAATGTTTGTGTATGATCTTTTGCTTTTTTTAATTTGTAAACAACAGAATCATATAGTATTTAACTCATCACAAACACAACCATCAAATCTGAAAATGTTACAAACAAATCATGCGGCGGTGTTTTTCAGTAGTGTGATGGTTTTCGGCAGTGTTTTGGTGATATAAACTCTAGATCTCAAGCAAAGATCTAACCCAACAATAACATCAAAAGTGGTACCTTGTCCGAATCATATGAATCTTACGAGTTTAAAGGTTTTGAAAGAAGAAAGAGAAAAAAAAGTTTGGAGAGAGAAAGTTAATAAGGAAGTTGAGACCCGGTTAGAAAAAAAGACATAACTTACTTTTAGGAACTCTTTCCAATAACTTTAAAAATAATAATATCCGGTGTGTAAATCCTAAATTACTGGTGTGTAAACATACAACCCCTTTTAAAAAGCTTTTCAATAAAGACTTTGTAGGTCTTAAGTCTTTGCTCAAACCTTTAGTTATTAACTATCTTGTTCATTAAATGCATTAAATGCATCAAGTTTTTAACGACTTGATGCATTGTAGATGCTCTAATAAAAATGTTTTTATTTCTAATTTTACATGTCAAGTCATAAATAATATGATTTTCCAAACACTAAAAATATTGATTATCTTATTGCGATATCAAACAACATAATCAAATTCAAACACTATTTTTCAGAATCACGTTTTTGTAACAACTAATTATCTGATTATTCGTTTTCAAAACGCATAATTTATTTTGTATAAGCAAAATCCCAAACACCCCCTAAATGTATGTTTGTTTTCAGTACTTTGTTACTTTGTTAGGGCCTTTGGTAACAATGGCCATAAGACCCGTTTTATTGTTAAAGGTGGTGTTATGTTAGTTTTTTTTCTTTATAATTCATAAACTATAACTTAACTTAGAAAATACACATTTTTCATCATTTAAGTTATAGCATTAGGGGTATTCAAAAAATCCGAGAAACTGATGAACCGAGTCGATTCGCTCAATTCGAAAACAGCAAAAAACCGATAACAGAAGAAACCGAAACTGAGAAAACCCGACATTAGAAAAACTCGTTTATCACGGTTCGGTTTCAGTTTTTACTTTCAGTTATCCGCGGTTACCCGAACCGAACCATGTATAATATACATGTAGGTTTCAACAAAACCATTCATAAAAATGTACAAATATTAACTATATTATTACACTATCGTATAACACGTTTTTACCTACCTAATGTGATTATTTACTAACTTCCATGGACTACATATGATTAAAGTGATCGTAACATAGTCAATCAAATAGTATTAGTTATTTTGTTACATATGATAATTTGAATGTTTTTATTGTGACGGAACAACTTTACTATTACTCTAATCTCTTCACTGTTATTTAATTTTAGTACAATGACATATTAAGCTCTAATTTATGTTATAGTTTGTCCAATTCGATTCGATAATTTTTTTGAATGGTTAACCGTGACCCGAATCGCGGGTAGCCGCTCATTTCGGGTATCCGGTTACCCGCCTTGTACCTTGGATAGTAAAATGAACTACCTGTTCCGTGTGGATAGTTAAAGTCTCTAACCGAACCGAGCCGAACAGCCCCGTAAACACCCTACATAGGATAACAACAACTAAAAAATAATAATAAAAAAAATAAAATAAAAATAATAATAATAATTGTTTTATAACTTGGCTGTAATTTTGGTGCAATGCCTTATAACGTGATGTGAGGTGTGGTGTCAAGCCATAAGGTCGCGTTATAAGGTATTAACGCGTCTTATAACTTGGAGCACCAAGTGCTCCTAAGGCACCCTATAACTATAAGGAATAGCTTTGACAACTTTTCTGGCTTTGTGGAGCATCAACTGGAATGAACACGAGCTAAGATTCGGACCCTAAGCTCTTATTCCACAAAGTCTCTCCAGTGTGCTCCAACCATTAAGCTTAATTATAAGAACTTTATGATCACTATCAAATGCTTTAGCAGTAAAGCTATTGGACTTCTTTAAAAGAGCAAGAGACTAAGGATTTAAATTTCACGAGTTACATATTCTGGGTGGTGGAAGAAGGCTTAGAAACAGTTACTAATACAGTATCTCGGTTGTGTCACCGTATATCCGAGTTAAATATTTACTTTCTCCAGAAATCCTCCTAAACATATAAAATCACATTAGTTTACTCGTTTTGCATTAACTTTTAGCTTTTAAGAACATTCTCGTTCTATACTCTATATTTACCGCTATAACTTGTTACTAAACTCTTTTACAGTAAGAAAACTACAGTTTGCAGCTAACCACTAATAACTACCATTAAATTTGCCAAATATAACCTATAGCTTATAGAATATGTTTCTAACTTCGTTTGAATAATATTTTTTTGTTCTAGCACTTAATTTTAAGCAATTTATAAAAGAAAACATGATTCTTTTAGCAGCTAAAGGATATAATAAGACCAAAAGAAAAGGATAAGTTATTATACAAAGTTTTAGGATAGATACAATTGTAAAAGGTTAATTTTAATTCATCTAAAATAATTCAATTGCGATTCCCAATAAACCAATGCTATTATGCTAATTAGACCTGGCAATGTGGACTCAACATGTTTATATAAAAAAGTGATAACTTGTACGTTGATATTAGTCCTAACACCTCATGGGTCTATTTGGGTCCGACGTTATTGTTATACTAACATCAACGTACAAGTTACAATTTTTTCATATACACATATCTAGACCCTTTAATGCTTATCGGAAATGGATAAGCGGGGATACTTTATATTCAACCGGAATATATCAAAACCATAGTCCAAACATGTTGTCAAATAATGTCTCTAAAGTAAGGATTGACAGAGAACGGCATCATTTTATAAGCCCCTGATTGTGGATTTGGGCATTAGATTCTAAAAGCTTTAAAAGAATACAATTGTGAATAGATCACATACTTTGAAGTTTGAACGTTTGATGAAGATTTGTTTGTAGTAAGAAACAATCTATAACTAGAACAAAAGTCTAAAAAAGGAATATCAGCGAAAAAGGACACATAAACGCAAAATCATGTTACATATAACTTTTGATCTATAGCGACTTATGAAATGCGAAAGCAATCAGATAATAAAATCTAAGTAGGCCGTGGGCACGATAAAACCAACCATCGACCACAAATACAATATTCGGAGCTCTGGTTTTAAAGTTTCAAATTTCAAGACTTCTTGGTTTCCACATTTTTCCGATTAAGTACTACTTGCTCGGTTTTGGTTCATAGATTATGCATTGGGTGAACCTGAATAACCCGAATAGTTTTTTTTTTGATTTTTTTCCTTAGAATTTCCTAGCTACAGTTTCTAGAATTTCTGGATACTTTTGAATGTTGTTGTAATGGATCAAGGATGGTCGCATTTCTGGACTTTTGTTTGTGGGTTAAATGTGTGATGCTGATGGGCTGGACTTTTGTTTCATGTGTAAATATTTCTTGCTGGGCCTCTGCAAGTGGCAATTCCATAAATAACAATTTTCAAAACTACTATGTTAAATTCATAACTTCAAGTTTTTGATTTAGTCAATATATAATGATATTGCTTATCTTATAAAAATAACCCAACTTACAAGAAACAATTTCTTAGTAAATATTCCAATAGCAAATTTGATTATTCTTTTTTAAGAGTTCATTTAAGGTGTTGACAATTTCTCAAGACTTTTAAAAGAATCGTGCGACATTAATAGGAATAATAGCCAATGAAACATCCATTTCTTAATTAATCCCATACTTTCAAATCATACGTAAAGGCCTATGGTTGGGAATTAATTAAAAATATGTCAACTATGGATTAAGAGCATACCAGGGCCGTCTCGTGGATTTTGAAGACTCTGTGCCGCAACTATAAAGTAGGCCCTTAAACATATAGTATTAAGTTAATTCGAGAGAAGAAAACTTGTTATAATCTAGAATGTTAAAAGGCGAACAAAGTGTTTTTTTTATCTACTTTCAAATATGTGGAAAAATAGCATTTCAAATATAAACTAGATTACTTCTTAAAATATAGGTGTTTTTTATTTTGGAAATTTGTGTACTGGCTTTTAATTTGCTACATTGCTACAACAATAAGTAAAACCCAACAAAATGGCTTTGAAGTTGGGCTTCAGTACCTATACATATAACTTGGGTATAAAATATTTTTTGAAGGCCGCTCAAGGAGTTTGGGCCCTGTGCAGTTGCCCAGCCTGCACAGGCCCAAATCCGGCCCTGGAGCATACTGTATATTCTCTTCATCACCTAGTTAAAAATAAAAATTAGACTAAAATACACCGTTGTCCTTAAACTTGTACAGAAGCATCGCAATGAGACAAACCTTGCATTTTTTATCGTTGGGAGTCCCTTGAACAAATTTTTGTTAGTCAACGTCTGTTATTTTTCCCATATGCCTTGCACATGAGGGCAAATTGGTTATTTCATTGTTTTGGTTAATTAGGGACTAACGGTGTATTTAATCAATAAAATTATACCATCACCACCACCACCCTCTATTTATCTTTTTTTCCTGCTTCTCTCTCTAAATTTCTGCCTCTCTCTTTAAAATTAACACCATCACTATTCTCAAATCTCATAAACTCCTCCAAAAAAAACATAATCTCAATCAAACACCATCATCATTCTCTCTTTAAAATTAACATCATTGCTATTTTCAAATCATGTAGGTTAGATTAAAGACCTAAAAAATTAACTTCGATTAAAGTCAAAATAATTAAAGTGTTGTCATGTGATAACTGAATATGGAGCAATCGATGTCAAGAATCATTTGGAAAAGTTATTGCTTAAAGATGTTGTTTCACTTGTCTTTATATGTTGCTCTGGCTCCTTTTAGGATGCTCAGTTTTATCTTCTATGTATGTTATCTGTATTTTGTGTATTTTTGTCAAGCTACATCTTCATATGGTTGTGTCTACCAAAAGCTCACTTTGGTGATTCCCCCCACCCTTGTATAGTGTTGTTGTAGTCTGTCACAACTATTAGGGTGTATGCTTTCTTTTGGCTTAACTTGTTGCCTCGTGTATTTTGTTTGACAAGTCGGCTTCGATTTTGCCCTTTATGTTCGATGTAACTTGTTGTGTTCAAATTACTTCCATTTGTGAGGAGTGAAATGTAATCTCTGTTAAAAAAAAAATATTGTATGTTACTTTACCTTTGACTCGTCGACTTTTCCTTTTTTTAATTAAGGAGTAAATTTTCTGTCAAGGTTGCTAACTTCTCTTATTGTTTTTGGTTGACTAGCTATTCCCCACAAATTGGAAAACGAGCACGTATTAGTCAGTGGGTTTGTTATTTTGGTATAAGCAAGGTAAATGTCATCCACTGATGATAGTTGTTTAAGGGTATTTTAGTCATTTTATTCCGAAAACTAATTTCAACTTTTTGTTTGCCGGAAGTTGCTAGTAGCAAGCAACTACGAGTTCAGTCGATTATCAATGCACTGAAGTGCAAGTGTGCCGACTCAGCCAGTTTCAAGAAGTTAAAACTCAGTCTACCGAAATTAGAGATATCATCTAAGTATGATTTCTTTGCTTGTTTGTATTAATTTGAGTTTATGCAAATTACTAAGAAAAAGATTAATTATTATTATTATTATTATTATTATTATTATTATTATTATTATTTTTTTATAACATCACTTTATTGAAAACACAAAGGATTTACAAGAAATTAGTGGGAAGCCGAGAAACCAACTGGGCCCCCACTTCTCTAGCAATAGCGAAACTAATACATCACTTCATTATTATTATTATTATTATTATTATTATTATTATTATTTTTTATTATTATTTTTTTTATTATAAAAACATCACTTCATTAGAAAATCATAAGAAATTACAAGAAATTAGTGGGGAGCCGAGAAACTAACTGGGCCCCCACTCCTCTAGCAATAGCAAAACAAACCCTACTAAAAATACAGTTAGCACCACGCGCGCCAATATCTTGAGTGACCGAGAACTTTCGGATTCGCTTCAGCAGGGTCACCGCCTCCTTCTCGAGTTCGCCAAACGAAGAGAAAGAGAAGGGGATGAACCCATATCCAATATCATCGCATTTGGTTTCGTATTTGACACGTTTGCGCTGTGCAGCTTCAACCACGGCACGCCCTGCCACAAAGTCAGTCATACCAGTTTGCGTCAAGGGTGATGACCCAGTAAGATCAACACACACATCCAAGCCTCTCTCCCACGAGTATAGTAACAAGTCATCTGGGCGTAGGTGTTTGTCCCTCTCTCCGCAAAGCCCGATATCAACTTCTTTACGAGCCGAAACCCCTACCCGGGAGCAGATATCAGCAAGAGTATCACGCACCACATTATGTCGATGTTTAATACCAATAATACCTGCGCATGATACAGCATGATCCCCATAGATATCACCCGCAAAAACCTTGGAACAAGCAGAGCACGGCATCTGAGTGGAGAAAAGGGGAACACCTAGACGATAGCATAAAACACACCGGTAGGTTTTAGCATTCATAGTCTGCCCCAACCCAACTATCGGGACTACTCTGAGCCAGTCTGAAGTATGGTCTTCCATTTGCGATCTCCATAGGGCCATCTGTCTAGCAGATAAGCAGAAGGTGGATTCAACCTCTTTGGTGACACGTGTGAAATATAAATCTGCCAATTTCTTCATGAGTTTGGGGGCAGCAATCTCACAAGAGCTACCCAAAAGGTCGGTCTCCATTTTCTCGTTAAAAACACGCAGGGCATCATCAAAGGAAGATCCAGAAGCACCAACACCAGACTTTCGGAGAAGTTCAGTCTGTAGGCTGGCCGATTGGAGTCTAGAAGCAACGAAGGCATAATTCAAAACATCGCCAGCAGCATATACACCAAGCCCCCCAAATTCAAAAGGAAGAGTGGCCAGTCTCCACTGCCAATTTCCAAACCCAGCCCCAGAGGCAGTGACAATTCGCTCCAAAGAGGAGCGAAGCGCTTCATCGAAAGAAATCTGGGCACGTTCAAAGACACAGGGGGAGCATGTGCGCATAGAGAAATACAGCTTGGAAATGCCAGCACATGCACGGAGAAGTAGCAACTCACATTGGGGATCATTAAGCTTAGCAACAGCGTCCATAAGTTCAATAGTTTTAGAAACTCGTTTCAAAATGAGCTTACTGCTAAACTCAAGTTCAACACCAACAGGTCCACCCAGCAATTTTACACCATGCAGGGGCCGGGCAATATTAGGGGGAAAAACACCTGCGAGTCTGCTTCTAGGATCTTCCCTTGGCCAAAAAACCTCAGTTTTATCGACGTTGAGGTGCAAACCATAACGAGGTCCATCGATCATAATGATCTCTAGGGCCTTCCCAACAACCAGAGTATCTCTAATGATCGTACCATCATCAAGGTACCAAGCTTGAAAGAGGAGAGAAAATGAGTCTTTGATCTTGCGAGCCAAAGGATGTAGCACCAACGCAAAAAGGAGGGGTCCAAGAGGGTCACCTTGCTGAACGCCTTGGTGTGACCATAAAGTGTGTTCTCCATAGTATAATCTGGCTGGGCTGGAGTAGCAAAATTCAACCCAACGTGATATAGCAGGACAATGGAGGCGAACCTCTTGTAACATAACCTCACGGTCCACCAGATTGAAGGCGTTTTTGAAATCCACCAACAACATCGAAAGACCCACATCATCTCCACGGTCTTCAACAAACCGATTCACGGCATGAAGAATAGCCTCCCCTCCTCCAGAAACCCCAACTCCGAACTGTAGATCATTCAAGTATCCATCTAAAGAGTGGCCAATCATAGAAGCTCCCACCTTGGAGACTAAACGCCTCCAGACAGTCCCCACCGCAATAGGACGGATACCACCACCTGGTTTGATCAACGGTGTGAGAGGAGCACTGGCAATATACTCGCCCAAACCCTTAGGACACTTACCATCAAGAAAAAGATTTACCACCTGGGTGATGGAGTTGATTAACTCATCAGATATAGCCACAACAACACCGCTAAAACAATCTAATAGGTGTTGGGCGCGTAAACCATCTCGACCACAAGATGTGCCATGGGGGAAACTCTTAATCATGTCAAGAACCACAGTAGGAGATGCAATGAGGTTATGATGATCAATAGGTATATCAGGCAGTGAAGGAGCAGACTTGAAGGGATGCTTAGCCTTTAGGTCCTCAAGGGTAGAATCATTGTAGGGAGCAACACCTGAAGAAGAAAGAACTCTGACTGCTGCAGTATAATGACCATCACAAATCTTCCTCCTACATTGCTTGACATTGCGCTCACCCAATTCCAGGTTTTCCTCCTCAATATTAGACCAAGTAGGGGAGGGTTCAGCTAAAACCTCTCTAACAAGCTGCAAACTACCACCAGGCGTACCCCAAGACCAAATGGCGTTAGCGATATATTCTTCTTGACGCTGGCGCTTAGTAGCATACCTGCACTTCATGTTACTCCTCGGGCAAAAGGTTTTAAGGAGACAAAGAGGCAAGGCTAACAGGCTAACCCAACAAGAAATGTCTTCAGGTGTGCAGATCACCTTATCAAGAGCTCCTTTCAAAACACGAGAGAATCCCAAACGGCACTTTGGAGGGATGAATTTGACAGTGCGCAACCCTTTAGCGAGCAAAGTGTCCAGTAAGTGTAAATCAAAATTAGAGTGCTCTTCCAAAACCAAATCTTCAACGCAAGCGAGCTGAAAAGAAGAGGGAACTTGGGGCTTAGCAAGGTCAAATAACACAAATCTAACAACACCATCACCACAATCGGGGGGTGGCACAAAATCAGATCCATGCCGACATTTAGAGCGAAGAGTATGTGTCTTAAAGCAAACCCCACACAACCAAAGACCCATACGTTTCAACGTAACCTCAGCAGCCTAAAAAACAACCAGATTAGTGGCCAAAGAAAGTTTGGTGGTGGCTAGCGCATCTTCATTGAAATGGCGATCACGGAGATGAGAAATCAACGAGGTTTTGGTAAGCCCATTCCCACTACCGTCTTGACAACCACTCAAACCCGCAAAGGGACAATGAAACCGAATAATAGCCATAGTTGTTTATATATATATATATATATATACACACAAACCGAATGAAAACACACTTAAACAAAAATAAAACAAATCAACACATGTAAATAAGCATGGTCCTACCACCATAAAAAGAACATGAACCAAAAAACGTGGGTCCCACCCATCCAACAAAATATGCATGCCAAAACGCTATCCTTCCAAGTCAGATTCTGTGTCAAAACACAGGAAAAAAAAAAAAAAAAAAAAAAAGTAACTCGCTAGCTAAAGGCAAGCCAATCCAAGTCGCTAGCTAAAGACCCCACGTGAGACCCTAGGACAAATCACCTCCAACAGTAGATGTTGAATACAGTGATCATCTTCAACCTCTCGCCCAAATATCCGGTCTACCCAAACAGCTAGTAGAGGGCCTCCGCAACGAACAAGCCAAAGTCCAAGAGGAAGCTACAAAAACAAACAGGTAACGTTTGCAAGGTCGCAACCCAAAAACAACTCGGATACCCGCGCCGGAGAACCACCAAAACCACTGCCAACCACGGAAACAACAAGAAAGTTGAAATAGTGTGGTCCAAGATTACCGGGGGTGATCTTGGAGCAGCAGAAAGGACAGGGAACGGAAGTTGAAAGGGCCGATCAAGGTGATCGTGGTGATCGTGGGGAATCGCCCACATAAGAGAGAGGAAATTATTATTATTATTATTATTATTATTATTATTATTATTATTATTATTATTATTATTATTATTATTATTATTATTTTTTATTTTATTATTTCAGAAAGTACCCTGAAGACGAAGATGATGCAATCAATGAGGACGATAAGAATATTTTTGTCACTGTTCAAATAGTCGATGTCGCAAACAACTCACTGAGGGTGCGTTTAGTAGAGAGAAATTAAGAGAAAATAAATAATGTAGAGACTAGAAATGTAGAGAAATGAAATTGATTGAGAAATTTTTATCATCTTTTTTGTTTGGTAACCATAATTAAATTATCAGAGAATTTAAATATTTAATTAAAAAAATCAATTTTATACTTTTATGTTTGATTAAGAAAAGAAAACTGGAAAATTGCTTTCAATTTTCAAATACCAAGAACAACACAATCGTAAATTGAATGATGTAACTTCAAATTTTGATAAATAAATTTAAATGCAAACAGGTCTACACCAACGAAATAGCAAGATACTTTGATAATCAAATACTAATGAAAACTTGGAATCAACGACAATATATAACTTGCCCTTATCTTCTTAAAAAAAAGGTTATCATCATAAAAAATCAAATTAAGCACATCAATAAAAGGTCAATTAGTGATAACGAAGATGTAGGGGTAAGGAATTGTTTCCATGTGATCTTTTGGAACATAAGCGAAGATGTAATTTAAGAATGGTTTTGCTATAGTTTGGTGACTTCATGGGATTGTGTGTATAAATGTGCTTTGCACGTGATAACACAAGCGTGATGAAGTATAAAAATCTAATTTCTCTCAATTTCCATCACAAACGGAAGGGAAATCAAAATACAAAGAACTGAATTCTTGAGAAATCTATTTTCTCCGCCCTTTTGATTTCTCAGCCTACCAAACAAGAGATATTTGTTAAATTCCTTTTCTCTTGGCTCATTTCTCTGTACCAAACAGGCTGAATATACTCCAAGACGTTGTGGTCCCATTATTTCTGAAAATTGTTATAAAAGGTTATTAATTTAAACTTCATACGTTCATTATTCTGCTTTAATTTTATTAACCTGTATTTAAATTTTTTAAAGAAACGGACTTTTTAATTTTTAATTTCAATGTTATTCACGATCTATAAATGTGAAGAAAGTGGATATCTGGTGGCAAGATGGTCAAAAAATGTCAAAACATTGGGAAGATAATTCGGGCAAACTTTACTTGCGTGTATTCATGTCGGATATCTTGTGTATTCCGCTTTTAATTATTTTGACTTTAATCGAAGTTAATTTTTTGGGTCTTTAATCTAACCTACGTGATTTGAAAATGGTAATGATGTTAATTTTAGAGAGAGAATGGTGATGGTGTTTAATTGAGATTATATATATATATATATATATATATATATATATATATATATATATATATATATATATATATATATATATATTGTGATGATGTTAATTTTATGAGATTTGATAATAGTGATGATGTTATCTTTAGAGAGAGAAGCAGAAATTTAGAGAGAGAAACAGGAAAAAGAGATAAAAATAGGGTGGTGGTGGTGATGGTATAATTTTATTGATTAAATACACCGTTAGTCCCTAATTAACCAAAACAATGAAATGATCATTTTGCCCTCATGTGCAAGGCACATGGGGAAAATAACAGACGTTGACTAACAAAAAATTGGTCAAGGGACTCCCAACGATGAAAAATGCAAGGTTTGTCTCACTTTAATGCTTCTGTACAAGTTTAGGGACCAACAACGTATTTTAGTCTAAAAATTAAGTGGATTTCAACTTTAATATATAATCTATAGACGTGTGTTATTATCATATTTATAGCAATATGTAATCAAGGTCAAAAGTAACTTGTTCATCAACTGGCTGTCTCATCGAAGGGACGATTTTAAGGTGACAAGTCTACGAGATTCGTGTGTTGCTAAACAACAATAAATTAACATGCTCACTAGACACAGGACGTGCAATGTTGACATGTTGTTCACTTCGCAACTACTCATAAGTGGCTTGTTCACAGTATGAGCGTGTTGTTGAAGTCATGATATTAGGGACAAGCTCGCTGGATGTGTGTTGCCTTAACAACCATACAATGGCTTGTTTACCAGGCTAGTGTCTTATCCACTGGTGGATAAACATTTTCCTACTTAAAATAGTGTAAATACACGGGTACCCCGTAATTAATAATTTTGAGAAATGTTTTTGGATTATTTATGATTTTGTCATTCTAAAAAAAATTATAAATATACAAGAATTTGATCATCTTAGTTTTGCTAATTCGCTATTTTTGAGTTAAGATAATTAATATATAATATTTGTTTATTTAGTTTTACCATAGCATGTGTCCGATAAAAAATTATTGTAATTTTGAAGCTATGCTTGTATGTTTCTATGCAACAAAACATATGTGTTGATATATTTTTGATAAAAAAAGTCACATTTATTTGGTCATTAAACAATAAGTTTCTTTTGTAATGAGTAAGTGTTATTGGAGGAGTACTTAAATTGTTAAAACAAATAATTATTAATCGAACTACATGCTTTAAATGGTATAAATATAAATATTTGATGTTCTAATAACATTAGTAGTTAAAAATTTTAATTTTGACTTTGATGAAGCAAGTGTCTTAGATTAATAACTTGTCTAAGCTTAATATTTTAAGACTTCAAAAGATAGAATTTCAAATGCATTATAAATAGTAAAGATAGAGATAGAGACATATGCAGGTTTGATTGATCGGTGAAAACATATTTCAATATGGTTTAAGTGAAAACGATATACATTATTTTAAACTAATCAAACTCGTCACATGAAAGCAAACATGTGTGTGATATATATGCATTTTGGGTAATAACGCCGTGGGCTTAACAATGAACGCCAAGGTAAATTTAATGGGCACGAGATTGAGAAACATATTTGTAATACCCATTGTACAGCCTGTGGCAAATCTAGAGATTTGGATCGCATGTAGCACAATTTACGGCTTCGTTTATTTTTTTTGTTTGTCATATTGTAGAAATGTTTACAAATAGAGAGCTTCATGAGTAATATAACATAAGTTTTTCAAATTATAAGGCAAACTTTAAAAGAAACTAAATTTTGGCGAGAAAATAGAAGATGATTCAGAACTACAAAGCAATTTATTAAAAGAACATGGGTAAATGGAGCCAAGTTATAAAACAATAACTCAACTTATTAAATAATATTGAAGATCAGGGGTAAAATATGGAAAGACTTCATGGCTACAAAAAGTAGTACTAACGTTTGAAAAGAAATTGAAGCTCGGACATTGAATTCGTATGTGGCACTTGCCATAGGTAGCCACCAGTTGGCTAAGCCTATGCGTACAACATCACATATGCATCTACATATACATTTTGTGATGTGCACATCATTTAGTGTAGTATGCATATCATCTAGGAGTGGCAATCGAGTCGTATTCGTATTAACTTATTCGGGTTCGCGTGTTGGCGGGTTAGTATACCCTTTACCCAAACACGACCTATTTATTAATCGTGTCAAGAAACTCAACACTAACCCAGACCTGCATAACACGTGTAACCCATTTGTGACCCGTTTAACCCATTTAAGTAAATACGTCAAACAATGAATAAAGTTGGTACCTTGTTGATTTAACTAGTTTAAATGCAGAAAATGATATAAGGATCTAAAATATGAAAAGAATAACATACAAATAACTATGCGACAATTTTCTGAATTACAAACGTCAATTTTCATAATATCTAAGGTATAAAATTATAATTCACTCATACTAAGTAAATAACAAAATACATTTAATCCACATCGAACATAAAAACCAGGTTATATATTTTATTTTTAAGATCTTATATACTTAAACGGGTTCACGGGTTGACCTGTTTAATACTTACTCAACCCAAACACAACCCGTTTATTAAACGGGTTAGACGGGTGACCCGTTTTTGACCCAAACCTATATATCCTCAACCAAAACTTGTTTAACTTCGTATCAGATTCGTGTCGTTTATCGTATCGTATCGAGAATTGCCACCCCTAAATTATCACCTCACATTTTCTAAAGGTTAGATCGAGTTGCAATTAAGTTTTAAATGTAACTAGAACTTTTGATGTTTCTATTGGTTTTCGGTTATGATGTATGGTATAGTATTTATGCCTAGCTAAATTATCAATAATGTTAAGAACATAAAGAGAATTAAGACCACGTGATGTTTCTATTGGTTTTCGGTTAAGATGTATGGTATAGTATTTATAATACATGAGTATGATTTAGTGAAAATAGTTATTTAAATGAGAAGTGTGAAAAAAAATTGTAACTATATATTTTAAATAAGAAGAAATAATAATAAGGAAATGCATCTATTTTATGGATGCATTTAATATTTATGGTTGCGATTTCTTCTTATTCTTCTAATCTTAATTATATTTCTTATTTGATCCTACCTTTATAATACAGAGTTGCGATCAATTGCAAAGAGATTAAAAATAAAAAGTGTGAAAAGCCACTTATCATGTGACATGTGTCCCTCATCTATTTTATTCAAAAATTCGGCCTAAGGGTAAAAACGTCATTTATTATGTTTTTTACATTTCACCCTCAAAATTCAAACGCACATATCTTTTTAACGACAAACTTTTAGAAAAAACGATTTCACCATAATTTCTAAAATTTATCCTCTTTAATATGGTATAAATTTTGTTAAAAATTTCTAAACTTTTTTTTAAATATCAAATGGGTGTTAGTTTTCTTTATTTTTTGGACATTTTCGGTCATATTTTTTATCCTCATAAATGTCGATTCATGAAAAACTTAAAACATGAAAGTTATAGATTTTGGTTCACTCTGTACACAGGTTTTTGAATCATTCAAATCCGATGTCATATGAGTATGATATCACCCGTTAAAAAATGACGTTTTAGTCATATTTGTTGCACACAAGGTGTTTGATGAAATGTCTAGCCTAAGTTTTTAGTGTTAAAATTGAGTTAAATGCATTAATTTTTGTACAACAACGTACCTATAACCATTTTATTGACATAAGATGTAAAAAGTGATTTTTTTAATTGTTATTTTTTTCCAATATGTACGTATTGCGATTTATTACGTTTTTTACCATAAATGTGGCCAATAATAAATCCGAATTAGAAAAATTGTAAAACATAAAAGTTATAGCTTTTAGGTCAATCTTTACTCAGATTTTTGAATCACTCAGATCGGATGTCATATGGGTGAGATATCACACGTTAAAGATTGCGTTTTGTTCATGAGTTAGTCTTGTTCATCAGTTAGTATTGTTCATCAGTAATTGTGTCTGTTCATCAACGTTTTAGGTAGCACTATAAGGTTTCACATAGAAAAACATTAATAAACAAATCATGTAATATCAAAACTACTGATGAACAAAGCAAAAACATTAATGAACAACAAAACTACTGATGAACATACTTTTTCAAAAATTGTTCTTGATGAATAAAAACATTGATGAACAAACATATTGTGCTGATGAATAAACAAATCACTTTTGAATGTATTTGAATAAACAAGATTGTGTTTTGTTCATCAGTTAGTCTTATTCATCAGTTAGTATTATTCATCAGTTGGTATTGTTCATCAACTGTTTTGGGATACAAGATTTGTTCATCAGTAATTGTGTTTGTTCATCAACGTCTTAGGTAGCACTATAAGGTTTCACATAGAAAAATATTAATAAATAAATCATGTAATATCAAAACTACTGATGAACAAAGTAAAAACACTAATGAACAACAAAACTACTGATGAACATACTTTTTATGCTGATGAATAAACAAATCACTGATGAATGTACTTGGTAAATTTGTTTTTTATGAATAAAAACATTGATGAACACACTTCTAAATCATTTTACAATTACTACTCCTAAATCATCGGTAATTTACTTTTTTTTGTATTTATAGGTCTCATTGTAACCATTCACGTGTGACGATATCTTTGAGGGAGATTGTTAGCCTCGCTTTTTTATAAAGATAACGTCACTTACGTGAATTGGACTAGATGCGTAGTATACTTTGCCCATAGGGAATAGTATTGTTTAAGTGGCAAAGTTATGGTTTGTTGAGCCTATAAATACCCCTCATGACTCTCCTTGAGGGGTGAGGTGAATCATTAGGTGTGTGTGTTTTTGTTCTTATCAATATATTATCCTTGTGTTTTCTCCTCACTCTCTCTAATTTCTCTCTCTAAACAAGATTAATACTTTCATCTTCAATCACCAACCCCGACCTCTCGAACCACATAAATCATATGTTTTACGGTCCTACAACTACACTATCAAAATCTATGTTGTTTCTTTTTTGCCAAATTGTTTTGTATCTTTACCAAACAATTTTAAGAAAAAGTTTAATTAATGTTTAATCTACAATAAGACCAAAGAAATTACTGATGAACATTGATTATCATTTATGAACAAACGTTGATGGAAGAAACATATTATAACTAAAACACTAATAAAATGTTCATCCATTTTTTCTATGTGAAACCTTATTGTGGCACCTAAAATATTGATGAACAAACACAATTACTCATGAACATGGATGAAAAAAAATTATATACCTAAAACAATTGATGAACAAGACTAACTGATGAACAAAACGTCATCTTTAACGTGTGATATCTCACTCATATGACATCCGATTTTAGTGATTCAAAAACCTGAGTAAATATTGCCCCAATATCTATAACTTTTATGTTTTACAACTTTTCTAATTTGAATTTAATTTTGGTCAAATTTATAGTTAAAAACGCAATAAAAGACAATACATACATTTTTGTATAAAATTAAAAAAAATTAAAAAACATCACCTTTTAAATCTTACATTAATAAAATGATTAGTAGGTCGTTGTGGTACAAAAAATTGTGCATTTAGCGCAATTTTAACACTAAAAGTCTAAGTTAGACATTTTATCAAACACTTTATGTGCAACAAATATGACTAAAACGTCATCTTTAACGTGTCACATCTCACTCATATGATATCGGATTTGAGTGATTCAAATTTTTGAGTAAAGAGTGAACCAAACTCTACAACGTTTGTGGTTTAAGTTTTTCATGATTCGGAAGTTTTGAAGGTCGTAAATAAGGTCGAAAATGTCAAAAATATCAAGAAAATCAAGACCAATTGAATATGTAAAAAAAAAGTTTTGAAATATTTAACAAGATTTATACCAAATTAAAGAGGATTAACTTTTAGAAATTTTGGTGAAATCGATTTTTTCTAAAAGTTTGTCGTTTAAAAGTTATATACATTTGAATTTTGAGGGTGCAATATAAAAAACGTGAAAAATGACTAATTTACCCTTGACGAGATTTTTTTTATATTTTAAGGTGGTGGACACATATCACCTTAAGAGTGCCTTTCTACACTTTTTAAAAATGATGGCTTTTTATTAGATCCCCTACCCTATAATACATTATAAAATATTTGAGACTTTCTGTAAAAAGAATTTTTAAAATTCTAAAACAAAAACATTATTAGAAAAATTAAAAAATTAATGTAAAATATGAAAATTCAAGTCTCATTTAAACCATATAGTAACTCTCCAATAATGATATATTTAAATAGATTTATTTATAAGAAAAGCTCACTAAACTTATAACCATCAATTTAAAGCTAAAATTTGAAAAATAAAAGTGTTAAATATTTACATAATTAATAATTTAGACGTTCTACTTTTGAAAAACATATATCTACTACGTTATAAAGTATTTGGGACATGCTAAATAAGGAATGTTTAAAATGAAAAATATTTGCTCGCCACAAAAATAGTCACCAGTACCCGCCACCGCATTGCACAAGTACCCTTCTAGTAGTTGTTAGAGTATAGTTGTTTTCGTGAGGTAACAACAATGTTGATGTTTAGAAATTAGATCGCTAGACTTTTATTAGGAAAAGTTTGTATATTCAGTCAACAAAACGATGTTGTGGTTTTATTAGGAAAGGCGTAAGTTACAATTTGACGGGGACAAGATTGAAGGTCAAGAAACGTAAAGCTTTCTTTTTCTTTACGCGCTAGAACTCTCGAATAGGATTTAAATTCGTTTTTTTAAGTGTTTACGCCATAAACGAGTTTTCTTCTTTACGTCGTAAAGGTGTTGAGTCCATAATCTATTTTTTATGTTTAATTCGGTTTTCAGGTTTAATTAGGTTATTTTCTCTACAAATTTTACATCCTAATAAATATAGGGCTTTTATCATTCTAATAAATATGTTGGATCATTAATATAATTGTGTTTTGAGTTTTATCTTTTATTAGGGTTTTATTCTCTGGAGTTTATCCTCGTTTATCAACCATTAGATCAGGGTTATCAAAATTCGCTTCTGCATCCTGCGTCAGTTGACATCAGAGCTTGTTAGTATCATGATGGTAAATGGTGTAGAAGAACCAAAAACCGGTAATGTCGGTGGAGTACGGTTCACCGAAGACATGGATTATGCGATCAATAATCTTACATCCAAATTCGTGAGTATGTCCACTATTCTTGAAAAGATCCGATCCGCGATCGGGGT
Source organism: Chrysanthemum seticuspe (assembly GCA_019973895.1). Classification (NCBI taxonomy): domain Eukaryota; kingdom Viridiplantae; phylum Streptophyta; class Magnoliopsida; order Asterales; family Asteraceae; genus Chrysanthemum; species Chrysanthemum seticuspe. Next base: position 64,066,246 of record BPTQ01000007.1, read on the forward strand.
GGTAGAGCTCACGCAAATCGTGAAAGTAACAATCATGGTAATCGTAGATTTCATTCTAGCAATGATGGATTCTATGATGATCATGTGGGTCACCAATCTCCTAATCAAATTGGGGACATGTTGATTCCAAAGGGTCTTTAAAAGAGGAAAGAGATGATGGCTATGGATTCTTGCTGGAAAACCTAGAGGACGGTTTAGTGGTCCTAAGGTTTTGAATATGAGGAATGAGGGTCGACATGGTTATGAAGATCGGCAAAGATATCATGTCAAGGATGAGATCCTTAATTTTCTTGAGAATCTTGACCTTGAAGCTATGTTGGATTGGATGTATGAGGTTGATAAGTTCTTTGACATCATAGATGTTTCTAAATAAAGAACAAGTCCATATCGAAGGATTCATAGCTTACAATTTATGTGGAGGAGTGATGTACTATTTCATCCTGCTTTTAATATTTATAAAACTGAGATAAACTAGGATAAACACATGCTAACGGGCAAAGAACCCGATCAGATAAAGTAAAACCTTAGGTAAATCCGAGTGTCGTCCCAAGAGAGCTGTGACCTTGAAAGAACTAAGATGTTTAGAAGTAACATAATTTGATAATGATATGATAAAGTAGATAGAATTATTCTAAATACACATAAATAAGAGTTTAGGATAAAGAGATAGAAGAGTGAAGCTTAACCAATATTATAGATATGAATTAATTCTCAATATTAAGGTTCAATATAGTGCTTAAATATCGCCAGACTCCTTTGGTCAGTTCGTATTAGCCTATGATTCTTAGATCTCTCACCAAGATGAACAGGTCACCTGGGATCATCCAGTAACCTAATAGCAGTCATTAAGAGCCAAATCTACTAGATCTAGTCTATGGAAACCCGGCCGTTAGGAACTTAGGTTTACCCTAGCTTCTTAAATACCTCCACTTGATAAGTGATCATTTGGTCAGTTCGCACACGAAGAACGATTGGACTATGGCCAATTCCTTCCATACTTCGCAACCTAGTGAGTTGAGGTCAGTTGGTCAATTCTCCCAACCCTCTAGATACTAACAAGCTTATAATATTACCGAGACTAGCGTTCTATGATAAGACTAAGTAGACGTCTATAAAGAAATATAGAGAAGATCAATAACATAAACATAAACTTGAATTAATAACATAAATTCATGATATGATTTCTAGAAAAACATTGAAAGAATCCGAACTCGAATACAAAGGAAATCGTAGACGAGAATGTTGGATCGATGTACTCTAACTAAACTAACTTAAATAGCTTGTTAAGGTTTAATAACCTCGGATAAATCCTAAGTTATTAACAGAGAAACACTGAGCAAACTCTATTAAGTATGCGGAATTTACTTAACAAAGCTAAGAAGAATAACTTTAACTATGAACGATTTTATTAATAACACTAACTCTGCTTAATATGCAGATCTTTAACAACTCTAATAATATCGAACTTCTCTCTAAAACTCTAATAAAATCACATACGTAATAATATCGAACTTCTCTCTAAAACTCTAATAAAATCACGTACGTATTATACCAATCTAGGGGTCCTTTTATAGGCTCAAGGATACCCTAGTCGGTTTACAATTTGTATCCTTGTACGTCAAGTAATCTAACATAGAATATTCTAGAATTACAAGACTTTCTATAAACTAATAAAACAGTTCTTTGATCTTGCAGTACTTTGACTTCGTATGCAGTACTTTGACTTTATCATTTAGCAGTACTTTGACTCTTTGACTTTTCCAGTACTTTCATATCCCAACAATCCTCCCCTAACTTGAATTCTACTTGTTTGACTTCAAGTTCCTTTGTGAATTTATCTTTATCAGCTTCATCATTAAGGACAGATTGTGTCTTTGTCTTTGGATTGTATCTTTGTAGTTTCTATGCACAGTCAAAGTATCTTTAGAAATATTCTTTTACAGCATCATCCAGCAATCTCCATCTTTTCAGCAACACAGCAACATATGGCAATTTGTACATTAATTCAGTTTAAGTTGCAAACTATTCTCATCACTTCCAGGTGTGTTAACTCCTGTGAGAGGTGAATCGTTGAAAATTTAATGGATTTAGATCTCTTTACCAAAGCCATTAACTCTGGAGTAGCCAAATGTTTTGGTGTGTAAGACCATGGTACACTGATAACCATATGATTTTTAGCAAATCATTAGCTATCAATAGATTTGATTTGTCTTTACCAAAAGTTGTACCCTTCTGGACAAGTTAGTTCTTTCATCATGGTGAACTAATTACCATATAATGGTTTTTCCACAGCCTTTACCACAAGCCATTCTCTTGTGGGCTAGCCAACTCTTCACATTACTGATATGGTGAGTTGATTACCATCCAACTTATTAGCAAGTTGTCAACTAAAAACGGATTTGATATATCTTTACCAGAGCCGTTTGCTCATGGATTAGTCAATCCTTTTGTAACCATGGTGGATTGATAACCTATTGATATTATCATCTCAAAAACCATTTATTCAACCTTTGTTTCAAAATATTTCTTACTTAACAAAAGTTTTCTTCAAAAAATCACTTAACTGATTAAAAGCTGCAAGCAGTACCTTGATTAAAGTACTGTTTGATCAGCAGTACTTTGAATAAAGTACTGATTTATCAAAAAATAATTTATTCAAGTAAGTTTCATACCAGTTATTCATTATCTTCTGCAATAGTAGTCCAGTTGATAAACAAATTGATGACCATACAAGCAATTTCATTGTCCTCTTCAACCTCCATTCCATGCTCTAGCATCCTCCTCATAAGATCGACTGAAAGAGGATATCTTCTATCAGCAAACATATGAATCATTGTACCATTTTCCAGCTCAAGAACATGAACTCCAGATTCTTCAAAAAATCTCCAGCAAACAATTTCCCAGCTCTCTTGGTTCTTCCAAATTTCATCACTACTCTGTTCATCAGTTTCCCATGCAGTTATGAGATCTCCAAGTAAAACCAATAGCCCCTTCTTCATCATTAAACAATAAGTTTTCTCGAATAGATGCTTCAGTAATCTTCACAGTTCTTCCAACAACTGTAGCCCTAATATAAAATTCATCATTCTCTATATTATCCCTTGCAGTAGCCCAAAATTCTTGAATCCAAGGTTCAATGATATCCGGCTCCACTAAAAGAGCATAACTAATTGGCGACCCAGTGAGATAATCAATAATATCATGAAAAGCCTCATTATCTTCAGTCTTGTCTAAATTCGCCACCATATTGTGCTTTGAAACAGTAGGACGATTCGCCATGGTTGAGTATGTAAGCAAAATTAAAGATATAATCGAATAATAAAGAGATGGTGAGAGAAATATGGAAAAGATATGATAATATCAAGATGAGAGGGAAAATCGGAGAGTAGTTATTTATAGGTGAGATTTGAAAAATCACAGCCCATAATATCAAAGTTACCGTTAGTGGAATTACCCCTTAATATTACCGTTGGAACAGTACTTTAATAAGACAAACAGTACTTTCCACGTGTGCAGTACTTTCCCAAGTAGTACTTTCCAAGCAGTACTTTCATAAAAACAGTACTTTTCCAAATTCCTCTGTATAAGCTAAGTATACAAAAATATCCTCCCCTCAAAAAATGCACAGGACTATACTAATACTAAATAGTCCTCCCCTTAAATATAGCTCAGTAGTTAATCATGCCAATGCTTACCACCAAATGATTAAATCTTGAAACATCAAAGCCTTTGGTGAGTAAGTCAGCTACATTATCATCCGTGTGAACCTTGACCACATTAATGAGCCTGTGCTCATAGCAATCTCTGATAAAGTGATGCCTAATCTGAATGTGCTTGGTCTTGGAATGGTAAACTGGATTCTTCACAATACAGATAGTACTCTCATTATCAATATTGATAGGAGTATTCTTAAAATTGAACCCATAATCCAAGAGTTGATTCTGCATCCACAGAACTTGTCCACAACAACTTGCAGCAGCCACATATTCAGCTTCAGTAGATGATGTTGCTGCAATTGTTTGCTTTTTACACTGCCATGAAACTAATCTTCTTCCAAGATATTGGCATCCACCTGTTGTTGATCTTCTGTCATAATTATCACCTGCATAATCACTATCTGAAAAAGCCTCCAAGTGAAAAGGTGAATCCCTTGGATACCACAACCCTAACTTAGGTTGTTGTTTCAAATAACAGAAAATTCTCTTCACTGCATTCATATGAGAAATCTTTGGTGAGACTTGATATCTTGCACATAAACAAACTGCAAACATGATATCAGGCCTAGATGCAGTGAGATACATAAGACAGCCAATCATTGATCTATATAACTTGACTTCAACTGGGTGTCCATCTTCATCCTTGCCCAATGAGTTAATTGATTTAATAGGTGTAGTGACAGACTTCATGTCATCAAAACTGAACTTCTTAAGTATATCAGATACATACTTGTCTTGACTTATGAAAATCCCTTCCTTTGACTGCTTAACTTGAAGTCCCAAAAAGAAATTTAACTCACCCATTGAACTCATTTGAAATTCTTTCTGCATCAGCTGCTCAAACTCCTTAACCATAGACTGTTTGGTAGCTCCAAAGATGATATCATCAACATATACTTGAACTAACATGATATCCTTCTTGTCTCTTTTTATGAACAAAGTCTTGTCAATAGCTCCCCTCCTGTAACCATGTTGTAATAAGAATGTGGAGAGCCTCTCATACCAAGCTCTAGGTGCCTGATGAAGGCCATAAAGAGCCTTAACCACCTTGTAGACTTTGTTAGGATGTTTAGGATCTTCAAAACCAAGAGGTTGTTTTACATAAACTTCTTCTGTTATAGTGCCATAGAGAAAGGCACTCTTGACATCCATCTGGTAAACCTAAAATCCCATATATGAAGCAAATGCAAGAAATATTCTAATAGCTTCAATCCTTGCTACAGGAGCAAATACTTCATCATAATCTACTCCTTCTTCTTGTCTGTAGCCTTGAGCTACTAACCTTGCCTTGTTCTTGATGACATTACCTCTTTCATCTCTCTTGACTCTAAAAACCCATCTGGTTCCAATAACTTTCTTCCCATCTGGAAGATCACATAAAACCCAAACTTCTTGAAGTTTGAATGGTAGCAGTTCTTCTTGCATAGCTTCAACCCAACTTTCTTTTGTCAATGCTTGAGCAATATTCTTGGGTTCCTCTTGAGAAATAAAGCAAGTAAACAGACATGTTTGATGGTCCTTATGATTCAGCCTGTTTTGTTTGTAGACAAAGCTAAGTAAAGCATTATGAGGTTTAGTAAAACTCTTAGCTTTGTGTCTTGTCATCACTCCAGAAGTAGAAGGACTAATGATTTGATCAGTAGGATGATTCTTATGAATCCTTAAGATTGGAGACTGTGGAACTCCATATGCATCATCCAAGTTAGTATAATCAGCACCTTCATTGGAATCTGAGAAAATACCTTCATCTGCAAACTCATCATCAGTTTCTTCTAATCCAGGCATGGTAGGATCATCCAAATCATCTAAAGTACTGTCAACTGGTGCAGCAGTACTTTGGTCGAAAGTACTGTCCAAAGTACTGTAAGAGTATTCATCAGTATTAGTCTTTTTCTTTGCTGCTTCATAAGCTCTTCTTTGTTCATCAGAATAAGAATGTGCTAAAACATCTTGAAGAAGCATCTGATTTAGTTCTTCCTGAATAGATTGATCCTCAGCAGATAATGAGGATTTTGGTTCATCGGTACTCTTCGTTGGTGCATCAGTACTTTGTGTTGGAACTTTAGTACTTTGCTTTGTAGCATCAGGAATAGCATCAGGTCTAATATGAACTTCATGAACAACATACTGTGAGTCTTCTCCATCATAAACAGGTTGATTCTCTTCTCTAACAGGTACATAATTCATAGAAGGAGTTAGAACTTCAAGATCAAACATCCAATCAGGACCTTTACCCTTCTGATTGTCTTGATCTTCTAAAAACTCAACATGAAGACAATCTTGAATCTTCTTAGTAACTCTGTTGTACACTCTAAATCCTTTACTGTTAGTACAATAACCCAATAAATATCCTTCTTCTGACTTGCCATCAAACTTTCCCAAATTATCAATTGTGTTTAAAATAGTGAGAGGGCATCCAAAAGGCTTCATAAAACGAATGTTGGGTTTGTTGCCCATTAGCAACTCATAGGGTGTCTTCATTTGTGGTTTGGTGACTGATACTCTGTTAAGAACATAGCAAGCATTACTTACAGCTTCAGCCCAGAATTGAATAGGTAGTTGTGAATCTGCAAGCATAGTTCTAGCTGCTTCAATCAAAGTCCTATTCTTCCTCTCTGCAACACCATTCTGCTGTGGTGTTCTTGCAATACTGAACTCCCTCTTAATTCCTTTGTTAGCACAAAAGTCATCCATAAGCTTGTTCTTGAATTCAGTTCCATTGTCACATCTAATACCTCTGACCTTGAGTCTCAATTGGTTTTCCAATGCTATTATTAATGTCTGAATAGCATCAAAAGTATCATCTTTAAATCCTAAGAAAAATACCCAACTGAATCTACTGCAATCATCTGTAACAACTAAGCAGTACTTTTTCTTGTTTAAACTTGCCACAGAGACAGGACCAAACAAATCCATATGTAACAGCTCCAAAGGTTCTCTAATTGTCCTCTCCTCAAGCTTCTTGCATGAAGCTTTGTGTTGTTTACCCTTCTTACATGCCAAACAGGAGTGATCATTCTTGTAAGTCTTTGAAGGTAAACCTCTAACTAAATTGCCTTTGACCAGTTTGTTGATATTCTTGAAATTTACATGGCCCAATATTCTATGCCACTGGTGTGCTTCTTCAGATGTTGCTTTTGCCACTAAACAGGTGGCTCTTCCATAAGAGTGAAGACTCTTCATGTCCAGACTATACACATCATTTGTCCTTGGTACTCTGAGAACTACCAAGTTATCATCAACAGGCTCGAATTCTGAAGAAAGGATGAGACATTCTGTGTCAGTGAATAAAGCATGGTGCTTTTTATCACAAATTTGAGAGACTGACAGCAAGTTAAACTTGAGCTCCTTCACATATCTAACATTCTCAAAGTCTATTTGCCCTGCTTTGATAGTTCTTTTCCCTGTAATTCTTCCTCCATTGGGATCATTCCCAAATGCAACTCTTCCTCCACTAATAGATCTAAAATCTGACAGAATATCCTTGTCTCCTGTCATACTTCCAGAGCAACCACTATCTACAATCAAATGATCTTTAAGCTCCTCTTCTGGGTTGCCATGCACAAAGATTTAGAGAGTTAGTTTCTTTTAGGAACCCAAGCCATTACTGACTTGTGTTCCCCTTGTGGAGTTACAAACTCAAATTCTTTGAGTATGTAATTTCCACTGTTTTTCAAAACATGATCCAGGATTATCTTTTGATTTTTAGCATGTGGATTTTCAAAACTTTTTGGATTTTCAACAGAACTCTCTTTTGCAAAATCATTCTGTTTTTCTTGTATTATGAAAACATCATATTCACTTTTTGTTGAAAGTACAGTTTGTCCCTCAGCAGTACTTTCTCTCTTAACCCATTCAGTTTTAACACTTGGTTCCTGTGATCTAGATCCTCTATGTGAATTGTAGTACCTTCTAGGTTGATAGTAGTGAGATCTCCTAGGATTTCTGTGCCAAGTGGTATTCGCAGTACCTTGGTTTGACCGAGCATTACTTTTAGAAGGTATTGCTTGTGAAGGTACTGGTGGTTTAGAAAAAGGTTTTCTCTGATGGGGGTACCTATGATCTGGTGAGAAATTGTTGTGATTGACCCTATTAGAATTATTCCAAACTGGTTTGTTCTCTCTAGGTTTCTGGTTAGCAGACCTATTCTTTAAAAATTTCCTAAGGTATTCTGAATGATGTTCACAATCCTTGATTAAATGATTAGGACTAAAACACAAAAAACACAGTTTTTCACCCATACTCCCAATATGACTTCTTCTATGTTTATGACCAAAACTATTGTGCCTTCTAGTGAATGATTAAATCTGTTTTGACCAACATTATTCCAAAAAGGTTTAGCAGTACTGTTTAGAAAAGGTTTTCCTGAAGGTACTGTTTGTGGAGCAGTACTTTGAGTAGAAGGTACTGCTTGACTTTGAAAATTTGTTTCAACAGTTTCTTTTGGGGTTTCAGACCTAGATTGACCATTAAGCTTCTTCCTAAACTCTAGACTGTCTACACCAAAACGTGAAACATCAGGTCTTATGGGTTGATGACTACCAACTGGATGTGGAACAACATGATAACCTCTGTCTTTCTTTTACTCAGGAGGTGATTCACTAATTGAACCCTCATTACTATCTGTGTCTACATAATTAATGAGTTCATCATCACTAGTGGTAACATCCTCAAAATCACCTTCATCCTTATCACTAGATGTGTTTTCTTCTATGTTATCAAAGTCCATACCAAAACCTAATCCAGTTCTAATGTATGCTCTCCTCTGTTTTTGAACATAAGTAACATGTGACAGACCAGATTCTTTCCAGGCATCAAACTTTGCTAACAAATCATCTCTCTCCTTAGTGAGTTTCTCAATTTCAGCAATTTTACAGTTTAGTTTCCATTCACTGAGTTTCAACTGGTAATCCTGTTGTTCATATTTTTCAGCCCAAGCCATTTCATTATTTTCATGTGTTATAATTTTGGCTTCCAGTGACTCTAAGGTTATTTGATAACCAGCTACCTCAGACCTAGCCTTAACACAATTATCTCTTTCAAACACATAATTATTTAGCAATTTTTGATAGAAATCATGACAATTTAAGCATACCTCAGAGATAAGGGTTGAACTTGGTGAAGTAGCTACCATTGCAAGTAGAACAGGATCATCTTCACACTCCAAGTTCTAGTCAAATCCTCCATACCCATCTCCAGATTCCAAAGTAGCATGATCAACTTCCTTATCAAAAACAGTGCTCCAGTCCAATTCTTCTACCAAATCTTCAACTGCTTCCTCCACTGCTACCATACAATAAGTCACTGGTTCATCATCAAACTCTTCACTCCAGTCAACTTCTGAAAAATTCTCTTGAGCAACCAAAGCCTTTGTTTCAGTTATGGGGATTTCTTTTAGCTCCAGCTTTGGTTTTTCAGTCATCCTGTTTGCTTGATACTTAGCAAACCTGCACTCCCTTGCAAAGTGTCCAGTCTTTTGACAATTGAAGCATTCAATTTTGGATTTGTCAAAAGTTATTCCCTGTTTTGGTTTGAAGTCAATGCTCTTACCTGTTTTCTTCATGTACTTCTTGATCCTTGCAGTGATCAAAGCAACTTGCCACCTGATATCAATCTCTTCTAAAGCATCCTCATCAATCTGGGAGAGATCTTCTTCGTAATTTACATGTAAACTAGCTTGCTGTGCAAAGAAGGAGCACACAACCTCATCTGAGTGCATAGTAGAAGGTGGTGGGGTTTGCTGAGCATAGGTGGGAGCAGTATGCGAGACAGTACTTTGAGGCACAGTACTTTGAGTTGGAGAAATAGTACTTTTAGTGGAAGTACTGCTCCTCTTTTCAGATGATAGAAAAGCAATATTGTGAGACTTAGAACTTGTTTGACCATTCATCTCATGCTCATAGACCTTCAGATGATTGTAGAGATCATCAAAGTCCATAACATCCAAGCCTGGTTGTCCTCTAATCATTGTAGCTATCACATGCCATGTGGATGGCAAACTCCTTAGAAACTTCAGATTTGCATCTTCAACTGAAACTTCTGCCTGGTATAACTCTAACATATTGAGGAGATTTTGAAACCTATCATATGCAGCATCAAGACTCTCTCTTTCACCTACAGTGAAAGTTTCAAATTGTTGCTTCAGCAAATTTCTGTGCATCTTCTTAGAAGCTTCATTCCCTCCAAATCTGGTCTTGAGAGCAGCCCAGAGCTGCTTAGCATCTTTAGCATCATGGAACTTTAGAAGATGACCATCTGGAATGGTAGACAAGAGAATATTGAGTGCCTTCTCTTGATTCCTTAAGGTTGCTGCTGGTAGTACTGCTTTAGGTGCTTTAGGTTGTCCCAGAATGTCTACAGTTTCTGGAACAACTTCATTATCATTGACAATTACATTCCATAAAGCATGGTCTTTAATGGCAATGTATTGCCTCATCTTCATACACCATAAGTCATATTCGCCCTTCTTGATTACAGGAATCCTCATTGAGGTGATGGAAGGTGATGGAACAGAATCAGTCGACATCTTTAGGTTCTGTTGTAGGTTTTAGGGTTTCTTCTTAGTCAGAGTTTCCACACAAGCTCTGATACCACTTGTTGGATCGATGTACTCTAACCAAACTAACTTAAATAGCTTGTTAAGGTTTAATAACCTCGAATAAATCCTAAGTTATTAACAGAGAAACACTGAGCAAACTCTATTAAGTATGCGGAATTTACTTAACAAAGCTAAGAAGAATAACTTTAACTATGAACGATTTTATTAATAACACTAACTCTGCTTAATATGCAGATCTTTAACAACTCTAATAATATCGAACCTCTCTCTAAAACTCTAATAAAATCACGTACGTAATAATATCGAACTTATCTCTAAAACTCTAATAAAATCACGTACGTATTATACCAATCTAGGGGTCCTTTTATAGGCTCAAGGATACCCTAGTCGGTTTACAATTTGTATCCTTGTACGTCAAGTAATCTAACATAGAATATTCTAGAATTACAAGACTTTCTATAAACTAATAAAACAGTTCTTTGATCTTGCAGTACTTTGACTTCGTATGCAGTACTTTGACTTTATCATTTAGCAGTACTTTAACTCTTTGACTTTTCCAGTACTTTCATATCCCAACAGAGAACTTCGTTCCTCATGCTCCTAAGCCATAATTCTTCTTCTGTGTTTGATCTCCCTAAACCCTAGAAAGGTTTGGGAAAGGATAGATGATTAAAAATGCTGAAATCTTCGATTATTTATAGGGGTAAAACGTAGATACGGTGTAACACTTATGAACTAGTTACGCCGTAGTTCTTCATATCTTGATGCTTATCCGCAGTTACGGCGTAACCTGAGCTGATGGTTGCGCCGTAGTCTTCATAAAACCAATTTTTATCCATGGTTACGGCGTAACCTGAGCTGATGGTTACGCAGTATTCTTCATAAAATGCCATATCATGATCTGTTGTCACAATACGGCGTAACTCCATTACTTTGTTACGCCGTATTCTTCATGGAAATGATTACGGCGTATCTTCATCACTTAGTTACGCCGTGGTCTTCAGTAAATGTGAGATGTAGGATCGTTATATTTATTGTGTTGATGATTCGGGTGGTCTTGGATGATCAAAATACATGTTTGCCATTAGAGAGAGAAAGTAGATAGAGAGAGAGAGTGTTCTTGCTAGAGACTTGGTTTACAAATGGAATGTTAGATTATGAAAGAAGCACCACCCCTTCCATGGATGGAAGGGGTATTTATAGTTACAACTTACACGACCTCCTATCGGCCTGTGGATCAGGTATACAGTGGGTAAAGACCTGTCCTTCCTCCACGGTGTTACACTAAACTATTCTACGCTACTAATTAACTAATTAACTACAAAACAACGTAAATAACTACAAATCTACGAGCTAACATATGCTAGACTATAATTGGGGTGACCGACACTTTAACATGGAATTTCCAATTCCTAACAATCTCCCCCTAAGGGAGGTCACCCCATAAAATACATTTTGCTTCTTAGCATTCTATCTTTGACTTCGTTCTTGAGCTCGTAGACTTGAATTCTTCATTTCTGCAATCTTTGTACTTTAGTAGCGATTCTTCCAAGTCCGCATAGTTTTGTACTTTGAGTGAAGGCCTTTAACTGATCCACATCTTTGATGATCTTTAAGCTTTCTTTGAGATCATCAGCCACAACAAATCTCTCTGGATCATCCATAGTTGTGTTGCCTTCATGTGATGTTGTGACTTTCGGACCGACATGCTCATACTTTTGAATCATGACATCTTTCCAACAGAGTAGCGGAAGCTTTACTGGTTCATGATATTTGCAGAAGCGTAGCAAAAGCATAGTATAAAAATATCAAAACCAGGTTATGTAGATATGCACCAGTCATGATTTCCTCAATTAAGTGTGGATGCTGTGAGCATGCGGCTTTGGATTGACTCCTCAATTCTGATCAGCTGCAACCGTCCAAATGTACCTGCAAACAACAGTTAGCAATAAAACACACGAAAGTGTCTTTGATCACTTTCGATGAATTGAGGTACACGGCCCACGGTTCCCCGTTGATCAGTACAAGTACTGCCTGTGATCAGGTAGGATTCCTAAGAATCTCCTTGACAGGGTTTCGCAGTTGTTCTAGCTGTTCTCAAACCGGAACGTCTCAAAGAAGACAACACGGAGTGAGTGAACCAGCGAATTGAGATTCACTGATTGATGAAAGATTGATTTGAAAACAATCATGTATTGCTTGAAGAAAAAGTTTTTGCAATACGATGAAGGTTTTATGAGAAAGATCAATTTTCAATCAAAATACTTTTTGTATTAGAGAGTGAGTACACATTCGATGTGCTAGTGAAAAGAAGAGATTCGCACATCGAACGGTTTTTCTAAAAGTATTTTTCAATCAGAGATACTTTTTGAATTTGAAAATGAATACACATTCGACGTGCTAGAGAAAAGAAGATTTTGCACATCGAATGGTTTTTCCAAAAGTATTCGTCAATTCCAATCTTGGACCAAGGTTGATTCAAGAATGAATCGCCCCATTGTTTCTATCCAGTTGTCACAAGCTTGATCTATTGGATAGATCTCACATGCCACCCACCAAGAGCTTGTATGATGTTGGCTCTAGAAGGATTTCCATCTTCATTGTGAATATTTTTACATATCACTCGGATGTTCTGGCAATACCACAAGGATAATGCGTAGGACTCTTAATATATTCTTACTTTCCACATTGCGTGAAACAGTAAGTCTTCAAGAATAGTGTCCTAATGAGATATTGTGGATGATCTCTTGGCTCTAGACTCAATTGTGCACATTTGGTTCCTATGCCGGAGACTAGGGAGAGGGTCTCCTTCGTCAATATCAACAATCTCTAAGAGAAAGTCGATAGATAATGTCGGTTCCCCGTGAGAATGAAACAAGTCCTTTTAAGAGGAACTTGAGTAGCTTGGGAAGTTAGTGCAGTGCGTCACTGGGTCCATGACGTCTTGTCTTCAATACCAGTGTTACCTTAGTAACAACCAGTAGCATATGTATTGAACCCGGTTACTGCCCTAAGGTTGAATAATTGGAGGGCTATTTATTTTCACCCTTTTCATATTCATTTCTTTTTCATTCTTCAACCCCTTGAGTGCTTACCGAGACTTCATAACTAGAACCTTGTTGGGTTTATTCCAGTACTAGCTCTGTCTCAGTCTGCACTCTTCCCATTTCTCATTTTTCTCCTTTTTTCAATATACCTAAAGTCTCTACACTATCTAGTGGATTGTCCCTGGGTAGATCCCTCCGGTTCTGGCGGATCGTGGGAACTAATACCTAACCTCACCATCCTTATAACTCCATACATAAAGTAAAATGGTCGGTCTTTTGGTACAGTTCATTCTTCCTTGAAACCAATTGAAAAATCATTTGGAAAAACAATCAAGGTACTTGTGATACGAGATTAAAGCATTTTGTACCTTAATGGTTTTGATCATTTAGAAAAACTCCCCCTCAACATGTGCATATGATTTAGAAATTGTTTAGCACATGGAGGCAAGAGGACTTTGAAATATTTTCTTTGATCACAATTTTCATAGAAAAAGCCATTTGATTTTCTTGGTAAATTCTCCCCCTCAATATGTGCATAGGATATTTGAAATCATTTTATCACATAGAGGCAAGAGTTCATTTGAAGCACATCCACGATCACAAAAGCCATTAAGAAACCATTTGCTCCCCCTCAATATGTGCATCGATAAACGAAAGAGTTTAGCACATATTAGAGAGAACTAGCACTTTTGAATCAAATTGATCATCCTTTATCAAATTACATTATTAAATCACAAATTCTCCCCCGATCAAAAATATCAAACCCTTTGAGATTTTGGATCTCAAGTGATTTAATCAGGTTTAGAAAACATGAGAGAAAGTGTGGCCTGGTTTAAATACTCATCTTGTTTTTGGATAAATGCTCCTCCTCAACATGTGCATCATATATTGAAGTCGTTTGGCACATGGAGGCAAGAGTGCCTTTAAAGGACTAAAACAGATTTGAGATTTAAATCACGATCTCTCCCCCGATCAGAAATATCAAACCATTTGAGATTTGTGATCCCATCTGATTTAAATCATTTAGAAAAGTTTGGGGAAAGACGTGGCAAGATTTAATTTTTGAAATCGACTGATAAGAATCAATTTAAGACATTAAAGATTGTTATTGCCAGGTATGATAGTTTTTAAACGATCTTTAAGTCAAATAAAACAATTTCACAATCAAACAAGAACAGAAAAAATTTCATTTTGAAAGATCTTTGAGTTTTAAAGAAAATCATACCATGACATAACATTAAATCTTTAGATCACCACTTATTTCGTACAATCCGGACTTTTATGAAGCAATATTGTTTGAAAATAATTTATTTTAAATCACTCTCCCCCTCAATCGATGACCGTAGTCGTTGATCGAGTGACTTAGATTTTGATAAAAATGAAGTCCGGTGATTTTCAAAATTTAGTCCATTATATTTTCAAAACCAATATTTTTCCATTTTTCAAAACAATATTAATTGAAAATTGTATTTAAAAAATGGTATCATCACTATTATCCTGCACAAAGATACGTTAGGTGGTTGAGAAGCTTTTGTTGTTGCTGTAGGGCTGGAAGAAAACCGTCTGCTGATGCAGTGAGACTTCTTACGTTGCATTTTAATGCCAACTGAGGTCAAATTAAGCTCCGTTTCTTCAATCACTTAGAAGAAAACCATCTGTTGATGCAGTGAGACCTCTTACGTTGCATTTTTCCATGCCAACACTCCATAGAAGTCCAATTAAGCTCCGTTTCTTCATTTGTCAACCCAAGATATAGTTACCCTTTCCTTTCGGCATCCAATCATCATCATTTGTGGGATCCGGATCGGGAACATTCTTATATACCAATATACCTGCATATGTTAGTGAACACACACACAGATATATGGTGGTCGACATCACCCAAACAGCAATCGACTAATAAAAGTCAATGCAACATATCAACCAGATCATATAAATGTATGGGAATAATGTGTTCATCAAACTCTAATCATCTAATCCTAGCAATCATATCCTAGGCACCTAGTCCTTCAACATAGGTTAACATCATTTTTAATTAAGCATATTAGGATAATTAGAAAGCCCGTTAGATGATATAGATTTGAAAACATTCTCCCCCTCAATCAATGACTCATTTTCTAAAAAGTTTAAAAGCGCTGAAGTCATTGATTGAGTTTTTAATTTTTATAAAAACTCTGAATCTGAATGTTTTTAAAGCAACTCATTTTCCACCATTTTTGAAAACAACAAATATTTTTCTGAAGAATTTATAGAAGGAAAAACATTTGTGTAGGAACAGCAGTCCTTCGACATACTTTCCTCAAATTGTTTTTAGGATAAGTGCACGAATTTTGAAAATTGTTTAGCGCAGCACTTTCCTTCCTTGAAGAGCGGGTTGCTATCTGAAATAATAGCAAACCATGGTTTAAGCGCAGGTTACAGTCTGAAATAACTGTAAGCCATTTTTGAAGCGCGGGTTACAGTCTGAAATAACTGTAAGCCATATTTAGAGACATGTTTTGGAAAAAGAATATTTACACCTCCTGCTCGAACTTCATCTAAAGTCCCGTGCCATTATTGAATGACATTTATAAGACCGTAGATGTTATCGATACCAGAAGACATGTCTTGAGAAAACATATTTTTGGTATTTTTTTCAATTTTTTTATTTTTTATGGATTTTTGTTGGTTTTATATTTTTCTATTTTGTTTTGTTGGTTTTCTATTTTTGTATTTTGTTTTTAAAAAATATATACAAAGATAGAATAGATGATATAATTTAAGAAGATGATGATACGAGTACCGAGATAAGGATATCGAGCAGCACGTCGTAGAAGAAAGAAGTCATCATCTCTTAAACATTCACCACCAAAGCTTCCAAGACTCTTGAATCGAAGAGAGAAATTGAGCCACTTGAAAGTGAGACTTTGGTAGCTTCCCCCTAAACCGTAAATCTTCTTATTGAGCGGATTCTAAGCTTTCTTTCAAGCTTGCCTTAGCCAGATGCACAAGAACGCACACCATATCATCGATCTTGCTGCTCCATATAAGAAGGATCATTGTAAGTCTCCGTTCGGGGTTATATCATCAACAAGAACAGCAACGTATCATCCCACTCTTTAAAATTCTTCTCAAATTTCATAACCACTGAAGTCTGACACAATCCATTCCAAAAGGTGTTAAGAGACCACTTCCCTCGAGTAGTTGAATTGATGCAGCCCGTCTCTTAGAATAGAGCTCAAGAGCCCGAGTACACAAATAGATTTCCAAAGAATAAATGATACAACCACCCAATGCACATTTATCTTTCCTGATGATTGTGTATGAAGTTCAAGAACCCGAAGTACACAAATGCCTCCTCACTTGTGTGCCTCTTTTATCTTCAGAAATTGTCTCTTACATCTCTTCCCCCACGTAGTTGGAATAAGAACACTAAACGCCTTGATGAGTAAAACCTTGAGTTTCTCTGCGGTCATGACATTTGTTTTCCCGGGATATCTTCAATCACTTAGAAGAATTAAGTCCATCAAGTTTACTCGCCATGAGTCAAACCTTGAGTTTCTCTGCGGTAATAACATTTGTCTTCCCGGGATATCTTCAATTACTTAGAAGTATTAAGTTCATCAAGTTTACTCGCATTTAGATGCGTGTCTCCTTCCCCCTTGCTGGTTTTGACACTTCAGAATCAGCAACATCTTATAAGCCCAAATACTTGAAATCTGTTGAGAAGATCGCTTGGAAGTCTTTGTGAGAATCAACATGCTGAATAATGTGAGCAAGTCTAACTGGGGATTAAATTCGATATATCACTCTCCCCCAATTAGTGCTCTCCCTAAACCGACAATCTGTTTGATAACAACCCAGATTAAGAAGAAGTCTTTAGATTGTTAAATGCAACACGTCTTTAGTCTTCTAACATGTAGCAGAGAATGTAGAACTGACTATAGACTCGACCTTCTTCAAGATTGTTCAGTTGGGGAATAGATAGTTAACATCTTCAACTCACACCAAAAAGCATCCCAATTAACTTACATCTTGCAAATCCCCTTAACTAAAATCCCTCCCAATCAAACAAGAACAGAAATATGTTCATCAAGGAAATCAGCAATCCGGCCGCAACGAACACACAAGATGGTAACACCAAACTACCAATCACATCAAACAAGAACAGAGAGATTGTTCGGAATCATCATGTTGATGTATACGTGAAGCATTAACCGGAAGCACTTTGTCGATAAACTCATCAATCCGAGTGAAGATGTCAACCAACGGCTCTTAGAAGAAACTCCATGTAAAGATGATCCGATAAGAAGAAGCTCGGTTCTTACATGAGTTAGGAGCCGTTTGACCATATATTCTCAGATATAAATCAACCATGCAATATTATCACACTTCTTCTCCCCCTCAAGAATTGCATACGGAGATGCCATTCTTGATTAAACAAGTGATTATCATCCAAATGTATTCTATTCACACTTCTCCCCCGCAAAATTAGCACAGGATGTCGCGATCGTCATTAAAGTTGAGCAAGTTGAATAAGAAAACAATCAATGGTAGCCCGGTTCACTTGAAGAATTAGCGCATGGAAAAAGCATGAAGCATGTTGATGAGAATGGTCATAAATGAGAAGATTTCTCTTCTTTGGAAGATAAAGCGCACTGACACGTACACTTTTCTTTTCTATAGAGTACGAGGCATGAACTGTTGTGTTCATACGTCATAAGAAGATTTCTCTTCTTCATAAGATAATGCACACTGAAACGTACACATTTCTTTTCTTTAGAGTACGAGGCATGAACTGAAGTGTTCATACATCATAATCTCTCTCTTTTCATGATCTCTTGGCAAAACATGTAAATATCACCATTATCATTCAGTAGGCTCTTTGTAGTGACAGCTGATGGAGATACCCCAATATGATGAATTTGACCCTGAAGTACACTAACCCGAACTCGTGACTTATACTTGCACATATGTAACAAAGAGCGGTGCAGATTTCCATTAGCATCTCTAAGTACTCTATACTCTTCATCCAACCAACCATCAAGTAATAGACGTACTTTACCTCTTGAAAATCCACAATTGAATGTGACACTGAGCACTACAACGTAACTCGTTAAAGTGATAGTTATTTTGAGATGATAAGATACCAATTCCCCCAAGTGGAAAAAAGAAAAAGAAAGAGTCACCCAACAATAACTAGATTTCCAAGTCTTCGTTTTTGATAATAAGCTCGAACAAGGATCATGAAGAATCTTCATCCATCCATCCCCGATACCTTCAGATACTAAGTACACTTGCCCGTGATATTTCACTTCAACCTCAAATAAATAATAGTGAATTAACTCCGTTGTCACATCTTCTTTGGTTAAAAGCTCAAATCTAGCCTCCTTTGACGTTTTAAGTGAACTATGATAATGGTTTTCATCCCGACCATGGTTAAAAGCACGTAACCCCGTAAAACCATGTAATAACCAAACTACCATGACGAGTATCCAAACACACATCCAATTCATGAAATACACCCTTTTATCCCTTCTTCGAAGCAGAAACCGTAGCACCAGCATCAAGTAAGATCCAGATTTACACTTTCTCTTCTCCAAGATGGTTCCATCATTACGGGATTTTACAACTCTATGGTTTAAACCGAGAAATAGTTTCTTTCGCGGGATTTTACAAAACTAAGAATAAACCGTAAGATAGATCCGGAAATGCACTTTACTAATACCAGGATGTTTCCATTGTCACGGGATTTTACAAGTCTATGATTTAAACCGAGAAATAGGTTCTTTCGCGGGATTTTACAAAATCAAGACAAAACCATAAACAATGTCAACTTGAATGTGTTATGACAACTTTGGTTTCTGTGAATATCTGTTTTAGGGGAACATGCAGCGGTTCATCAACGGTCCATTATCCAACATCATAAACATCATCAACCATCCAATAGACACTTTGGTAAACACATCATTCACACATTCTGTCGGCTAATGTTGTGACCTCCTGGTGAAGTAAACCCGATATACCAAACTTGAACATGACGTAAAGTTCTCCAGATTTGTTACTTAAGCTTGCACTAATCCTTGTGAATAAGAAACGGTGTACCCAATGTACAAAACCTCTTAACATATCCTCAACTGCGTGAGGCACCGAAGTGATAGTTACGTTGTGGGTTAAGCGAGAAAGAATCACAACTGTAACTAAATAGCCAAGTCTTTATCACACTCAATAAATGCCCAAACAAGTCATCTTCGCGGAAGGGTAGAAAGAAAGAAGACGAAATAAGTAAACGCGCCCGGAAATCTTCACTTCAAATCCAAATAAGAAATACCGAACAAACATCCCGTAGTCAACTTAGTTCCAATAACAATCCAAGCCGTGACATTTATCTTTCGTGAAAATGCATAAACCAAAGTATTGCCCGCACAACACACCAAATCTTAATAACAACACAAAACATCAAATCTCATGTTTCAAATCTCATTATCAAAAATAAGCATTTGATCCAATAATCCATTAAGCCCATTCCAATCCAATCCAAATCAACTCCGGCACATCATTAAAATTTTGGATTTATAAAGAAGGTTCAACATTTTTGATTATAATCAAGTTCAATTGAATGTGTGTCCCCGAGAAAATGTAATCCAACCATCCGTGAAATTTAGCTCAGGCCGTGAATTGATATATCCCTCGTGAAACTAATATACCAAGATACCACTCATTGAATCTATAAAATATGTATCCAAAGTTTGAAAATTTTGGATGACATATTTTATATTCCATACATCAGTTTCATCATACCAAAGTTATAGTCCAGACCAAATCAAATTGAATTATCCCATGTGTGATTAAGTAACAAAGACCCAAATCCCACGTGGGAAGCCAAAGCCCACGATCAAACAAAGATACCACAACCCACGACTCATTTCACGGCCCAAACAAGTAATCATGCCTCAAAGGCCAATGATACACACATATATTAAACAATCTTAACCCTAATAATGCGTGAGTATATAAGCTGTAGTGACAACATAATCTAACCCTAATCACACATCATAAACTTGTCCGCCTCTCTCTGTAACTCATACATCTCCAAACCCAAAAAAAAATGCTCAAACAATATGCCACACACAAACTCAGCATTATCACACACTTTTCTTCAAACCCTAATCTCACAAATATTCCGCCACACTCCTAATAATTCTCACATCATTTCATCCACCAAATAAATCTCACAAACTTCATCTCACTCCAATCCGCCCCCATTTATAAATCCAGAATCGGTTTAGACAATACTCAGCCACAGGGATGGCTTCGAGGGATTAAGAAGTGGCCACAGGGATGGTTTCTGTTTCAACGAGTTACAATAATAAGCCACAGGGATGGTTTTTCAAATGAATAAGCATTGATATCATGTAAGACTCATCACAGGTAGGTATTGACAGTTGTTCATTCATGAATTAGAACCATATACGAACCAATGAAAGTGATATTACATAATTGTTATACTCCTTTCATTAAATCGTAAATGTCACAGTGGATTAATGATGAAAAAATTCGTGAAAGGACCTTCAAGGTCAGATTTTTTTAATGATTATTCACGAATATGATCTGAGATTCAATTAACAATTCTTTCGTTATGTGTTGCTGAGTTTATGAGCGAACCAAAGAGGGTTCATAACAGCCTTTTTATGGAACCAACTTAATTGAGTTCGAATAGTTATAAGCATCAGTGATGAACTTGGTTAAACAACAAACAACAATCTTTAAGAGATTAGATGAAAAGTTAAACCAAGTCTGAGATCTTTAGTCGTTTTGTTATGAGTCTTGGTATTTGGTAGTGTAGAGTCATGGTTTTGTTAGACTGATGATGGTAATGGTACTGAGGTCGATGTTGGTAAATGGTCAAAGTGGTCTTGGTCTTCATTCATTCATCTTCATCTACTCTCTTCTGTCCAAGTCGCTAGCCAAAGTATTGTATCAAGTCGCTACCCATTTTTTTTTCAAAGCAAGTCGCTACGACTTGTTGAATAACAAGTCGCTAGGTCAAACACAACAAGTCGCTAGGTCTTATAATAAATCGCTAGCTCTGTTAAATAACAAGTTGCTAGGTCTTAAGTCACACAACTCGCTACCCTTTTTTCTAGGTCGCTACCAGTTTGACTCAAAAGTCAAACCGCCACTTTTTCATGAGTTGCTACCAAGTCGCTATATCATTAAAACACATAAATCGCTAACTTGTTAATACAAGTCGCTACTTTGATTCATTGCATCTGGACAGATTTGTGACAAGTCGCTAGCAAGATTTGTGACATTTTCCGATGAGTTTTTCGATCATTTTTCCGACCATATTCATATTAACCCAGAAAATAGTCATAAAATTACCATTTTGACCCATGTTTGACTGCAAATATGACAGTTTGACCACCTATATTTCAAAGATACGGATTGTTACAGAAAATAACGTCATTAAAGTGGATACAAACCATGTTTTGACCACGAAAATAACTTCACCAATATTCTGACCATGAAGACAGATTATGTAGACATAGACACACCATGTGACATATTATGACCAAAAAGATTGATATAAAACTGCATACTCATACGTAAAGGGAACAGAAATAATCCGACCATAAATATACAAAAAACAGTTTTAATCATGTTTCAAAAACCACACAAATCGAAACAACACCATAACCTTGGCTCTGGTACCATTTGTAGGATCGTTATATTTATTGTGTTGATGATTCGGGTGGTCTTGGATGATCAAAATACATGTTTGCCATTAGAGAGAGAAAGTAGATAGAGAGAGTGTTCTTGCTAGAGACTTGGTTTACAAATGGAATGTTAGATTATGAAAGAAGCACCACCCCTTCCATGGATGGAAGGGGTATTTATAGTTACAACTTACACGACCTCCTATCGGCCTGTGGATCAGGTATACAGTGGGTAAAGACCCGTCCTTCCTCCACGATGTTACACTAAACTATTCTACGCTACTAATTAACTAATTAACTACAAAATAACGTAAATAACTACAAATCTACGAGCTAACATATGCTAGACTATAATTGGGGTGACCGACACTTTAACATGGAATTTCCAATTCCTAACATGAGAGAAATTCGTCCTTGAGCTCATAAATGTCCAAATACCACTTCTTCATAGTAAATAGTTCCCGAAATGAAATAAGAAAGGATAAGGATGATTCTAATAGCATTTTAAGCATAATATGACAATAAAAGGGGGAAATTAACACTTAGAATATCAGGATAATTTGATGTTATCAAATATCCCCCCAGTTGAACTCTACTTGCCCTCAAGTATACTTTTAGATTATAAAAGAAATTATACATCCCTAGAATAAATCAAGGAATGTGCAATTAAGAGTTCCCATGCTAGAATAATTATAAGAGCCGAACACCTCACGAAACGGGAACGATATCACTCATACGCTCATCCTACTCTAAGTGTTTAATTTTGGGGTGATCACTCAATTGCACTGACATAGCAAGTATTTTGTCATAAGCTTGGCAATTACACACGTCTCCACCACTAGAGGTAAGGTCAAGACAATCTTTAGAAGGCAATGTTGGGTTTATAGTGATTCAAAGGTTAAGCGGTAGTGTCATTACTAATGTGTCACGGCGAAGTGGTCAAAATCAATGATACATGACTAAATCCATGGCCAAGACATCAAGGATTGCTCGCTTCATCACCTAGACACGCTTTATGACAAAGAAGGTAAGGTAAGGCATGGGATAATTTAATGGGTGTAAAGAAAAATAAAACAAATAGTCTTAGCTTAAAACCAAGTTACCATCGCCCCACCGTTCATTCAAGGTTCAACTTCAAGGCATAGAAACCGGATCATTGTGCGTCATGGGAATGCACCATTAGAGGACGTCATGATGAATACATTTACTGCTTCGAGAATTGTTGGTACCATTACCAACTCAAATCTTCAAATGTGATCGAGGTGTCCTCCTCGATGCTAATATCTTATAACCACATAACATAATGCTATAGGAAATTGCACTTTTATCAACAAGAGCTAATCATAATTTTTATTTTTTTATTTATTTATTTTTAACATAACATAGTACAATGATAACTTATCCCCCCATTTGAGATGAACATAAGGAGAATATTGGGGGATCTTCAATGATCTTCAATTGGATGACTTTGATTTAGCGTGATTTCCGAAACTTTTACTCAAACCTTGAACTAGGGCGTACAATGATTTCTAGATCATAAAATAAGACTACACGGTAGGGTAAGGTGAAAAGGTGTAACAAATATGGGTTAAGAAAATGAAAGGATAGGCTCAAATGAGTGTAACTAGGGGTATCTTGCACTAATGAAGAGTGCAACAAAAAAGGGTTATCACGAAGGTCGAAAAGTCAATGCAACTAATCAATAAACGCAAACAAGTGAACACGTATGGGCTATTTGGGTTAATCCTAAAACATTTGCCTCCTCGAATTGCCTTTTCCAAATGAACCAAGCTAACTTGATACACTACTCGTCTATGGTCTCGAAGTGATGTAAGAGCCAAGTTCTAAAGTCTACAATACTATCGGCACACTTAATTTTTTTTGGTAGATTTGGGTAAAATAGGGGAAACAAAAAGGCTAAATCTCACCAATGACATTAACGGTTATAGTGTGCTCGGCGTTATGTGATTTTAGATTGGTTAAAAACATGACAAATTTTTTTTCAAAAGAGCTTAATATTTAAAACCAACTAGAATATTTGGGCAAATAGGCTAAGTAAATATACACTTCATTTCTATTCCTATCCCCCCACTTGAAGTGTACAAAGTCTCTTTTGTACACAAATAAAAAGGAAAAAAAATAGAAATGAAAAAGAACTGAGAAAGAAATGAACTCCCTTCTCAAATGCTTGCCCAAGAGGTCTCACTAAAGGCCAGAAGGCTGCTATGGCGTAACTTATCCGGGTGACTACGCCTTAACTTAAATGCCCTCAAAGTTTTTCTAAGAAAAGGGTCAAGACATAACTCAATTATATGGTTACGCCGTAACTGTCTCACAGAATCACAACCTGCACAAAACACTAGGGAAAATTGTACCATACTGGTACTACGATCAATACCATCATAAATATCCTAGCAGTAAAATTATTACAGACATGGAAATATTGTTTTAAAAAGTGTTTTGAGATTGTTCAAAGGACAGGGGAATCAATCATCCCTGCCAAGATCGTGATCCATGGATTGGTACTCTGTCTGGTCAAATGGGGTGTTTGTGGTGCTTCCGGGGTTGGCTGTGGGTTCATAAAGGCTACCCCTTGCTGGACTCCAATATCCGGAATATCCGGCTGGTAGACAAATGGAGTTCCATGCCAACGGGGTTGGCTCAAGTGCATCTCATGGAGCATTTGACTGGTTCGATCCGCGCTCCAACTGAAAAAATCTTGTTGCAGCTCTTGCACCTGGTTTAGCGTACCTGAAAAACCATCAAACTGAGCACTTAGCCCATACAAACCTTTAGTTAGGCTATCGATCTCTTCATTAAAATGGCTTTCCATGTCATTTAGCCTCCCATCGATCCTATGCAGCCTATCCTCCACGTTCAAATTGGCCCTAGCTCGGGCCCTCGGGACCTGCACCTCAGCTCCCAACTGGCTACCACTCGCACCTGCACCACTACCACCTGCTTCACTACCACCTGCTTCACCTGCTCCTTCACCTCTAATCAGAGCCTCTGGCATCAACTCAGTTTCACCTAGTCCATCCAAGCGACCAATCCCGCATTCGACTAACTTGTTCTTCCCTATCAAGCTAGTCTCCCTACCACAGGTCACCAATGCCAACGCCTCAGGACTTATCAAACTGAAGCTCCTCGCCAATTTGCCAATAAAATGGGCCCCTTGAATCAAGCTTTTGGTTGTGAAGCCCTTAGCTCCATTAGATATGAACTTGGCCAAGAAATGAGGAACATCGATAAAATTTCCCCCATACATACCTTGAAGAAGATACAGATCATCCATAGTCATATTTTCTCTCTCTGAATGCCTAGCTTTGATTGAACATGTGATTAGCCTATGAACAAGCCAGAGAATAAGACTCCTTATCATGGTGTATGAAGGGGGGGTGTGATATGTGCTAAAACACATATCTTTTCATTAGAAAATCTAACCCAAAATAACCAAGAAAGAGCCGTTTATTGCTAATATTTGTGGTTTTCTTGAGTTTGTGCATTTGCAGGTACGGATATGTCAAAACACACAAAAAGAAGCCAAAACTGAAGAAAACCGAGCACGAGAGAAAGAAGAGTGCAAAAAGCCGATGCTGGGATGCTATTTCAGGGATTTTGGTGCTTATAAGATCAAACTACGGAGTTCGGGACATGATTTGGGAGATTTCATTGAAAACCTGTCATTGTATCACATTTTCACAATTCACCCTTTCACTTTCCAAAAATTACACTTTCAATCCCTCAACTTTCACAAATTGTCACAATATACCCTTCACTTTTCCATAATTACCCAATTTACCCTTCACTTTATCATTTACACCTTCACATTTTCTGAAATTACAACCTTGGTCCCTGAAAAATATGAATTTACATGATTGGTCCTTGTGATAATACATGGTTACATTAAAAGTCCAAGTCCAATACTACTAATCCTAAGCCTAAACTACTCTTGGCCCAAGTTTAATCCTAAGCCCAAATAACCTTCCCATTTACCCGGTCCAATATTACACTACCCGGTTTTATTATACTCAACCCGTTTTCACTTGGAACCCGGTCAACCCACCCACACACCAAGTCAAACAAAAATATAATAAACCCTTCCCCTGAACCAAACGCGCCCAAAACCAGAGATAAACCACCCTTTTACTGTTTCCCCTCCTTCCACCTTTTACCATGATTCACCCACATTTACCCGTACTTTAAATGTTCTAGAAGCCCTCTGACAACGTGTCAGAGGTGTGACAGCCTAAGATTGCCACAGTGGACGAATGAAGCTCTCCTATTGGTTGCGCCACATCACTCAAGTAATCCAAGGGCTTACAATTATTGGATGATTCGAGATGGATGATCAAAGGCCGAGATTAGATCTCCCAGAACCTTCTGAAGGCATCCCAAGCTTTAGCATCTGCTATATATAGCCCATTCAAGTCACAATAGAATTTGTCCAATTTCTTATGCATTAGAGAAATTTTGGCCATTTAAATTCCTGTCAATCTTTATGTTTTTAGTAGTTTAGTACTCTGTAATCTCAGTTCTTAATTTGTAAAATTCTCTTTTCATTAATGCAACTTTCACTTTTCCTTTAAATACATTGTTTAATCTGTTTTGAATATTTAGTCTCCACTGTTGTATAAGCTTTACTGTTTTAACTTTAAGCTCACATAAGCTCATCCAAGCTTATGTGAGTTAATTTCTAGTTTAGCTCAAGCTTAATTTTCATTTTGTGCAAGAGTCAACGAAAGTCAAAACTCAGTCAACATTTCAAGTCACACCTGTTCTAGATCAAAGTCTGTTTCTAATATGTTATTTTAATGAGATTTGAGATTAGTTCTGTGTTTATAATCAGTTTCAGTAAGAGTCATTTGAATATCGTTGGTTAAAGTGTTTTTATAAAGTTTTAAGAGGTGTTTGGCACAAGTAGGACTTTTGGTCTAAATTTCTTAATCAGTCTTTTAAATTCCATCTTAAAGTCTCAATATCAGTTTAGTTGAAGTCTAAGATCATTTGGTTCTTAAGTTTTTAAGCTTTCATTTCAATTTTGTATATTCAAGTTTCTGTGATCTCTCCTTATGCTGTCTAAACCAAATCTGTTCTCAATCATATTTCAAGGTACTAGATAGTTTCTTAGTTTGTTCAAATTGCTTTTTCTGGTTCTCTTTACAGCCTAGTTTAGCTGAGTTTAGCTTATTTGCCCTCTAGATGCTTTTAGCTTGCTTCAAATTAGTCTCATAGTCACTCAAGTTTGCCTTATTTCCTGTTTGCTGCACTACTCTTTTCTGTCCCATATACTGTTGCTGCACTGCTTTGTCAAAGCTGATTTTCAGCTTATGATATAGTGAGTTTGTTAGCTTATTGATTAATTAGATAGATAGTAGTATAGGTCCTGTAGGAATCTCCTTTAGAAGCTTATAGGTTAGCTTATTTAGCCTGTAATTTCTTTCCTGTCACTCCACTGTTTGCTGCATCAGGTCCTAAATTTCATATAGCCAGTTAGATTTTGATCTTTAACTTCTTCACTTTAAGTCCTTTTTAGCTGTTATTTTAGATATAGTATCTCTGGTTGGTTGACTTGAGAACCACACTTTTGGTTTTCACTTTGGCTTATTATATAAGCAGTTGCAACAGCTCAAAAGTAGGGGTCAGTTAGATGTTTTGCTAGAGTAGCAGTTAGCTTATAACTTGGTAGACTGCTGATTAGAGGTTAGGAGTAGTTGCATATGGTTGCTTTAGAGTAGTTTCAGTATTATTTAGCTTCTGTAATCAGTTGGTGCTATTTAGAGCTTATTTGCTTATTTTCAATTGCTTATTTAGAATCAGTTTACACTGCAGCTCTATTATCTTACACATAAGCTTCATATTTTATATTTTTCATAGCTTTAGAATAACATTTTAGAATTTTCCTGAGTTTTTCATAATTTTTGGTCACTGTTTGGTATTTTTCTCTATTTAAAACAGTTTTTATTCACTTTTAAATAGCTTTTATTGCAAATAATTAAGAAAAAGTTCAAAAAAAATAATTTTTCAATTTTTCCAGTTTAAGATAAATATAAAAAGCATAAAAAATATTTTTCCCTATTTTTTCCCTTTTATTTGGTATTTTTCACAATTTAAATTAGATTTAAATAGTTTTAAATTAGTAGAAAATAGAAAAATAATCAGAAAAATAAAAAAATTAGTTTTAAAAAGTCTTTTGAGTATTTTAGATTTTATAAAAATAGTTTCACATTTTTCTCCTTAATTTTCATATTTTTAGTATTTTGAATTAGAATTAAAAGTTAAAAATTAGTTTTTAATTCAAATAAAATCCAGAAAAATTCCTAAAAATTAGTTTTAATTCATAAATAGTTTTTAAATATCATTTTTAGAGTAAAAGTAATTTTAGGTATTTTTAGGAGTTAGATTAGATGTAGTTGCATTTTATTCGCGTTTCGTTTTAATCCCGTATTTGCATTTTAGTGTAGAATTGCGTAGTTTGCCATAATTCTTAGGTTTTCCCCATAGATTTTATTTCCATTTACTTTCCTGATCCCGTAGTTTTGAAAACATTATAATTACCCCTTCTCTTATTCAAATCCCGATAATCGCGACGTGAGTTGGAAATTCCATTCAACCCTCGTTCGGAACGATCTCGGTGCTCAAACCTAACACGTTTGAGTTACCCAAATACTACAAACTTCTATTATTGATTTTTACCAAATCAGGGTGCTTCGAGCTGTACCCCTCGATGGCAGATATTCTTTTGAAGTAGGTGGTAGGGTTGTATGCATCGGGCCTGCACCTCCAACACTTGTCATAATATGCTTCAAACAACTCGTTGCTGAAATCTCGATCAGTGTACAAACCCATTCTGACCATAAACTCCCTCAAAGTCAAGTCCCTTCTCTCCTCTCAGAGCTGAAAATAGAGTGAGCTATGATCGATGTCTTCAACTTTATCCATGAACTCAATAGATGCCAAGAATTATCTGACATATTCGGGTATAACTGGCTCCTTGATTTTGAAAATCCTAAGCCACGCATTGCAAGTGAACGAACCAGTAAGCTCAGTGTACATAATCTTGCAAAATTTCCTCAATTTCCTGCAAGCAGCCCCATCGTTGACTTCCTCGAATGCATCAAAATCAAGAGCTTCAGAGTTATCAATTTCTTTTTAACCAACTTCTCGTAGTCGGCTCTGCATAACTTTCTTCCTTCAGGGTCGTAGGTCGAAAATCTTACCCATTGAGCGGAGTTGTTGTTGTTTCCTGAAAGAAAAGAATTATAGATAAAAAATTATTGCAGACTGATATGAAGTTACGGCATAATTGAAGACAAAAATACGCCGTAACAAGGATTACGGCGTAACACACACAACCTGCTACGATGTAATCCAATCACATAACTAAAATACGGCGTAACCAAAACTACAAGTTACGCCATAATTAGATCACAGAACACAGATACGGCGTAATCTTACCCACTGATTACGCCGTAATATTCCCCAAAAATTTAGCACAAACCCATGGTTCGACCAGCAATAGATTACACCGTAAACATCAATTTTAACCCAAAGGTAAATAGAACGATAATTTTTTAACATATGTAGCGCTGTAAGACCGCGCCTAGACCATTATATTCACGCTTGACCAAAACCCAATTTAATATTAATCAAAACGACCCAAACAACCAATAATGATATGACACGAATCAATAAAACATGAGGAATCATTCTTAATTATAAATTAATCAGGTCAATAGCAATAATTATCAAGAAAGAAGCAAGATCCCCAATTATGAACATATAAACCATAATTGAAAAATAATAATTGAAAGAGAATCAAAAAGAGTAAAGGTGGATCTTACCGGCCATTGAGTGATTGTAAGAACGAGATAACACCAAGAATTTTTTTTAGGAATAATTTTACTATAGTGAATGCGGTGAAAAGATGATGTTTCGGTGAAAACCTAATTTCTCGGCCGTAGCTGGGGTTTTATAATGTCCAAGGTTACGATGTAATTAGAATTTTAGGTTACGCCGTAATTAATTTTTAATTATTAAATTTTTTTATTATTATTTAAAGGTTACGCCGTAACTTTAATAAAAGTTACGCCGTAACTAATAGCTTCAAAGAGAATATTTAGAAGTGTAATAGAAAATTGTAATATGAGAGAGCGAGATAAGTACCTAATACGGTATTGCAAAGTATTCACGTCTCTTATCATAGGTCAATATTATAAACCATACCTTAGATCTTTCATTAACTGCTCCCCGGCAGCGGCGCCAAAAAGTTGATGTGCTATTTCATCCTACTTTTAATATTTATAAAACTGAGATAAACTAGGATAAACACATGCTAATGGGCAGAGAACCCGATCAGATGAAGTAAAGCCTTAGGTAAATCCGAGTGTTGTCCCAAGAGAGCTGTGACCTTGAAAGAACTAAGATGTTTAGAAGTAACATAATTTGATAATGATATGATAAAGTAGATAGAATTATTCTAAATACACAGAAATAAGAGTTTAGGATAAAGAGATAGAAGAGTGAAGCTTAACCAAGATTATAGATATGAATTAATTCTCAATATTAAGGTTCAATATAGTGGTTAAATATCGCCAGACTCCTTTGGTCAATTCGTCTTAGCCTATGATTCTTAGATCCCTCACCCCAGATGAACATGTCACCTGAGATCATCCAGTAACCTAATAGAAGTCATTAAGAGCCAAATCTACTAGATCTAGTCTATGGAAACCCAGTCATTAGGAACTTAGGTTTCCCCTACCTTCTTAAATACCTTCACTTGATAGGTGATCATTTGGTCAGTTCACACACGAATAACGATTGTACTATGGCCAATTCCTTCCATACTTCGCAACCTAGTGAGCTGAGGTCAGTTGGTCAATTCTCCCAACCCTCTAGATACTAACAAGCTTATAATATTACCGAGACTGGCGTTCTATGATAAGACTAAGTAGATGTCTATAAATAAATATAGATAAGATCAATAACATAAACATAAACTTGAATTAATAACATGAATTCATGATATGATTTCTAGAAAAACATAGAAAGAATCCAAACTTGAATACAAAGGAAATCATAGACGAGAACTTCGTTCCTCATGCTCCTAAGCCATAATTCTTCTTCTGTGTTTGATCTCCCCAAACCCTAGAAAGTTTTGGGAAAGGAGAGATGATTAAAAAATGCTTAAATCTTCGATTATTAATAGACGTAAAACCTAGCTACGGCGTAACACTTATGAGCTAGTTACGCCGTAGTTCTTCATATCTTGATGCTTATCCGCAGTTACGGCATAACCTGAGCTAATGGTTACAACGTAGTCTTCATAAAATCAATGTTTATCCATGGTTACGGCGTAACCTGAGCTGATGGTTACGCAATATTCTTCATAAAATGCCATATCATGATCTGTAGTCACAATACGGCGTAACTCCATTACTTTGTTACGTTGTATTCTTTATGGAAATGATTACGGCGTATCTTCATCACTTAGTTACGCCGTGGTCTTCAGTAAATGTGAGAGAAATCCGTCTTTGAGCTCAGAAA
Source organism: Chrysanthemum seticuspe (assembly GCA_019973895.1). NCBI lineage: Eukaryota > Viridiplantae > Streptophyta > Magnoliopsida > Asterales > Asteraceae > Chrysanthemum > Chrysanthemum seticuspe. The sequence continues at coordinate 64,097,813 of BPTQ01000007.1, forward strand.
TGTCCAAATACCGCTTCTTCATAGTAAATAGTTCCTGAAATAAATAAAAAGGGATAAGGATGATTCTAATAGCATTTTAAGCATAATATGACAATAAAAGGAGGAAATTAACACTTAGAATATCAGGATAATTTATGTTATCAAGGAGCTAGAGGTTGGTGGCAAAATAACTAAGACAATAATAGAAGACAACGCAAATGTCCAATCAACACATGGAAAAGGATGAAGAGAATGATCAAAGGTAGGTTTTTACCCTCGGACATTAAACAAATTTATATCAACAATATTATACTTGTGTTCAAGGGAAAATAAATTGTGGTGGAATACACGAGTGAGTTGTTGAAGCTACAAACTAGGTGTAACTTGAAGGAATTTGAAGAGCAAACAGCTGTTAGGTAAATTAGTGGGTTGAGTCAATGAATCCAAGAGAGGTTAAGTTTTTTGTCAATTTGGACCGTTGCTCAAGCTAGAAATTTAGTTATGAAGGTAGAAATGTCAATATCCAAACAAGCTTTTGAAACGCTCAAGATTTTTTCTATATACATTGGTGATGAGATGCGAAATATACCGTTTTTATACTTTCGTGCACTTTGTATCATTTATTGTTTAAAATACTTTCTTTTTGACTTTTAGGTCTTTGGAAATGCATTTGCTGGAAATGTACAAGATTTGTGCTCATTTGGAAATGCATTTGTTTAAAGATGATTTTTGTTTTTTTTACGGGCCATTGGACAAAGACGGCCTTCATGACACCATCACAACTTTAACGTGACGTCGTCACATCCATAACCTAACGCCGTTACAACTCGGTAAAAATAAGCCCTAATCAAAGACATCAACCCGATTGCATGTGTTTCTAGGCAGTTAAAAACTGGTTAGGGATCCATCCTAGCTTAAACATTATTGAAAGCAACTATATACTTGAGTAAGAGTTTGACCATCGCATCCATATTGTGGGTTTAATTTACAAGACATTTGATAAAAACTAAGAACGTGATAGAGATAGTTTCTTGATCGTTTATGAGCATTAGGGTTTTAACAATAACAATGACAATACGTAGCGGATAAATCAAAACATAATTGTTATTGACACAAGGTTTCATTCACTAACACTAACTAACCTTAGACGTTTATAGGAACACGTCTACTAACTAAACTAATAACCTAGGCGTTTACATGAACATACGCCTAGGACACACACACACCTTTACTAGACGTCTACATTATGGAAGACTTAATTAAAACCTACACCCCATGTCCTCTTTATATACTAGAGGATTAGGGTTTACAAATCTCTACTAAGGACTAATAAATAAAACTTCTTTTGCAAGCAAGTCCTTCCATCTTTTTGTAGGTTTCCTTCTTGTCATATTAAGTCCCTCTTGTTTCATTCTTTTTGTCTTATCAACTCAAACGTATAATTCCCAACAATCTTCCCCTAGTTGATAATGACAAAACCATTCTTGAACGAACTTCCCTAGACGAAGTAGAGAAATTGATATCAGAGATCTCACCATGAATGAAACAAGTATGTCTTCCTTTGTCTTCCCCTTAATCCATGCCATACCACTCAAACATCTCTTCCCCTTTTTGTTATTATCCAAATAGGGAACGTATGCAAATAATGATCTTGACCACCACGAACCAATATCATACTTCCAATCTAAGACTTCCAATGTTTAAAATCACCCACCATTATGCACCATAAGAAAAATGGATTCAAAACAATAGAAACTGCAACTAGCAGTAGTAATAATGATCAACAGTAGTAAAAATCAAACACTTCCCCTTGAGTGATGCATGTAGATGATTAAACATTTAACAATAATCTTCCCCGAAAACCCATATGTTAACCATCTTCTTGATTTTTCAAATCTATAGGCTTAAGTAATGATTACTTGTGAAGAAAACCGAGTATAACGAATTTGATGAAGAAGTAGAATTTCCCAAACTTGTGTCTTAAATCTTGTACTATCCACGGAACTCCATACTTATACGAATCACCAAATATAAGTAGACCGCAATCCCTTGACAAAATCCTCAACTAATATGAGACACTGAGCACTACAATGTAACTCCTTTAAGTGATAGCTAATGTGTGCATAGAGCATCATAAGAAAAATCACACATTACTAGATTCATCAAGCTATATGATAAGAACACAAGCCTGTGAAACTCAACTACAACATCAAATAAATGATATTCAACCTTCTTCGTAATCAATTAATCCATAAGAATCCAATACGAGCCTTTTTAAAACTTTTAAGAACAAATTCCAATCTTTTCTTGTGTGTGTGAACCAATATCCATTCTGTGTGTGTCGCCAAAAATACATAACAAATATCATGTTCGACTTCCCCTTATATCAAAAACCTCCTCGTAATACCTTGTCCAACCATCCATAAATCCAAAACCATGTATCTAAATACAACTCTCATAATAATAAACCATATTAGCATCAATCAAACCACACTCACATACCATCCCATGCATGTGTCACAAGTACATACTTTTTATAAATCAAACAGTATACTTTGTACATCATTCTCATCTCACGTAACAAACCATTGGACTGCCAAACCGAATTCGTTTCGCCATGCAAAAACCTTTATGATGCATCAAGATATATTCACATGTTAAATGAATATAACTGAGAAAGCTATGACCATGTAACGAGCAAAACCAGTCACCAATAATTATCATAACCAGGTTAAAGATAGTTGAAGGTTGAGTTACGATCTGATACTAATGATGAACTAAGGAATTAATTAAGAATAGTGGATTTTGAGTATTCTACAGATGATGCTGAGATGAAAATGAACAAATCTCAAATTATTGCTTTTGAAGTTGTAGAATCAAAAGATGGAAGTTATCTGATGTTTCATAGAGATGATGAAAGCTTCAGAGTGTTCAACAGGCTATGAGATTTATTGCATATCATAGATAGAGTGGATTTATTTTATTTATATCATGTGGTGCGAGATTATTTTGAACAAAATCCATCAGAAGGAATTGGTTTAGTATTGCTTGGAGATCTCACAACTGTATGGGAAACTGAAGAACAAAGCACTGCTGAAATTTGGAAGAATCAAGAGAATTGGGAGATTGCTGGAGATTCTTTGAAGAATCTGGAGTACATGTTCTAGAGCTAGAAGATGGAATTATGATTCACATGTTAGCTGATAGAAGATATCCTCTTACACCAGAACTTATGAGGAGGATGCTGGAGCATGGAATGGAAGTAGAAGAAGATAATGAAATAGCATGTCTGGCTATCAAGCTGTTTATCAGATGGACTACAATTGCTGATGATGATGAATAACTGGTATGAATCTTAATTGATTAAATTTTTGATATATCAGGACTTTATTCAAAGTACTGCTGATCAAACAGTACTTTCATCAAAGTATTGCTTGCAGATTTTAAACCAGTTACTGATTTTGAAAAACTTTTGTTAAGTAATAAATGTTTTGAAACAAAGGTTAAAAGAAATAAATGGTTTTTGAGATAGTAATACCAATAGGTTATCAATCCACCATGGTTACAAAAGGATTGGCTAATCCATGAGCAAACGGCTCTGGTAAAGATATTTCAAATCCGTTTTTAGTTAACAACTTGCTAATAAGTTGTATGGTCATCAACTCACCATATCAGTAATGTGAAGAGTTGGCTAGCCCACAAGAAAATGGCTTGTGGTAAAGGCTGTGGAAAAAACATTATATGGTAATTAGTTCACCATGATGAAAGAACTAACTAGTCCAAAAGGGTACAGCTTTTGGTAAAGACAAATCAAATATGTTGATAGCTGATGATTTGCTAAAAATCATATGGTTATCAGTGTACCATGATCTTATACATCAAAACATTTGGCTACTCCAGAGTTAATGGATTTGGTAAAGAGAACTTAAATCCATTAAATTTTCAATGATTCACCTCTCACAGGAATTTACACACCTGGAAGTGATGAGAATAGACTGAAACTTAAACTAAATTAAATGTACACATTGTCTTATGTTGCTGAAAAGATGGAGCTTGTTGAATGTTGCTGAAAAGAAATAAGATTGTTGATTGATGCTGAAAAGAATTATACAAATAAAGACTACTTTGATGATGATATAAGCAGAGAAACTACAAAGATAAAATCTGAAGATAAAGTCACAATTCCTCTTTGAAGATAAAGATGTTAAAGCTAAATCTACAAAGGAACTTGAAATCAAACAAGTAGAATTCAAGTTAGGGGAGGATTGTTGGGATACAGAATGTTAAAGTACTGAAGAGTTAAAGTGCTGAAGATTAACAAAGTACTGCAGAAGGACAAAGTACTGCAAGAAGTCAAAGTACTGCTAAGTTAAAGTCAAAGTACTGCTTATTCATCGAAGTACTGCAAAGTTTAAAGTCGGTTGTATTAGATTAAAGATAGAAAGTAATGTTTATCTAGAACTTTCTAAGTATTGTTTACTTGACGTACAAGGATAAGAAATGTAAACTGTTTAGGGTTATCCTTGAGCCTATAAAAGGACCCCTAGATTGGTATTAGAAATACGTGATATTATTAGAGTTTTAGAGAAGTTCGATATTATTAGAGTTGTTAAAGAGTCTGCATAATAAGAAGAGTTAGATCGTTCAAAGTTAAAGTTATTCTTCTTAGCTTTGTTAAGTAAATTCCGCATACTTAATAGAGTTTGCTCAGTGTTTTCATTGTTAATAACTTAGGATTTATCCGAGGTTATTAAACCTTAACAAGCTATTTAAGTTAGTTTGGTTAGAGTACATCGATCCAACAAGTGGTATCAGAGATTGTGTGGAAACTCTGATTAAGAAGAAACCGATTTCTCAGCAAACTCTAAAGATGTCGACTGAAGCTGCATCAACCCCTATCTCTGAGGTATGTTCTAAGTGTCATGATTTTTATCAAAAAGTACTTAATGCTTATGTTATTTAAAGAGATAATTGTGCTAGGGCTAGGTCTGAGGTAGTTGGTTATCAAATTACTTTAGAGTCTATGGAAGCCAAAATAATAACACATGAAAATAATGAAATGGCTTGGGCAGAAAAGTATGAACAACAGGATTATCAGTTAAAACTAAGTGAATGGAAGTTAAATTGTAAAATTTCTGAGATTGAAAAGCTAACTAAGGAGAGAGATGAATTGTTAGCAAAGTTTGATGCTTGGAAAGAATCGGGTCTTTCTCATGTCACTTATGTTGAAAAACAAAGAAGGGCTTACATTAGAACTGGCCTAGGTTTTGGTATGAACTTTAATAACACAGAAGAAAACCCACCTAGTGATAAGGATGACCTTGATTTTGAGGATATAACAACTAGTGATGATGAAATTATTAATTATGTAGACACATCTAGTAATGAGGATTCAATTTGTGAACCACCTCCAGAATATAAGAAAGACAAGGGTTATCATGTTGTCCCACATCCCACTGGTAGTCATCAACCCATAAGACCTGATGTTTCTCGTTTTGGATTAGACAGTTTAGAGTTTAGGAAAAAGCTTATTGGTCAATCTCGGTCTGAAACCCCAAAAGAAACTGTTGAAAACAATGTTCAAAGTCAAGCAGTACCTTCAACTGAAAGTACTGCTCCACAAGCAGTACCTACAGGAAAACCTTTTTCAAACAGTACTGCTAAACCTTTTTGGGATAACTTTGGTCAAAACAGGTCCAATCATTCACCTAGAAGGCAAAATAGTTTTGGTCATAGACATAGAAGAAGTCACTTTGGGAGTATGGGTCAAAAACTGTGTTTTGTGTGCTTTAGTCCTACTCATTTAATCAAGGATTGTGAACATCACTCAGAATACCTTAGAAAATTTCCAAAGCATAGGTCTACTAATCAGAAACCTAGAGAGCACAAACCAGTCTGGAATAATTCAAATAGGGTCAATCACAGTAATTTCTCACCAGACCATAAGTACCCTCACCAGAGAAGACCTTTTTCTAAACCACCAGTACCTTCACAAGCAGTACCTACCCAAAGTACTGCTCCATCTAAACAAGGTACTGCTAACACTTCTTGGAACAGGTATCCTAGGAGATATCATTACTATCAACCTAGAAGGTATTATAATTCACATAGGGGATCTAGATCACAGGAACCAAGTGTTAAAACCGAATGGGTTAAGAGAGAAAGTACTGCTGAGGGCCAAACAGTACTTTCAACAAAAAGTGAATCAGATGTTTTTGTGATACAAGAAAAAGAGAATGAACTTGTAAAAGAGAGTTTTGTTGAAAATCCAGAAAGTTTTGAAAATCCACATGCTAAAAATCAAAAGATAATTCTGGATCATGTTTTAAAAAATAGTGGGAATTACATACTCAAAGAATTTGAGTTTGTAACTCCACAAGGGGAACACAAGTCAGTAATGGCTTGGGTTCTTGAAAGAAACTAACTCTCTAAATCTTTGTGCAGGGCAACCCAGAAGAGGAGCTTAAAGATCATTTGATTGTAGATAGTGGTTGCTCTGGAAGTATGACAGGAGACAAGGAGATTCTGTCTGATTTTAGATCTATTAGTGGAGGACGAGTTGCATTTGGGAATGATCCTAATGGAGGAAGAATTACTGGAAAAGGAACCATCAAAGCAGGGCGTATAGATTTAGAGAATGTTAGATATGTGAAGGAGCTCAAGTTCAACCTATTGTCAGTCTCTCAAATCTGTGATAAAAAGCACCCTGTGTTATTCACTAACACAGAATGTCTCATCCTTTCCCCTGAATTCAAAACTGTTGATGATAATTTGGTAGTCCTTAGAGTACCAGGAACTAATGATGTGTATAGTCTAGATATGAAGAGTCTTCATTCTTATGGGAGAGCCACATGTTTGGTGGCAAAAGCAACATCTGAAGAAGCACACCAGTGGCATAGAATATTAGGCCATGTCAATTTCAAGAATATCAACAAACTGGTCAAAGGGAATTTAATTAGAGGTTTACCTTCAAAGACTTACAAGAATGATCACTCCTGTTTGGCATGTAAGAAGGGTAAACAACACAAAGCTTCTTGCAAGAAGCTTGAGGAGAGGACTATTAGAGAACCATTGGAGCTGTTACATATGGATCTATTTGGTCCTGTATCTGTTACAAGTTTAAACAAGAAAAAGTACTGCTTAGTTGTGACAGATGATTGCAGTAGATTCAGTTGGGTATTTTTCTTGCTGCAAGCTGTTGTGGACAAGTGTTGTGGATGCAGAATCAACTCTTGGATTATGGTTTCAATTTCAAGAATACTCCTATCAATATTGATAATGAGAGTACTATTTGCATTGTGAAGAATCCAGTTTATCATTCCAAGACCAAGCATATTCAGATTAGGCACCACTTCATCAGAGATTGTTATGAGCATAGGCTCATAAATGTTGTCAAGGTGCATATAGATGATAATGTAGCTGATTTACTCACCAAAGGATTTGATGTTTCTAGATTTACTCACTTGGTGGTGAGTATTGGCATGATCAATTACTGAGCTACATTTAAGGGGAGGACTATTTCGTGTAAGTATAGTCCTATGTATTGCTTGAGGGGAGGATATTCATGTTTATTTGTTGTTGTAAGGAAGAGAATGGAAAAGTACTGCTTTTTGCTTTTATGAAAGTACTACTTGGAAAGTACTGCTTGGAAAGTACTGCACACGTGGAAAGTGTTGTTTGTCTTATTAAAGTACTGTTCTAACGGTAATATTGAGGGGTAATTCCTACCAACGGTAACTTTGTTATTAATGGTTGTGATTTTTTAAATCTCATCTATAAATAACTACTCTCCGAATTTCCCTCTCATATTGATATCTCCTAATCTTTTCCATAGTTCTCTCACTTTCACCTATATTCTTCGTTCTCTCTCTTACTGTGATCATATAATCATTAATGGCGAGTCGTAATACTATTTCCAAACACAACATGGTTGCGAATTTAGACAAGACTGAAGTGAATGTAATCTTTCATGATATTATCGATTTTCTTACTGGATCACAAATTAGTTATGCGCTGTTAGTAGAACCAGATATTATTGAGCCCTGGATTCAGCAATTTTGGGAAACTGCTAGGGTTCATATGGAGAATGATGAAGAATATATTCATGCTATGGTTGCTGGGAAAACTGTCAAGATTACTGAAGCCTCTATTCGTGAAGATTTATTGTTTAATGATGCTGATGGGGCTGTTCGTTTTGATAAGCAACTGATTTGGGATACTTTTGGGCACATTGGTTATGAAGGGTCCTTAACTGCACAAACATTCAGGAAACCCTTATTTTGTCCTCACTGGAAGTTTTTAGTGCATGAGTTGCTTCATTGTATTAGTGCTAAAAGTACATCATAGGAGCAATTTGGATCTAACATAGCATCTGCTATAGTAGGATTGGCTACTGATCGTGTTTTCAATTTTTCAAGGCTAATTCTAGATGGAATGCTTTCACACATCTCTCATGGTTCAAAATGGTTGATGTATCCAAGGTTTGTTCAAGTATTCCTCAATAAACAACTTTCAGATGTACCTAAACCTACAAGTCTTTTACCTGTTGTGGTACAACAAGCCAAGATTTTCACTTTCATGGCTCGGAAGAGTGATTTATTCACTGGAAGGGACACTCCCTTAACTACTTCTATGATGGAAGTTGTTCAAGCTGTCAGAGCTGATGCTGCAGATGATGAAGATAGTGAAGGTACTGCTTCTTAGAGTACTGCATCTCAAGAAGGTACTGCATCACAAGGTACTGCTTCGCCAAGTACTGAAGTTCAAGCTGATGTTACAATTTCACCTTCTCCATATCCACAATTATCTGTTCCTGATTCTCAACCAGAGGAACATTCACCAATTCAAGGAGATGATTCACATACTATACCTCCTGAAGGTTTGACATTGGATAATTATGTTCTGACAAGGGAGTTAGTCAAATTGAAGAAAACTACTTAGGCTCAAGCTAAACAGATTAAGAAGTTGAAGCTCAAGTTTAGAAGACTCAAGAATTTTGCCTGGCCATTGGTTCAACATCATCGTCTATGGGTCAAATCTAACAAGAAGGACCAAAGGCAGTTTAAGAAGACTAAACGCCAAAAGGTTAAAAAACAATCTTCATTCCAATTGGGGAGGAATTTAGAAGAAAAGAATTTGAAAGCAGATGTTGTTAAGGAGAATGAACCTGAAGGTACTGAAGAAAATGAAAGGACTGAACCTCAAGGTACAAATATTCAGCTACAAGAAACTGAAGAACAGGTTATTCAAAGTACTGAGGAGCAAGTTATTGATGTTCAAGTTCAAAGTACTGATGATCAAGGTACTGCTGATCAAAGTACTACTTTTCCTGGAACTTACAGACATGAATTGATTACTCCAAGAGTGTTAGACTTTGAAGAGGAAGCTGGTCCTTCAACTATTTTACATGAAGAAGAAGCTGATACACTCAAGCCTATACATACTGCAAGTGATGATGAAACCATTGCTGTAATTTTGCAAGGTTTATCACAGCCAAGGGGTGTTAGTATTCCAGGAGTGCAAGAAGAGGAACAATCAAGAGTTTCTCAAGCTATTATTGATCCAAAAGATAAAGGTAAGGGCAAGTTGGTAGAGACAAAGAAGAAAAAGAAACCTACTTTAGCACAGATAAGAGCTGCTCAAGTTGCTATGAATGAGGAAGCAGCTAGAAAGTTTCAAGAGGAATTAAATGCTAAAGATAGAGAAGCTAAGGAAATTGAAGAAGCTCAGAATAGAGAAGCAGCTAAGAAATTGCAAGAGGGAATTGAATGTTGAAGCTGATGAACCATTAGAGTCACCTATTCCTGTTTCTTTTATGCCAAGAAGACCAAATCGAGCTAAAGACAGAAATGCAATGATGGCTTATTTAAAAAGTCAAGGGTATAAAGGATTGCAGAGGTTTAATTATTTTGAGATGAAAGAATTGTATGATGCTGTTAGGGAAGCTTATAAGAAAAGTGTTGAAAGCATCAAAGATTATAAAGATGATGCTGCTTGGAAAGAAAAAGATAGAAAAAGGAGCTTAAAAAGAAAAAGAAAAACTGAAGTTGAAGATATACAGTCATCAAAGAAAGAGAAGGTTGAGTTACGCTCCGATACCAATTGATAAAAACTAAGAACGTGATAGAGATAGTTTCTTGATCGTTTATGAGCCTTAGGGTTTAACAATAACAATGACAATACGCAGCGGATAAATCAAAACATAATTGTTATTGACACAAGGTTTCATTCACTAACACTAACTAACCTTAGACGTTTATAGGAACACGTCTACTAACTAAACTAATAACCTAGGCGTTTACATGAACATACGCCTAGGACACACACACACCTTTACTAGACGTCTACATTATGGAAGACTTAATTAAAACCTACACCCCATGTCCTCTTTATATACTAGAGGATTAGGGTTTACAAATCTCTACTAAGGACTAATAAATAAAACTTCTTTTGCAAGCAAGTCCTTCCATCTTTTTGTAGGTTTCCTTCTTGTCATATTAAGTCCCTCTTGTTTCATTCTTTTTGTCTTATCAACTCAAACGTATAATTCCCAACAACATTTTAGTTAGAAATTGGTTATTTCATGCGTGTTAGATAGTTATTGGTGTGTCTAATCCATCCATGTTATTAATGGCATAGAATTATGGCTAATTAATCCCAAAGATTAAATTGCAAAAATGGTCCTTGTGGTTTGGCCAAATTGCAGTTTTTTGTGAGGAACTTTGGGTTGCAGTTATTGTCCCTCTCCAAAGTAAAATGACTAAAATTCCCTTGTCAAAAATGCAACCCAGGGAAGAAAACTGCAGTCCAAAGTTCCCCACAAGACGGTGACCGCACTTTAAAAAAGTCATGGACGAAACCTACAATTTGGGCAAACCACAATGACGATTTTTGCAGTTTGCTCTTGATTGGTAATTAGGAATTTCAGGCATTCAATTAATAAAAGCGTGTCAAATCAATAGATAGAATTAGAAGCTAGCAAGGAGTAGTGCACCCAAGATAAATATGTCTTCCCATCCAATAGTTTGCACCAAAAATTTACTCTTCCTTGTTATTTATTTTTCTCGCATTTAGGTTAAAAAAATCTCCTCAAATACCCGATATTTTTACTTGCTTTCCCATTAAACATAAAATACCTAAATTTAGAACCGTAGATGGGGTGAATACGGTATTTTCGACTAACTTGAAGTTTAAAAACTTCCAGTCTCAAAGAACAAACAAGTGTTATACACAGCAATAATCACAACCACAATATATATAGCGAGTAAAGAGAGATAAACACCACGATATATATTGGTTCGAGATGGGGGGTTTATACCATCTGTACGTCCAGTTGCAAATCCAAGACACCAATACCTTAGTGAGGTTGGGTCCACTAACATCTTACTTTACTTAACTACTATTACTCTAGTATAGTCCTTATGGTGGATTACAAACCATTACAACTTCACTCCACCAATATGCACAAAGATCGACGCTCACTAAGAAGAGCTACTCCCAACTATTCCGCACTCGGAAACCACCCACAAGAATCTCGTAATTCGACTTAACCACTAAGACCATAATGACTTCCCCACCGGAAGTATAAAAACCCCAACTAGACCTTCTTCGGTCTAGCCTTGATCACCAAGATACGAGACTTTTTATACATTTGCTATCCACAAACCGGATAAGACTTCAAATGATTTATAAGTGTGTGTTTGCTTTGAAAAAACCTAACCTATCCTAAAGACTTTATTCTAGTAGAAAGGATATAGATAGAAGACCCTCGACACAATTCACAAGAGTAGATTAAGTTCTTGTGAATCTCGCATGCAGAAAATAAGTGTTCTTTCAATTGAAGATAAAAGAGAAGTTAGAACACAATGAGATATTAGACTTAGAGGGTTGAGCGAAATGAAAACAGATGGAAAGTATGATTGGAAAGAGGTGAGGAAACAAATGAAAATAGTGGGGTATTTATAACCAAACCCACAAAAATCCCGACGCGTTGGTCACACGCCGGTGCGCCACCAAGCCCGCTGGGGCCAACATGAGATTTTTGTCGGTTTTGTTTATTTGTACCTGTTACACCCCTAAAATATCGCAACGAAAGATAAACGGGGCATGACTTCGTAGCACAAAGACACAAGATATAAAGAACGACCTCTATATGAGTCATTGGAAAAACACGCATTCGATTAAAGAAATAAAGTTCTACACAGACATGTTTTAAGAGTTCATAAAATATAAAGAAAATTTTGGTTCACAATCGAATGTTTAGTTATGAAATAAATCTTCATCGTGATGAAACCAAAAAATGTAACTCTAGTGAGATGCTCCATGCAATCCAAGCTAATGCAATTAAGGACTTGAGAACTACATGCTAAAATGTCAACATAAAGTTAGTGAGATCATAGGTTTAAGTAATTTGAAATATGGACCACATTATTTCATGTAAATGTTGTAACAAATACAACATCCGAAAAAGTGTTAGTGACTATTTTAACATATACAATAATACAATATCATGAAAAGTATTACTATTGCACTAAGCTTATGAAACCGAAGGCTTAATATTTTTTATGTATATCTGTTGCCCCTGCAGGAGTCCATCCCAAGACACCTAGTACTTCCTCAAATGCAATAGCATGTCTACTATAAATAAATTATAATCACATGGGTTAACATGAATTATAAAATCATGATTTCATGAGTCAATATAAACATTCAACATAAACTATGAAACAACATAACATCAATATCATAAACATGAGATACGAGTGTTAAACACCCGGTACTTACATGATGTGTAAAATCTCATTTTAATATTTATAAAACTTAATCTAACATGACGTACCAACACGCTCTAGCAGTGTACCCGATTGCGTATTGTATAGCCTCAGTAAGATCGGGTTGCTCACTGTAGCGAGTGAAATTATAATGTATTAAAAAGTAAATTAAATAAATGACAATTGTGTTTTAAATACACACTATTATTAAAATAGAAAATAATTGAAAATGACAAGAAATAAATAACGGATAAGAAGAAATGGATGCAAATCATTAAGAGAAAGATGTACACTCCTAGCTACTCATGTAACCTATCAATGACATGGAATGAAAATCACAATCTCTCTTGATTCACTTACTCAAGAGAGGATTACGAAACCCAATCGAATCCACTATAACCAAGAATCACTCAGAATACAAAACCCCTAAATCACAAAATTAGGGTTTTAAGAAACAAACCCTAATTTTAGAATTAACCTCATGTTAGCATATCAAAAATTAATTAACCCCGCTAATCACCAATATAAATCACTAGATCAACGTTTAAGCCAATTAGGGCTTCAAGATCAAAACTCTAAAAACTCAAACGGACAAAATACCCAACCAAACAACCAAAATTCAACAGAAAACCGTTGAATCGACCACTAACAACCTAGATCTGTCACTAGATTGATAAAGCTCCAAATCTTTTCAAACCTTAATCAATAGCTCTTAACCGCGAGCTCTGATACCATGTAAAAATTAACCATCAATATCTTTAATACAACCAACCACCCATTTACTTTGATTATAAGCTCAATAAGAATCCTCCTTAAAAGAGTGTGATCCAAACATACAAAGAAAACGAGATCGTCCCCAACATGTGTGCAATATAAGAATACAAAACTTATACTACAAAAAACTTTCATAACTGAACGATTACAAGGTGTAACAACTGAAAACCAGACCACAATCACAATTGAAAAACGAGAGAGAAAACTGAGAGATGTCAACTGACTTTTGAAAACCCTGGATCCGGATGAGAGATTATATAGACTATATATCCACTTCAGTCCATGAATAATAAGAAGCATGGTAAACCAAGAATAAAATATTAGTTAGATTAAAAATATTTACATACAAGTCCTAAAGGTTTGGAAGCTTTTAACAAGACGACACAAGTTAATGTCAAATTAAACAAGGACACAACTAACACGTAGCCATCTTATACATATATACAGACTATGTAACGAGTTACAAAAACTACCCTGTATTTTAGCTATGTACGGTTTTTTATATAACAACTTTTTTTTGTATCAAACATTTAGCGATTTATTTATAAAAAAATATATACCGATGAATAGGTCTATAAATTGCGAACAAAATGAGTCAAATAATGCAATACTTTTGACTTACGTACGATTTTATAAAAAATGTTGAATTTTATTTATAAAAGTAAATATTTTTTTTTTCCAAAAACAAATTCAAAACACACCCTTAAACAACGTAATAATTTTATAAACTATCCTAAACTTTGTTTAAATATAAATTTAATAAAAAAAATAAAACACATACCTAAACTACTACATAAAACTTTTACTTTTACATTTTTTTATATAAACTTTATATATCAAATATCTAATAAACATTCAAAATTTTCTTATAAAAAATACCAATGAAAACATCTTTAGTTTATATGAAATGAGCATAATATTACAATACCTTTTACTTACATACGATTTGATAATAAAAAAACTTATTAAAGTTTTCAAATCGACTTCTTATTCTTTTGTTAAAAGTTCAAAACTTAGTAATTTTCTTAAAACTATATCAACAAAAAAGTACTTACATTTAAAATAAAATGAGCCAAATATTTCAATACTATTAACTTACATTTTATAAATAAAAAATAAGAATTAAAATTTTAAAATCAACTTCTTATTTTTGGGTAATAAGTCAAAACTATTACAAATATATTTTTTGTGAAAATGTGAAGAATATATTGATCATCAAAATTATTGCAAATATTTAAACAGTAGATTCACCACAAAAATCAGTATTAGTTTATGGAAGTCTTTTTATATACGTTTTTTTTTAATATAAACTATTTAGCTATAAGAAATTACTGGTATAATAATTGAACTTTTATGTTTTTGTAATTACGTTAGATTAATAAGTAAAGAATATGAAATGCATTACATAGTTTAGTTATATTAAAACGCATGAATATCAAATTATATAGATACATGCAATATTTTTTGTGCAAAGAAAGTAAATTAACTAAACAATCTTAAGTTATCATAAAGGTTTATCAAATAATACATCGCAGCAACGCGCGAACATTCAATTTATCTTACAATACATATACCACTGTTGTTTATCTTTTAAGGATTGTTGAGTTCATATAATGTATGATATCTGGATTTAAAGTTGTTACAAATTTTTGAAAGAGAAAAATCTAAGAATAGAACTAACTAAAAAAGATGAGATAGGTGGTATAAGAGTGCGAAAAAATTAGCGATATAAAAAAGATAGTTGTAACTAGAACTTTTAGTTTCATAATCTTGATTGACACCAACTTTGGTTATGTTTGGCACATGAGATTATGGAGAGATTATATTTATTTTTTCAAAAAATAAGCTACTTAAAAAATAATTTTTGTTTGGCAGACAGAACTTATAAGAGATTATTAAAAAAATAATCTTCTATAATCTCTTAAAATAAAAGGTTAATTGATGTAACTTATAAAAATAATCTCTTTTTATAATCATTTTCAGCAATAGCACCAGCACCAGTATTAGCAACATCACAAGTACAATCATTTTTTGCCAAACATACCCTTTGTGTTTTAATTATTTGGTATCAAATAGGTCTAATTGTTTAATCTGTAATTTTATTCCTCATATTGGACGACACATAACTTTCTAAGTTGTGTTTACGTCTCATACAACTTGTTTATAACTTTATAAGTTGTCTTAAAACTTGATTATAACTTTATAAGTTGTCTGAAAACTTGAGGTGTGTTAATTTCTCATACAACTTGATTATAATAGCTGACCAATAACCTAAAATTAAGTTGGTAACCTTTGGGCAATAAAAATACTTTCTTATCGATGTATAAAAAAGAACTTGGTTATTATTATTTTTGCATAAAACCCATTCATGATATGTTATGGGCTGATGCGTTTAGACCTTGCACCTTTTGATATGTTATTGAAAGTAGTTTTTTTAGAAATGAAGGAGTAGATGACTAAACTTATGCATCTATATGTGTTGAAAATAAGGCCTACTTAATCACAGATCAATGAATGAATAAAACATATTTTAGACATAATATCGGACATAAATTTTAAAATACCAATCATTTTATTAGTAAATGATTATATGGAATTTTTTTAAGAAATACAAGAAGAGAGGTGACATCAGTTCTTGTTATAATACACACAATCAATCCTTTATATATACTTGTTTTATTTCAATCTATATTTTCGGTTTTATGTTGGTTGTACCGAGTGTTTTGTTATCAACAAGACATGTAAACTTCGTTGTGCTTAAATTCATTTTGTTTATATCACATTGTTTGTGTTTACACTTTAACTAATTATTACGAGAAGTTTGTAACGTACAACAAAATATTATTATCGGGGTATGTCGTTATAGCTTTTAAAAGATTTCATGAACAAAGCAAAAGCTTACTCAATCGGGTGCTACATCTTAAATGAAAACATGTGAGCGATTTTATGAAAAAAATTGTGCCAATATTTTCTTGCTTTAAAAACGATGTGTCGTTTTCCATGTACTATATGCAATTTATGCACATCTTCGATGTACTATATACAATTTACTTGTGACCTCTTGACGTGTTTCAAAATAGAGGGATCGACATCTACAATTAAAGCATTGTCCGGTATGTGATGAAAACTTGGAATTTAGTCTACACTTCGTCCGTTGGCTTCGTCTCTTTGTAAGATCGGTAGGGTTAATTAGACGTCCTTCCGAATTGGTCGGCAAACTCGACAAATCTTGACACCTTGTCTAAATTATTATGTCTTGATATGGTGATTCAAATATATGTACACTTGATACCCGTACTTCATAAAGGTACACTAAAACATGGATGACATGTGAGTATGTGACTAGAAATCATTGAACATCAACTAATTATTACGTGACTGGCACATTTATTTTCAACTACTCACTTAAGTTTCGTAAAAACGGATTTTCCGAAACTTGACTGTCTTTATTATTGTGAGGAACCTTTTTTTTAAATGCTGTTACATTTGTTAAATTTATTATTGCAAAAAACATTTAAGCAAATAGGATGTGAGTGAATCATACATCTCAACCTGTTAGATAGGCGAAAAACAAATGCATTATTTGGGCTTCAAACCAAACCAATTATAAGAATGTCAAACCAATCTTATAAAAAACTACTAGATAACTACTTACGTCTAGCATGACCACGAACTCTTATATCATAAGTGTCACAGAATGCTTATTGCTCTTCCTTTAAATCTTCGCACTCATCATTATCATATGAGTTATCATCATAATCACCTTTACAACGCTCCTATAAGCTCTTCATCCCGGTTTCACCTCCGCTTTTCGCAGTGTTTGTACCCTTAGAACTTTTTGATGCCATAAATCTCGCAGTTTCATTTTCATTATCTTCCACGTTATTCTAGCTATCATTATCCTCATTATCCAAGTTAACAACTTTACTATTATCTACGTTCACATTGTCACCTTTCGAGTTAACTGAAGCACTAGGAGTAATCCTAACATCCTTTTCAACCATATTAAGAACATCAAACGGATTTAAAGTCACAATTTTTGTACCACTTGAACTTGCCACATTACTCATAGATTTCAAATCAGACTTATTATTATCCCCAACAATATTAGAATTCGTATATTTCTGGCGGGCTGCTTATTATCCGTCTTCTTTGTAGTCGTATTTTGAACATGTATGTAGAAAAAACGAGACTTAGGACCAACAGGTAAACCTCTAACAACTTGCCTTTATGTCTTCACATTCACATCAGATACAATTTTCTTAGGACATTGCTCCAAAGAATGACCAAAAACCTTATAGGTTGAACATCTAGTCAGCTCCCACTAATACGCAACACGAATAAATGCATTATATATTCATTATCTTCAATTTTAGGCACTGCCACAACAACAATTTTTTTAACTCAACATCAGCATGAAGATCAATCATTGCTCTCACTAAGCTGAATTGACCACATGGTTCCATACACATTGAGGTTGTATAAGTATATAACATCAATGGGGTACCCATATTTGTAGCAATAACATTCAATCCATCCTACGCGAATGTCGTGATAGGGACATCATGGAGTTTAATCCAAACTGTTAAAGTCTTCAACTATTCGTTAGACACATTCGCTAAGAGAAACTACTTGCGAAGAATCAATGTCACATTACGTATCAACCATTGTCCCTTCTCAAGCATTGATTCGATACCCGTGTTAGAACTGAATTTAAAGAAGAAAATACCTTTCGAATTCATCATAGTACGAACAAGACCAAATCTACTCCACGCGTTTTTAACATAGTTTTCAACCATTGGATACGCAACTCTTTTGCCCATAAAAGACTAGACAGAGTTCTCGAAACTCTCCTTGACATGTATGATTGATTTTATTAAAATGACAACATCAGCCCCATTACCAGCCGGAGCGATTAAGGCATGAAAGTTAACAACTTTCTTACTTGGTTCACCATTTAGACGGTTAGCATAGGAACCATGTCCCATACCATTCAATTTATCACTCTTACTCACATTAATTGAACCATCCTCCCCATTATTTGATGGAGTATCACTAATACCAACAATAGCCACTTTGGTGGTTGTATTATGGGTACCCAACAGAAAAGCATGGAAAATGATCCATAACATTAGTTTGACCATCGACATTCAAAGGTTATAAGGGTATCCCATCATCTCCTACTAACACGAGCTTACCTTCAAGCATTTAACGTTCAATTTCATTAATCTTTGCAACAATAGAACTCTTGTCCTCATTATTCCCACTAACAGTATCATCGTTACTCATTGATGAGGAACCTGTAACATGCTTTCTCACAACAACATCATCATCCAAAACACACATATTCTTATTCTTATGATTCTTTCGTCCACCCCTTCTCCCTCCCAAACCCAAGACCCCCATTTACATGCTAAACTATACGAATTACTAGTAACAAACAAGATCCATACAACCAACACTCTACAGAGAACAAGTATCACTTTGAAGCACAACAAGGCCAAACGAAATAGCAAACAAGAAAAATAAACCCAAACCGGCGTAATGTCGACTTAGGTTTTAAAGCAACGATCGCACCTCCTGAATAAGTATAGATGATCGAATAAAAACAAACCTTAAAACAAATGTTAGGGATTAATAACTAATACGCAGTCGGTTAGGATCAGGAAAACCCTAAAATAAGATTTAATGTTAAACCTAAAAACGATTATCAAAAACCCTAACTCCCTAAAACTAATCCAAAAAACGAGATGGTACCAAGAATGTTAATCACGGACTAAGCACGATCGCTAACGAATAAATTTTAGGGACGATCATATTATCAAAGTCGATTTAGGGATATGTTTTGGTTGCCAAAATCGCCAATAGAGAGGAGAGAGGTTTTTTTCTTATTTTCTTTAGATGTGAGGAACTTTATCATTTTATTTTCGATTTCACGTGTTGCATCAGCACTACAACATTTGGAGCTTTTAGCGACAACAATACATATCGTCGCTAAGAGTCTCATTTGTCGTAATTTAAAGGTTTTGGCGATGACTTGTTGTCGCCAATAAATCGGCGACACATTTCAATCGCTAAAAGTTTTCATGATGACGGTCAACTGGTTTTAGCAATGACGAGATGAAGCCCACAATAGTTCGCGGTTGTTGATACAAAAGTTAGGCGTTCCTTGTTTGGACTCCGATTCCCGTATCAATTGGATCTTAATGCTTGAGACCTGCGCACTAAGTAAACATAAAACACCGTTAGGCTTATCGTGGGATTGTCTCCCACGATTATCCTCCGGCGTGAGAGTAAGTAATCGGTTTTAGGGTTAATGGAGAATTAGGGTTTTAGATCGTACCTTTAATGAGGGCCGGGATGCCCTTTATATACACACGAAATCCTTGTTGGTTTCGTGTTCCCCAACCTTCGGCGTATCCCGCCTAAGTCGGTCAGTTTAATGCATATCTCGTAAGTAAGAGATATCCGATATCTAATGCCCCAAATAACTTTGGGTTTGGGCTTTCGTGAGCCCAAACAGTTATTGGGTTAGCCCATTCGTAATGGGCTTGTTAGTGGCGTTCACTGGTCGGGTTCATGACCCGAATGCGGACTATACGTCATCATGTCCCCCCAGTCTAGTATGCGTAGTGACTAACTGCGGATGCTAGACTAATAGTTGTAGCCAAGAAAATCTGCGAAGCGTAGCAAAGAAGCTAAAAAGGTTTCCCGCCTTGAAAGATACACGGTGAATCTAGACAAAATATCTCAAATTCCCACCTCGTAAATCGTGATAAAGTAACTGAAAAAGTGTCATGTCACTCCATCCTATCCACACATTGGAGATAGTGGGATCCACGTGTCAATCATCGTGTGGCTGTAAAACCTATATAAACGTCCGCCTCCTCATTATTGTGATTATCACAGTAAAAATCATTTCCGCCATTGTTAAAAAGAAGCTTCAAACTTTCCAGCAGGAAAACCTTAATATTCCAAAGGTAACCGCGCGTGCGCCTGTAAAAACTGTACCATGGTCCGTGGTTTGTCTGACTTCACCTCCGATCTGACCGAGGATGAACTGCGTGAGTTCACCTCGGATTATTATATCCCGATGGCTCTGCATCCGGAGGTGCCGGCTGCGAAGGCGTCAATAGCGGATTTCCCTGAGGGGAAAGTAGGGGTATACACACGTTTTTTCGAATTTGCGAATCAACGTGTGCCTCTATCCCTATTTCTGTGCGACATTTTAAACTACTATCGCCTACATATATCTCAGCTGCACTGCATAGGTGCAGCAAAATTAAAAAACTTCGAGGTTAACTGCCGATTATTGGCGATTAATCCCACCATCTACCTCTTCCGCTTGTTTTACCACACAACGTAGTCGAACGGGTGGGTTTCATTCGCTAAGCGCGCCGGGGGACCGCAATGTTACACCGATAAACTGGACGCGCTTAGGGATTGGAGGGAAAAAAATTTCTGGCTCGATGAAGCGTTGTTCCCGTGTCGCTTCGACTTCTACACCCAGAGTTCGCTGGTGAAGGATGAGCGCCCCCTCCCTGGTTCTTACAGCGCTGATGATGCAAATACAATAAACGCTAATCGTATTCCCGTCAGTTCCTACCCCAAGGAATTTTTGGTGCACGTGGGCATCAGTCGCAATTATTTTGGCGGACCTGACGAGGTGCCAATCTTCTTGGACGCGGATGGCCAGGGTGGGTGCTCGTCCTTTCGCCTTCTTTTACTTTATTAATGTAAGCCTTTTCTTTTCGCCTTTGAACTTTTGGTAACCTATTTGTTGTTGTCTTCTGTTGCGCAGAGATGGATCTATTCGGAGTTGTTCAGTTGGCGAAGCCGCGCCAGGTCATTGTGGGGGTGCGCCCGTTGAAGGAAGGGGAAGAGCCCATTCTAGAAGCTACGGCGGGGCGTACCTTAGAAATGCAGTTGGGAGAAATGGCGGGTAGTTCTTCTGCCGCGCTGGAGGCAACTCCTCTACAAAGCGTGCCTAGCCCCAGGGTTCCTTCCCCATTAGTGGAGCCGTCCCAATTAGAAGTGGCGGAGAGCATGGAAGAAGAGGAGGAGATCCCAGGGTTGAAGCACAAGAGATCGCTTGGTGGCGATGGTGCGAGCTTATCCAGGAAGAAGCGTCCCGTTATTCTGGTCGCTGAGTCGTCATCCAGTGACGTTGCCTCGCCTCCCCCGTCAGCTGATACTGCCGCTCCTCAGTAAGTGTTATTTTCAAAGTCCTAATCGCATTCCCTTTTGATGTTATGAAACAATTGCTAATTCTCTTGTATGTGTGCAGGTTTGAACACTCTGTTGAGTCACCCCCCAAGGATAGTTCTGTGCGTGCTGAATCCTCTGAACCGAAGAGTCAAAGCACTGAGCCATTGGCATCTGGGGATGCGCCAATGGATCAACTTGTTGAAGATCTGGTGCTGGCTACTGCGCACCAAGCTACGTTGGTTGCGCAACTAAAGGCTAAGAACTCTGGAGAAAGTAGCCAGAGCGCGCAAAAGGACCAACAAATTGCGTCGCTGGAAGCAAGTTTGGCCAGTGCCAAGGTTGAAGCGGAGGCCATGAGCTCGTACGCCCAAAGACTTGCTGAAGAGAAGATGGCATTGCTGGGCCAAGTAAGTCAGGAGCGTACTGCATCAGCGGAGTATAAGGCTTCGTGTCTCTGGGCGCTGAAATATCTTGAGAAGGGGAAAGAAGAGTTGTTCTCTCAGTTAGGGGATTTTGGTGCAATTGTGGGAAGCTCACTGGAAGCGCAGGAGATGAAGTTGCGCAAGCTCAGTATTGAGTATGACGAGGAGTTATATCCCCAGCTCATGTCCTCTATCGCTGAGCGTAGGTGGCTCATCGGCCATGGTCTGCGCCTCGCTGCCCTCAGTACCTTGGAGTCGCAAGAGGTAGTGGACGCATTTGGTGGGGTTATGCGGTGCGCGTTGGCGCGGGGCAAGGCAGAAGCTATAGAGGAGCTTCATGAGGCTAATCTGTTGAAGGTGCCTGCTGATAAGGTACCTGCTATAATGAGCATGCGTATGATGATCTGGTTGCCGCAATGGAGAAGATGAAGCTGTTGGAGCTTCCTCTAATTGCTGAATTGGAGCGCGACCGGGATTATCCCATAGGGGTAATAATGGAGGGGCTAACCTTGGCTCGGCATCGGGCTGAAAATGCAGGGGCGCAGCTTGATTATTTTTTGAAACCTGATGTGTCCCAGCTGCAAGTGCCTGTGTTTGCTCGCCCGCACGACATCTTGAATCCGTTTGCCCTAGAGAAGGAAGTTCCTTTAAAGCAAGTCTTAGAAGCTCATGTTACAAGGCTTGCCAAGAAGGAAGGTATTAAAGGCAAGGCTATTTTGTGCGGTGTTGGCGCAGCTCATCTCCCCAGGTCTGATGGGGTACCGGTTAGTGTTGCCACGGTATCCCGCCATGACTCCGACTTGTTGAAGAAGCTAAACGAGGTTGGGGATGCTGCAAGCCGTGTGGGGAGCTCATCTCGTAGGCGTTGTAGGAGCATATAGATTGTAACTTGTGTTGTAAATATCATTTTGTAAGAGCGCATGGTACTTAATGAAATATTACGTTTGTGGAATGTGGTTGCGACTTTAAATAGTTGTACTTAGTTACCTGTCTTCGAATAAAAAACGTGTTTATTGTCTAAGAGGCAAACTGTTGTACAAGCGCAACGAATCTTTGGAGTTCATAATTATGTATGAACTATCATACTTATAATGTTTTAAGTATTTTTAACATAATCGTGTATGGTGTGATACGCAGCGTACTGTAAATATCATAATAAGGAGCCAAGAGTCTTGATTCCTGGTTTTGTTAAACGCGCATGGTATGCATTGTTGCGCATCTATCGTGGAATGCGCATTGAACTTATTCCAACGTCTTGAAAATAAGGTGTTTAACAAGGATGCGTGATCCAATGTTGATGGGTTTGCAACCCTCTTACTCAACGAGTTATTTAGTAGGTTTACTCATCCTTTTACCGTCGTGGGTTTATTATGTGCATGCGCGCCATGTAGGCAAAAGATGATATAACAACAATGTTGAGATATGAATAATACGTAAATAACAAATTAAAAATGTGTCATGGAGTTAGCTAGAAACCACGACATTTTATTAATACTTGCAAGTTTTTGTAAAAAGAAAATAAGAACATTTGTTTAAGTAAACACACTGTAAATACACAGATATTTATTGAGCATTATACTAAAGTGCATGAGTGTCCGTGCACTGGGCCGTAGCCGCTCCTAGAGATAGCATCGTTTGAGATTGTAGATGTTCCATGTGCGTGGTAGCTCACGGCCATCCATGTCACGCAGCTTGTATGCGCCCGTCCCTAGTGCTTCAATGACCTCATAAGGTCCTTCCCACTTCGGTCTTAATTTACCTGTATCTTCGGCATGGCTCGCATCATTGGCGCGATAAACGAAGTCGCCTGGTCTGAATGAGACGCTTCTCACTTTAGCGTCGTAGTATCCTTTCATTTTTGACTTAGCTCTCGCCTCACAAATAGCTGCGCGCTCGCGCCTTTCTTCCAACAGGTCTAAGTCAATACGCCGTTCGTCGTCATTGGTTGCCATATTGACTTCAGCAGTGCGGATAGTTGGCATTTCAATCTCGGTTGGTATGACGGCTTCTGTCCCATAGACGAGAAAAAAGGGAGTATCTCCCGTGCTAAGTTTGATCGAAGTGCGGTGCGCCCACAAAACATGCGATAGTTCCTCCACCCACCTCCCTTTTTGCTTGTCTAGACGTGCCTTGATTCCTTTACCCAGACTTCGATTTGCACGCTCGACTAAGCCATTGGTTTGTGGGTGTTTAACTGACGCAAAGTGCTGTGTAATATTTAACTTTTCGCACCATTCCTTGAAAGGGTTGTCACAGAATTGTTTTCCGTTGTCTGAGATGATTTCCCCAGGTAATCCGAAACGGCATACAATATTGTCCCAAACAAACCATTTTACCTGATTCCCTGTGATTGTTACGACTGCCTTTGCTTCAATCCACTTGGTGAAATAGTCTATAGCTACAATGAGGAATTTCAATCCTCCTGCTGCAACAGGGAAGGGACCTGCGATGTCGATACCCCATTTGTAGAATGGCCATGGCGACGTAATAGGTGTTAGCTCATGTTGTGGTTGGCGCGGAACAGGTCTGTGAACTTGGCAGTCGCCACACTTTCTTATTAAGTCTCGTGCATCCCGATGCGTTGTAGGCCAGTACTATCCTGACCGTAAAGCACGCGCCACAACGTACCGTGGTCCTGAGTGCATGCTACATGAACCAGCGTGGATTTCTCAGAGTACGTAATCTGCTTGAAGGGGTCCTACACATCGAAGCCATGGTTGTAGAAATGAGCGCCGATAGAGTACACTGTTCCGAAGTTCAAACCTCTGTGATGTCCGCCGTACTCGCCGGGCTTCCTTCTGTTCCTGGGGTAATACGCCCTTGCTTAAAAACTCGATGATTGGGATCATCCATGTAGGACCTTGTTCCTCTACCACCGTGGATATCTCCATCTCCGAGATGGACTTGCTCTTTAGAGTTTCCACCAATACCTGTTTTGACAGGTGCGCAAAGCTTGTGGATGCAATCTTGCTGAGCGCATCTGCCTTCCTGTTTTCCCCTCTAGGAACTTGTTTGATGGTGAATATGTCAAAGCCCTGGATCAGGGATTTGGTCTTGTCGAGGTATTGGATCATGTTTTCCTCTTTAGCCACGTACTCGCCTAACACATGGTTGACTACCAAACGGGAATCCATATTTGCTTCTAGGTTACGTATACCCATTCGAGATGCAATGCGTAATCCAGCAATCAGGGCTTCGTACTCTGCCTTGTTGTTTGTTGCTGTGAATTCAAAACGCAGTGCGTAAGTGAATTCCATTCCTTCCGGACTTGTGAGGATGAGGCCTGCTCCTGACCCATCCACGCACGAAGATCCATCCGTGAACAAGATCCATGGATCTTGTAGTTCATCCTTGCTTGGTGAAGGTGTGTCATCAGTGTCTGGTTTTTCGATGATGAAGTCTGCTAGTATCTGCCCTTTTATCGCAGTACGTGGTCTGTAGGAGATATTATGCTCACCTAGCAACACGCTCCACTTCTGTAGTCGTCCTGATGCGTCAGGTTTGGAGATGATTTGCTTGATAGGTTGATCTGTAATTACCGCTATTGGATGCGCTTGGAAGTACCTGCGCAGTCTTTTGGCGACGAATACCAATGCTAAGACCAACTTCTCCATTGCGCTATAGTTAATCTCCGTTTTCTTGAGCGCTTTGCTTACAAAATACACAGGTGTTTGTATTGAATTCCTATCCGTCAGCAGCACCGCGCTGACTGCTTCATGAGTCGCTGATAAGTACATAATTAATTCTTCCCCTGATCGGGGTGCGACTAGCGTGGGGAGTGCTGCCAGGTGTTGTTTAAGCTGTATAAAGGCTTCTTCTGCCTCCGTAGTCCAGCGAAAATCTCCCTTTTTTATACACTTCTTGATTGTTTTGAAGAGAGGGAGTGACTTGTCTGCTGATTTGGACAAGAATCTATTTAGACCTGCCAGTTTTCCATTGAGAGATTGGACTTCCTTCAACGTGCGCGGTGAAGGAAGTTGGATGACAGCCTTAGTTTTTTCTGAACACAGTTTGATGCCATCGGGCTCTATCAAATATCCAAGGAACATGCCTTCTGTAGCGCCAAAAGTGCATTTCTTAGGATTCAGCTTCATGTTAATCTTTTTCAGTGTTTTAAATGTTTCCTCAATGTCGCGCACCAATTCATCCTCTGTATGGCTTTTTATGACAAGGTCATCGACATAAACCTCTAGGTTGCGGCCTACCTGCTTTTCGAATGCGTTGTCCACCAATCGCTGGTAGATGGCGCCTGCGTTCTTCAAGCCAAAGGGCATCTTAGTATAACAAAAGACCCCTTGGCTTGTATGGAAGGCCGTTTTTTCTTCATCTTCTTTAGCCATCTGAATTTGGTGGTATCCTTTGTATGCGTCTAGGAAGCATTTAAGTGGGTATCCACATAAAGATTCTACTTTCCAGCCTATCTCTGGTAGAGGGTAGCAGTCTTGTAGACATGCCTTATTGAGATATGTGAAGTCCACACACATCCTCTAACTACCATCACTCTTTTTCACCATCACTGGGTTGGAAAGCCAGTCGTGGTAGTAGACCTCTCGCATGATACCTGCATTCACAAGTTTATGTACTTCTTCCAGAATTGCTTTTGCGCGGTCTGGAGCCTGGTCGCGCTTCTTCTGTCGTACCGGGGTGTATCCTTGTCGGATTTTCAACTGGTGTTCTGTAATCGAGCGTGGTAAACCGGTCATGTGCTTTGGTTCCCACGCAAAGATATCCAGATTCTTTTGCAAGAGTGTGCATACGGCTGCTCTGCCGCTATCAGATAACGATCCTCCGATCGATATTTCTTGCTCTGGGTAATCAGGATGAATCGCAACCCTCATGTTTGGCACTTTGGTTGCGCGCTGTTCTGGAATGTGTGATGTCTCACATGTAATTGTGTTACATTCTCTCGGCGGTACGGTAGTATTGTAGAGAGTAACAATGCCTCCCTCCACTGGGAATTTTAGCATCCCATGCGCTGTAGATGGTACTGCGCGTATGGCTGAGATCCCTGGTCTTCCGATAATGCCATTGTATGGCGAAGGGGATTTGATTACCATAAAATTCATCCAGGCTGTCGTGGAGTGTTCCTTGTCGCCAACACTGACTAGTAGGCGTATTTGCCCCATGGGCCATATCTTTTCGCCTGTAAAACCGGTCAACGACGCTCTAACTGGGCTTAATTGACTTCGTATCTCAGGTCTCAATCGTTTGAAACAGTGTTCATACATTATATCTGTGGAGGCTTGATAACGCTACACGCGTCGTTCGGGGTCAAGGAAACTTCCTTTTCTTCGAGCAAGTTTTATAACACCCTAGGCAGTGAACCTAATCGTTGTAGTGTAGTAATTAGGGTAAGCCACGGGTATTGATATCGTTCTCTAGGGGAATAGGAATGCTAGTAAGGAGTTACTACGCTAAGGTTAAGGTTGAGGAAGATTATTTTTTTATCTTTTTATATTTTATGAAATGGAAAGGTACGAATCTCGGGTATTGGATTTGGGGGGTTGGTATTGCTACCGATTACTCTACTATTATCTAATTATCTAAACTAAGGTTGTGGGAGTCTATGTCTAATTAATGTGTGCTCGTATGATAGTTTAAAGATGTGTTTACTTAGGTTGTACTACTCCTTAATTATCTCCTATTGATGGTTGAGTTGTCACGTCTTATTCCTAGTTGCGTTGTGTGTCTGAAGTTGTAGGGTATGCGTTTCTCCCTAACTCTTTGAACTTACCAAAGGGTCTCATCTACAAACCCACTAGGGATGATAAACTCCTACTCTAAGGCGCTCTTTGGATGGTTTAGCCTACAACTACTCAGGTAATTATATTCTAAGGTTCACAAAGATGAATCAAGCATTAAGTACACAACGAATGACCTATCGCATTACTAGATCATATATCAACTAAGATAAGAAACAACCAATCAATATTCAATAATTAAGTTTCATACTAACTAAGCAAACACACAAATAAATTAGCCGGACATGGAGAACATGCAAGCATACACACAAAGACATAATTGAATTAATAAAGTAAAGACTTATCTTGATGTAAGATAGGGTTTAAAACCCTAAAATACTGTACAAGACACCTTAGGTTCGGTTTTAGGTTTTTACTCCAAAGACTCTCCACACAAAGACTGAAAAATTCGGATTCTATATATAAGATTACAATTGCGACGGCGTCACCTTATGTTTAGTGATGCCGTCGTGTCGCCGTCATTAGGGTTTCGTCTTGGCCACGTTAACCTTGCGACGGCGTCACCTTAAGTCCGTGACGCCGTCCTCTTCAGCTTCTGACGTCGTCTGGAATGCATCTAGGCCGTCTGAGTAGCGACGGCCTACTCTTTCACAACTAGACGTCGTCGCTTGTAAATACGAGTTTTGGGTTCTGGCCCGTCACAATAATTTTGGGACGGCGTCGCCAATAGCACCTGACGCCGTCGCCTTCTACTTTCAGCAACTGTGAGTGTCTCGATTTTGACTTTGGCCATTTTCTTCATATATTCGCGCCTTTTCGTCCAAATAAGTGCCATTCCAGCATTTTGCCTTCAAGAGACCTAAAAAGTGAAAAGGAACGATATTAAGCAATAACGGATACAAAAGTGATCAAATAAGGACTTAAATGACCCCTCAAAACGGTACCTTTTAAAACCTTATCAAGGCTCCCCCGTCGACATACATGCGGTGGATATCGTGACCCCCTGCGTTAATTTCGATGGTGAGCGGTTCAACCACTGCGTTGTCCGCAGTCAAGGTGGGGAAAGAGATTTCGCCTCCACGGGAGAATTTTTGGCTGATCTTCTGCCTGGTCATTCGCTGTATATGGTATCATCCTTATCCTTAGGTATTTCTTTCTTGTTTCCGGTCTTTTGCTTATCTTT
This sequence comes from Chrysanthemum seticuspe, assembly GCA_019973895.1. Taxonomy (NCBI): domain Eukaryota; kingdom Viridiplantae; phylum Streptophyta; class Magnoliopsida; order Asterales; family Asteraceae; genus Chrysanthemum; species Chrysanthemum seticuspe. Next base: position 64,126,851 of record BPTQ01000007.1, read on the forward strand.
CCCTTCCTTGGTGTTTTTAACCAAGTGGTCCAATCTGCCTTCTTTTACTAGTTTATCAATTAGCTGGCGCAATTGGACACATTCATTGGTGGTATGGCCCTCTTGTCCATGATAGTCGCAGTATCCACTCCCCACGCGCCGATCTTCTAGGGTGCGCATTGGTGGGGGTCTTGGGAAGTTCGTGCCTTCCGTCGCGAATATCTCTTTTGGAGTTTTGGTCAGCGGGGTATATCTGTCATTATCCCGTCCGCTTCCCTGGCCGCGGTAGTTCTTGTTGCGGTTGCTACTCTGGTCAGTGGATTGTCTCCGAGGTTGTTCATGTGGCCTATAGCTTGTGTAACCCTTCTTACTGTCCGCCGCGGCAGCTTCTCCTTAGATAAAGGACCTCGTGCGCTTCATAAGTTCATCAAATGTTTGGGGGACTCTGTCATTCAGCCTTTTGATAAGTTCTGGGTTATTGATCCCGTTCATGAACCCTGAGATTTTTAGTATTTCGGGGCATGCCTTAACGTGTATGCACTCATCTTTGTAGCGTTCCACATAAGCGCTTGTGGATTCCCCCTGGCGCTGTTTCACCCTGGCGAGTTCGACAGGGTTTTTAGCGCACTTTTTTCCTTTGAGTGAAGTTCAGGCGAAACGCCTTCCGCAACTCTTCAAAGCCATCAATGCTTCTGCGTGGAAGCTTACTAAACCAGTTTCGCGCTTTTCCCACTAGTGTGGAATTGAACATGTGGCACCACACAGGTTGTGGCCAGTTTTCGATGGTAGCGGCTGATTCAAAAAAATTTAGGTGATCGTCTGGATCACCTGTTCCATCATAGGTTTTCACATTGGCGGGCATGCGCCTCCTTTTATTTTCTGAGAAATCACTGATGCACCAAGTGAACGCATCTACTTTTTGGCGGCGCCACGGAAGGGATGTCTTCATCCTCCTGGTCGCGATATTTCCTCCTGGACTTCCAGTGTCCGGTTTCGCTATCCTCGTTGTCCGAGGAGTTACCAGAGGACGAGTTTTCTTTCGGCGCTTGTGCCGACTGTCCTCAGAGTTCCCACTTGAAGGGCTTTCACTTGGAGAGTACCGTCGTCCCAGTCTGTCATGGACCCTGCGGCTACCAAGCCTAGCGTGGACATTGGTACGCCGTCCATCTTCCTCGTTCTCCCCAAGGTACTGCATGTCCGCCGCTTCATCATTCTCAATTCTCCTGCCTATCCTGGTAAATACTGGGGGTTGGCGGCTATCCCTTCCGCGCTTTTCCTTCTGATGGCGCGGTGGAGATATCTCATACTCCGGGCCGAAATCGAGTCGGGCATGCAAACTCCGACCTGACCTCTTTTTTGCTTCATCTTGCATGAGAGCAGCCAAGGTTTCGTAGTTTTGAGACACGAAATCACTTGGTGCTAGTTCCGGCGTAACCCCTTCTAGAGCAAGGGTGTCTGTTTCTACCATTAGACCTTTGTTTCGGTTAGGTGCGTCTGGTGCTTTTGTGAGGTCCGTTTCTAGCACCGATTGGAGTGGAGTGGTGAAAGGAGTGCGCAGTGGACCTTCTGCACCAGTGGTGGTTGTGGTGGTGGCCTGGGTTGTCCCCGGGCGTGGTTCCACTGTTGGGAAGACCAGATCTGGGCCTGATCCTTGGTTTCTAGCAGCGCTGGTTGTCCCAGAGGCTTGTTTAGAAACTGACCCACTTTGCTGCTTCTTCCCATGTATGTCGCCATGCGATCGCTGGTTTTGATTTCCTTGCTTTGTCATTCTAGTTCTTAGTTCTTAGTGATGGTCCCACAGATGGCGCCACTTGTTGATACAAAAGTTAGGCGTTCCTTGTTTGGACTCCGATTCCCGTATCAATTGGATCTTAATGCTTGAGACATGCGCACTAAGTAAACAGAAAACACTGTTAGGCTTATCGTGGGATTGTCTCCCACGATTATCCTCCGGCGTGAGAGTAAGTAATCGATTTTAGGGTTAATGGAGAATTAGGGTTTTAGATCGTACCTTTAATGAGGGCCGGGATGCCCTTTATATACACACGAAATCCTTGTTGGTTTCGTGTTCCCCAACCTTCGGCGTATCCCGCCTAAGTCGGTCAGTTTAATGCATATCTCGTAAGTAAGAGATATCCGATATCCAATGCCCCAAATAATTTGGGTTTGGGCTTTCGTGAGCCCAAACAGTTATTGGGTTAGCCCATTCGTAATGGGCTTGTTAGTGGCGTTCACTGGTCGGGTTCATGACCAGAATGCGGACTATACGTCATCAGCGGTCTAGGTTTAAGAAAAAAACATTTTGTCATTTAGCGACGACATACATCATCGTTAAAAGTGATTGGCGCGCGTTATTCTTATTATTGTAGTGCAGTCCTTTTTTTCAGCATGAAAAGAACTAAAAATGTGATAAACAATATATAACCATTTCACAGGCTCGAGTTAACTGAAACTTTTTCGGGTTTAATTGCATGAAAAATGGAATATATTATATCAGCTAAAGACTCCATTACACGAATATCATGACTATGATCAAATATTTGTTCAAAAAAAAATGACTATATATGATCAAATAAATAAATGCAAAAAAGTTATCCGACAAGTCTGATGCAACGAGGTATACACACATGCTTTTACCTCCTACTTTTCCTAAATAAACGTCCATGTTACGATATCACAATAATACTTTGCAAAGAATTTCCATAAAAAGATTGCTTAGAGTAACATTGTGCTAACTAAAACACAAATGATTAAATTCTACACTTTAAGCACAAGACAAAATATAAAAGTGGTTTTCAACTTTCTAACTGCAACACATGTATCATATGATATGTTACTACATTTTTAGCATAAGAAAATCTATAGAATTGTTAGATTGTATTGTTTCATTCTGTTTAGAGAGTATATGTATCATCGAATAAACTAACGAAAATGTACGAGTCACCTGTGTGTGACTACATGCTCAATAAGAAATGCGTTAAAACCATCTAATAGCAAGGAACTTTATCAAATGTTTATCAAATGTTTACTTATCAGTCATGCACTCAATAAAATATCACAATATCTATCAAACTTTGGTGATTTTGGGTTATCGTGTTCGTATAATCAATCGTATTATATGACCACCTTTAGCCAATATATAGTACAAATAATATGTAACAAAAATGAAACATATAATTACAGCTTTATACTACTTCCTTTGAAACTGTCACCCTTACAAGTATACAACCATAAGAATTAGAGATACCAATTCTTGTATCATCCTACTATATAAAGATAATTGCAAAAGAACAAATAATAAAAACAATATATGTAAAAGTCTAAATAAGAATTTGAGCAATGTTCACAAATATAAACTAAATTCATAAGTATAAATAGTATTTATATATTAAGATTTGATATGGTCTTATAACATGTATTTCATTGGAAATTAGCTCGAATCACTTTGAAGAATGTTCATGATTGAAAGCGCTATAGCACCTAACTGAAAGGATGCATTGTTTCTTTTGGTTAATGGAGAAACAAAGCCCTTTTTCTCTTTGAATCCATCTTCACATGTCGTTGCAGCATCCATGATCGAACTTATTTGCACATTTGCATCAAAATAACGTTTGGCACTGTAACTCTTCATGGCTTGCTTGCTATCCGGGATAGCGTCAGAATAGAGCTCAAAACAATCGTTCAAGCGTGCCTTTACGTAGGGATCAAGTTTTGTGTTGTTCTTGAGCAATTGTTTGATGTAACACCGTGTGTCAGTAACATTATACCTTATTAGCCTGATTGATATCATCCCTAGGCCGTTAAGGTCAGCGCAATGGCTAGCCGGCGCAGCTTGGAGAGAGGTGGTACAAAATTGGAGCTTCACGTTAGGATCTTGTTGTGAGGAAGTTTTGCAAGTGTCATATATGAGGTTTTGGCCATTGATGGATAGGAAAAATATTAAAAGTAAAAAGAGGGTGAGAGCAAAAGATCTCATCTATAAATTGTAAACTTAGGGAAAGGAGGTATTGGATAAATGTTTCTTGAGTTTCTTGAGTTTCTTGAGAACAATGAGTGAATTTATACAATTGTGGAGGGCAAAATGGTTGGTGTGCAAGAAAGCTAAAACCTTTTGAATCTTTAGCAATGAGTACCTTAATATCTTATGGGTTTAGGTAAAAATTAGCAAGCAACATTTTTGAAAGTCTCTTTTTGATACGTGAATTATAAGTATTATTAAATGCAACACATTTTCTTAGTGTTCCAATATTCATATTTTTATGTGTTGTCATGTTAAAAAAATGATGTGTGTCGGTTATTCTGGTATGACAACACATCAAAATATGTATAATAGAACAATTTATAAAATTTCGTTGCATTTAATGATATTGTTTATAGTTCAAGTATACTTTTTTCAAAGTTCGTTGCTATTTTTTAACCTAAACCCATACTTTATTCTAAATATTTTAGAATAATTGTATATCTTTTTATTTTTGATACAAAAAATGATAGTGGGATATAGCAACACTTTAAGAGGATAACTATAATCTTGAAAAATCTAAATTTTAATAAATAAATTAGTTATAGAAGCAAGTATTAACGGTAGCAATGTCAAGCACTCTATCATTAGTCAACTTATATTTCATAATAATAATAATAATAACAACAACAGAAAGGATTTTCTGACTTGTATTGTGGTACTTATTAAAAATATCTCTGTTATATATAAAATATAAAATGAAAATGTTTTCTTATTTTTTAAAACTTAAAAATAAGTAATATTTAATTTTTAAAATATCATTTTAAACTTTAAATTTTTAAATAAAAATTCAGACAATGTTTCTTTAATGAAATATTGCATTAATAATGTTCTCACTCAAAATTTTTAAAAAAATGCATGATTTTTTTTTAATGAAGTTCAGACAATGTTTTTTTTTAATGTAGTTTAAAAAAAAAGAGAAAAAAAAAAAGACGTTTCCTATATATAATTCCAACGTTAATAATTTCTAAAAGTTCATCCACAAACTCTACTATTGTTGTATTAGTTCATAGTTGATGACATTGAATAATCACAATCGCAACTATAAATGTTTGTTGCTATAAAATCTCGTTGCTATATATGGGTATTTGTCTAGTATTTAATAAACAAACTCATCTTTAGGTATTAGTCGGTATTATTATTTTTCGATCTCTTTTGTTTAAACAAGTTAGCTTTGTTACATATAAAAGTGAAATTATTGTGAAAAATATAATAATACGTAGTATATTCTTATTCATTTAGAAACGCATATACTCATGTCAACTTTAAGTTTAAACTAATAAAATATTAAAATTTTGAATTAGTATTTGATTTGCCTATATTATTGAGTTAAGAAACCTTATTTTATGAGTTATGATGCCATACATCAATAATTAGTATGAACACCTTCAAACTTTCGAAACCTTAATTAGTTTAATATGGTTCTCAATTTTTTTTTTGTAGAGGACACAGAATTATACTCCGTAATTATCATTCACAATATGTCTAAGTGGTCTTCAAGAGTTTAAGTATTCGTGACTATACATTATTCAAGTATCATTTTGCAAGGATTGATCTTAGAAGATTTAATGGAAAACATACAGCATGTAATCTTATTAAGACGACGCTTGCAAGTTTGACAACGAGTTTAGGATTTCTAACAAAATATGCCCAGTCGTAAAGAAAATCGTTATAAAGTTATATATTATATATGCACATATATATGTAAGAATATCATGTAGGTTTGCCTGAGATTTAAGCATGTTATTTAATTTAGAGAAGTGGATATCATTTCGAACCACTCTGAAGAGTACTATTCATAATTGAAAGCGCTATAGCACCCAACTGAAATGTTGCATCGTTTCTTTTAGTTAATGGAGAAACGACGCCTTTTTTCTCTTTAAATCCATCTTCACAAGTGGTAGCAGCATCCATAACCGAACTTATTTGCACATTTGCATCAAAATAACGTTTAGCGTTGTAACTCTTCATGGCTTGCTTGCTCTCCGGGATAGCGTCAGAATAGAGCTCAAAACAATCATTCAAACACGCCTTTACATAGGGATCAAGCTTTGTGCTATTCTTGAGCAATTGTTTGATGTAACACCTCGTGTCAGTAACGTTATCCCTTATTAGCCTAATTGACATCATCCCGAGCCCTGTAAGATTAGCGCAATGGCTAGCTGGCGCAGCTTGGAGAGAGGTGGTGCAAAATAGGAGTTCCACATTAGGACTTTGTTGTGAGGAGGTTTTGCAAGTGTCATATATGAGGTCTTGACCATTGATGGATAAGAATAATAATGAAAATAAAAAGACGGTAAGAGAGAATGATGAAAAGCTCATTTTAGTGTATAAATTTAGAGAGGAATGTGTCTTGGAATTCTTGTGAACAATGAGTGGATTTATAATAAATTGTCGAGCGCAAAAGGGTATGTTTTGGAAGCAAGTTTAAAATCTTTTTGGGTCTAGCTTGTGTAATGGGTACCTCGATTATTAAAAGAATATTTATGTTTAATAAATTGGGAAAGCAACACTTTAACAAACGAAACATTCTAGTCACACAATAGTTTCGTTTCTTTATTTAAGTTTGTTAACAAATTAGTATTTAGAAGCAACACATAAGGATGTTAAGTAGGCCTGCTAGAGATTGTTTTCTTTCTCTTAGCTTGTAATAATTAGATTGGAAATTTGTTTTAATAAGAGACATCTTGTAAAACTTATTTTAGAATTCGAGAATACTCTCGTTAGATAAAAAAAAAAATCGGGTAGAAAATAGTCATCTAAGTCACTCTTCCTAGATATGCATTTAAAATAAGTTAAATTACATTAACTTATTTGTGTTTTAAGATTAAGATTATAAAAGCATATACTTGTCAACTTAATTTTTTATTGAACAAGTGTCAAATATAAAGTACCTGAACTTTGAACTGATATTTTATATCTCTTATTGAGTATAAGAAACCTTTTCTTTTTTTTCTAATGAGGAATGATGCCAATGCCATACATCAATAATGAGTATATGGACTTCTTCAACTCTCGAAACCTTAGTTATTTTAATACGGTTCTATCCATTAGAAGAAGACATGAAATAATAAGTTTAAATATGCGTGACTACTTCATTATCTACTTAGTCATTTACAAAGGATCTTTAGATGAATGAATGGTAAATGAAATACAATAACATATTTCATGTAAAGATGACGACGGATTTATGCTTCTTAACGAATTAACTATATATGCACTATCATGAAACAAAAACTTGTTTGCAAAGTATGCCTGTTTATGCATAAGAAGACCATACATGCCTAGACTAAGATTAAAGCATGTTCTTTGGATAAGTTCTCAAGATAAACGATCAAAGCATGTAAGTGTCGCAAAACTCTTACCATAGAACTCACTTTCATAGAAGTTAACTACTTTTTCACGTCAATATTCTTGGTTCTCTAACTCAAGCATTTTGATATCATCAACAACTCAACTTTTTTTTCTTTTTTTTTTTTTTTTTTTTGGAACGACATCATATTATTAAAAAACTAACAAGAAGCTAGCATTACAAAAGAGAATTTAACCAATCATTCCAATTACAAGACAAACGAGCTCTATGATTAAGCCAAGAAAAAGAAAACATACGAATACTATCAAAAATGTCGCTTTTCCTCGAAGATTGAGAGTTAAAAGTGACGTTGTTACGATACCGCCAAATGACTCATAAAGTAGCCCCAATAAAGACATAAAGGCGGCGCTTCTTTTCCTTAGATACGGGCCATGTACTCCACCAATCAAGCCAATGAGTGTTGGAATCGAAAATAGGAAAAGAGTTATCACACCATATGCCAACGATCCTCCAAATGTCTTTGGCGATGCCACAATAAAAAAAGATATGTTTATTAGATTCCACCATTCTGCTACAAGAAGGACAAGTGATCTTCAGAATTTCTATACCTCTAAGAGAAACGTCTGATGCGGGAGCTTGTCAAGCTTCAAACGCCATATAAAAATATTCACTTTACCAGGAATGGATTTGTCTGATGTTGTCGATGGATCCATGGATGGCAGAAGATGATCATCAAGAAGAAGACGTAAAGCCCCAACAGTGAAAATGCCATCATCGTCCATAGACCAAATGCACTTATCATTGTCTTGGCTGATCTTAAGGATCATCTCATTTAGATGGGCAGAATTGTGAATGCCAAGATTGCTAGACCAATTCCAAGCCCATTGCCCATTACGAATTCGATCCATGACCAAGCATTCATTGTCTTGTTCCAAGCGATACAATCTGCTGAATCTGGTACTAAGAGGCGAGTTACCAAGCCAAATTTCTTTCCAAAAACGGATGCGTGAACCACATCCCACTTGGAAGCGAATAGAGTCCATAGGGAGGATGTTACTCGAGTGCAAGTAATTGGAGGAACCAACTATCTTAGCCCATAAACCGTTATACTTGCATCCATTATGATCAAAACCACCTTCAAGCCCATGCAAAGCTTTAATAACTCGAACCCATAAAGATATTTTAATTTATTGAATCAACAAATACTCGGTCACTCTTGTAACATTCCTATCCACTTAAACTTGAACTCACAGCTATTATGTTGGTTATTGTCTTGATACGATAGACCGTAGCCTAAACACATGTCGGGTTGGAAGAAAATATTAGCAAGTCCTATATATCTTCATTAAGCAAATAGTGAACACATAGCTTTAACTTGACATACGTTGAGGTTATTTTATAAAAGAAATTACATACATAAGTTATTCTTTTGGAAAATGATTAGGATGACAAACTCGTAAAACTCGTAATCTTAACAAGATGCCTAAACCATAAAGAGTTTGACACATGGTTTGTGCAATTTTCTTCTCATCATCTCAAATATTGATTTTGGCATGTCTCTTTTTCCTCTTCTTAAGCATACAATTAAATGTATGAGTTAATCATGCCAACCACTATTACGGAGTATATTTTATTAAAATTCTTCCGTTTAGCTTCAAAGTGTCTCTTACAAGATTTTTGAGGCTAGACTCGCATCGTAATCTAATATATTCTGTAAATAATACTAAACCACTATGAATATTGATCAAATCATTTCTCATACGTACCCAAAGTATAATTTCAAAAAACCCATCAAATTTTCATAATCATGTAATACTACTTGTCTACTTAGTCTTACAACTTACAAATATTGCTAACTGCTACTACTAACTTTGATATTGTTACTTTCACCGCCGCGCATAGGCACTTAACAATTTTCCTTAAAACAATAAAATCATAATAACTCACAAAGCTGTTTCCTCGACCTATATAGGCGGCTTATGGTGTTACACCCCAAAAATTAAATTTTAGTCATAGATATTTTAATAGTATTTATTGGATTTTAGAAAGTTATTTCAGCTAGTATTTAACGGAATTAGGACTCGTTATGCAAATAGTTAACTGAAAAAGGACCTTTCATGTAACGAAATCAATGACAAGGACTAACGATGGAAAGTAGAAGTTAAGGTGTAAAATTACAGAATTTCCCTTAAGGCTTATTAACCCCAAAAGTGTAGGAGTTACTCCATCATTCCACATGTGTCATCTAACGTGTTACGTGTATGTGAGGTGGTCCGATATTTTTGTATAAAACCATGAAACGTATGAACAACAGTTTGAGCAAATGAAAATAACTGATGAACATTGAAAATGATGAGAACATGTTTACACAATCTTGACCTGCTACTACTAATAACACCCATTTGTACATTACAATTGTATCAGTCTCACTTAGAAGTTAAGGTGAAGGCTATACGAGGGATAGTTGTGGATATCCCTAGTAGTGACAGATGGAACTCTTCTGTTATGAAGAGGAAGATTTTACACTATAAGAGGAGGAAGATTCTAGTGGTGGAATCAATTGCTTATCACTTCTACCATTCTCCCTTTATATACTAGGGAGATACACTGTTAGTAGTTACGAGAAAATAGTAACTTGAAAACTAGAAGCAAACTGAAATTAAGGTGCATGTGCCTTTGTGTGGCTAGGGTTGCTCACACACAGGGTTTTGACAAAAAAATTTATTTTGTATTAATACTGAATATTGTGTCTTTAAATGTAATTGCATATAATTATATAGTTATAAGTTTCGTGCACGTATGAAACTTACACATAAATCAAATTTATTTTAATATTTTAATTCAATATATACACATATAAGAATTTTCCAATGAAAATTGTGATATGAGTACAACTAATACTTATACACGAGTTTTTCATTATGCATTAATATCCATTAGAATTTGGTAAAATATTTGTAAAAATTTATGTTAGGTAATTCAAGATTTAATTTTATTTAGCTGACAAAGATGTTGATGTTGTTATTTAAGTTTCACTACTGATATTATGATGTACACATGATGCAAGTTTAATAGCACATAATGAACGTTGATAAAGTTAAAGTATAATCCTTATAGTTTTTTTAAAATGTTTTTCTAGATATCCTTATATAAATAAATAAGAATTACATGAGTCATTGTTATAAGTACAATCGCGTATATTTGTTTTTATATTAAATTAACTCGTGCTTACAATTTGATAATTATATTCCCGTTTTCAGTAATTTAGCCGTATTTAAAATGTAAACATGTGTACACATAGGTTAAACTTTTAAAAATGAAATAAACGAGTCCTTATTGAACGTATATAGTAAAAAAAAATTGATACTTATAATCTTATGCAAATTTATATGTTGTTATTTTAAAACAACATATATATTGTATTTTTTAAGATAGAAAGTATAAAGGGTATAAAGTATAAGGGGGCATTTGTTTATAATCCAAAGTTATTAAAAAATATGGAGGCTAATAATATTACACTTAACTCTATATAAATTTTAAAAATTCAACCACTAAAGTTTTATTAATTACCTCATCTTTTTTTAAGTTTTTGTTTTCACAAATTTGACACCTATATTTTTATGTGTTTTTTTTATCAACCAAAATTTTTCACCAAATTTATTAAAGTATGACCAAAATCAATTTAATTTTGACTTTTATTAACCAATCACATCACACGATTTTGCTTACGTGGCAAAATCGAGCTCTCCTATTGGCCCAATTGTTTTTCAATAAGAATAAATTGACAAAATCACTCCGAAATTATGTAATTCCTTTATTATATAAAAGATTTGTGCATGCAAGTTGTTTTCCCTTCTATCGATGAGTTGTTATCTTCCAAAGGGTTTTCCAGCTTTGCTATCTTGAATTAATCCCATCCAAGTGTGTCTAAGAACTTCAGCCAGATCCTTCTTCATATTTAGCGAATATCTTTAAGTATACCCTAAATATATCTGATCAGTGTTAACTAGTCAGGCTGCATAGATCTTCATGATGGTTTTGAGTTGATAAGGCTTTCAAAGTCCTAAAGACATTTGTCAGTCCCCCAAGACTTTGTTCGTTTGTAACTCCTTGTACTTTGCTAGCTGACTCCGCATCAGGTTACAAAGTATTTATTCAGTTTGGTCTTCATCTTCTTCGAAGCTTGACTGAGTTTACCAAGAAGTATACAACATATCAAAGTCGTTATGCTCTGATATGTGAAGACACTCAGTGAGTGCTTTAGTCAGAACCGTTGTTCTTTATATCAGTGGTTGAATATATATCAAGTGGTCTGACTTTAACTCTTCTGAGGTTGCTCGTTGAGGTGTATACCTTTGTGAGTCTTTTGATAGCTGATGTGTTGATCCTTGCAGGGAGTAAACTTTTGCTCATGGTTTACATTTTTGACTTTATCAGATAGTGGACTGGCTCTATGATTTTATCAGCTAGTGACTAAGGATGTTTTTATGCTTCAAATACTTGTGATGGATAATTTGGTCACATTTAGACTCAATAGTGTTTTTGGAGGGAAATTGAGAGATAATTGTTAATACAAATAAGCCGTAAAAACGTTTATTTATATTTTACGATCTTCTAATGTTTTGTCGATAACAAACGTAAAATTATGTTAACGAAACAAATAAAATACGTAAATGGTTTGAGCCAATAGTTTTCTAACACACTTACGTTTTCACATAAAACACTAAAACAAGTATAAGTGATTTTATGATTTAATATTACATATATACAATAACTAGTGTTTACATATTTGGGTAAAATATACACATAACTAGTATGTAGTATATTGGGTAATATAAATGGGTAGAAACTTAAGTATCATAACCCATTGACCAAATACATTGAATGTAGTTGGGTACAACCTAAAGTCCATGACCCATATTCATGGAGCTTGACCCATAACCCATTGCATGACATCATGCTTATGTCATGTATGGATAATATCCATAACCCATGGTATTGACTCATACCCATTTGACTAGGTGCATTGCACTCATGAGATACATTGTATCTAATAAAAGACCCATGGATCAACCCATAACCCATGACCCATAACCAAAATACCCATGGGCAAAGAGGAGCGTCCCACGGATCCCTAGTTTTACACTAGACGGATCCCTTGTGGGAGGGATCCGTGAGATCCGGGGAACAGTAGGCATTTTCTCTCTATAAATAGTGAGCCATTTCTCCATTGTTTCTCACCCCTTTGTCACATACTTTCCCCTTGAGTTAAAAACTCTCTAACCCCAGTTCCAAGAGATCTATGTTTGTAGTTTTGTTTTTGTGTGATTCTCTAGGTTCCTCTTAAAGGCGAGATCACCACCTTTGAAGTCAAGCAAGTTCAAGTCCATGAGTTGCCATGCTTCCTCATCATCAAGACTACTGAAGTCCTCTTGTTGATGGTTCTTTTCTTTCTAAGAAGTGTAGTGTTGAAGACATTAGTGAAAGACGTCTCAAGTGTCAAGACGAAGACATTAGTGAAAGGTGTCGATCGTCTATAGTGTAGGCATTAGTGAAGGGTGCCTAGAAGTCAAGTCACAAGACATTAGTGAAGAGTGTCTTGAAGATCTAGTCAAAGGCATTAGTGAAAGGTGCCTAAGATGTACATTTGATATGGTGTGTTTCGATGTACAAGATAGATTAGTATTGGATCCAAGGATATTGATATCCTTGATGATGTTGTAATAAGGAGTTGGTCTCCTTTGGGGTTAGTCGTTGGTGTAGTGTTGGGTAGTAGTTCTTGTAATGGAACTCGGTATTTAGCTTACTACCGGATAAAGGGTAGGCGACGATGTGGTAGGTGTGGTTCACCTTGGTGTGAAAGAACCCGGTGGTTAGCCTAGTACTGGAAAAAGAGTAGGCAACGTTGTGAAGGTTTCTCCACCATAAGGAGTCAGTGTTGTGTAGTGTTTACGAACTCTCGAGTAGGTGACTCGGGGAGTGGAGTAGGGCAAAGAAGGTGTCCTTGTAGCCGAACCACTATAAATACTCGCGTTGTGGTTTTGTGCTTCTTACTCTTTATCTTTTCATTACATGTTTATATTTCTATATGCTTGTTTGTCAACATCCAACACACATCCAAATAGATTGACATAAGTCGATCTAAATATTTAAAAGGAAGTTTTAATTGGCAAAGCTATTCAACCCCCCCCCCCCCTTCTAGTTTTCCACAATTGGTACCAGAGCTTCGTTACCAAGTTTCTTGAAGTATATGGTACTTTAAAAACTTGATACGATCCATGGTTAACTGAAAACTACAAAGAAGGTTTTTCATAAAAACAAACACCATGTCTTTTAAAACTCTTTGTTTGGATGTTTATTAGATGACAACATTTTTCTTATTATTTATTCTTCATTTAATTGCACTAATCCTCTTTGTCATATTGCTTAGTCAAAGCTCATACCTACCAAGCCATAGGAATCACTTGGTAATAAGAATACCTTCCCTAAGAAGGTATCTTAAGCACAAAGGAGCCGGAATTGTCTACTGACATTTGCCGTGTCATTTGTAAAGACATTCCTAAGTGCATTAGAGGTATGACTTTCTACTTATCTCTAATTGACATTAGCTTGATAATTAAGTATGCCTACATAGGTATTTATATGATTATCTTTTGTGCATATACATGTATTACATGTAGCTTCATTAGGAAGCTTTTTCTCACATACGTGTTACTTTTTCGTCTAAAGTCGTGATATATAAAACTTGTGTTTTATTTCACTTAATCAAAAAATCATATCTTTCTAATAAATAAAACAAAACACAAATCTCAAAAATTCCTCCTTCCCCATAAATAAACCATCCGTTCATCCACTACATCAAATCCCAACTTTTTCAAATCTTCCATTTTCAAAAAATTACCTCTCACTCAAAACTTCATCTTCCTCTCATCTCATCTCATCTCAAACCAAAACCAAGAAGGTTCGTTATCAACATGGTTTACATCGCCCTCGTGCTCATCGCCTTAACACTCATCGCTCTTGTGTTCCCTATGATGAAGTTCTCATACGGAGACATATACTTTGTGTTGTTAATCTACATTGGGATCATATACCCAATCCTTTGTATCATTCTTAGCATTGAAATGAAATATTATTAATAGTCTAGTTTATCTAGGTTATTATTATCATAATGTGTTTGTCATTTCTTTTGATTTATATGTTTCGTATTATTTCATGATACATTAGAAGCCATGCATGCAAGCTAAAAGAAAATGTAGGCTAAAACACATATCTTGGTATAAAATTGTAAAACCTATGTTTTTATCAAATATGTTTCTGTTACTACAGACCCACGGATCCCGGCAAGTATACTAGCCGGATCCCTTATAGAAGAGAACCGTGGGAACCGTATTTCTGGATAACAGATTTTCATGCAAAATAAAAAACACTTTCTTCCTAAAAGAAATATTTTACTAGAATGTCAAACATTAAGTTAGTTAAATGTCATTATTAATAAAAATCTTTTAAAAACGTTAGGTAATCATTGTTTTACCCATAATACGCCACATCCTATTAACTTGTCTTTCCTATAGGTTTCGCTATGTCGCATGAATATGAGTTTGATTTTTCACTCACTAGCGTCTACACTCCTAACATCTCCCTTGAGCCCAACACACCTGGCAATCATGTCCGTGGGTTCAATAATCTCGAAAACCGTCACTTCCACGAAGGACGTATTGTAGACACCTCTCTACAATTCAAAGAAGGTATCAATACCTCCTTCCGAGCCATAGGATTGGAATGTATTCTCGAAATTAACGAGAAAATATGTCCAAGGTTTGTATTGGAATTCTTCCGTCAATTCGAACTCATTCGTAACGAGGATCGCTCTCTATCTCTTTAGTTTTGGTTCAAAAACTAAAAGTTTGTTTTAACCCTTGGGCAATTTGCTCACATCCTCTGGATTCCAAATCATGGAGAATGTGCCTTCACTAAAGATTGGTCTCTTGATTCTCTCTTCAACTTCCGTGAAGAAAATAGTCCATATTGTTCACACATACCCTCCCCGGAGGATTTGAATCGCATAATATGCAAACCTCGACCATATTACTCTGATCCAAACATTATCCTTACACGGGACATTCGAGAAGAGTACAAACCTCTTGCACTCATCCTACGTGAAAATGTTTGGGGTCTTAGGGGAAATCGAGAAATCCTTCCCGCTTGTTGTGCTCACATAATGTATTGTTTGCTAACACAAAAACCATACAATCTCGCCTACTTCTTCGCAAGGCGAATTGTAAATCTTCAAGGCTCAAAGAATAAACTCATCCCTTATAGAATGTTCTTGACACGCCTTTATCATTACATCAAGTACTTCCATCCATAGTTTCAAAGTCCGTTGTACGTACTTGTGAACAAGATGATGGAACGTCTAAACATATCTCTCATGAAGACTTTCTTCATTCCTGAATCGGCAAACACTCATCAACCATTTGATGACCCATCTAGCGAAAATGCTCAAAGAACTTAGTAATCTTTCAAATAGGATCAATCCTTAGTATTCATGCTTTATCAATGTAATCCAAGTTCTTTCATGAAATAAAACATTTTACATTTAATATCTTAGTGTTAGAACCTCTTTAAACTAACCTTGAAATATAATGCATTGTCAAAATCATTGCATACCTTTAGTAAAGGTTCTGCCTAGCAGATAGACGGATCCCAAAGGTTGTGTTAGACGGATCCCTACTCTTAGGGAACCGTGGGATCCGGCAAACAGAAAATGCAATTGCGATCATTGTATTTCAAACATGTCCTTAGAACACTTCACACTAAGCTAGACATAGTGCCTTAAGGCAAATTAAGTCCTTATCAAGTTAAGTAGATCTTTCTTACATAACTCATCTAGATCACACTCAAGACGCTTGTAGATCTATCAAACCCATTATTCTTCCGCTCTCAAGCTCACTCATCATTTCTCACCTAATCCATCATATCTAGCTTTGGAAATCTTTTCGATTATGGCAAAATTGATCATAATCATCCTTACCTCAAAATTGGTCAAAATTGATCAAATTCTAGTTTTTCCATCTTAATGCCTTTAGGATACTCTCCAAAACGTTATCCTAAGTCACTATCTGATCTCTAGGATCATTTAGCTCCATTTGACACTCTCATAATTTTTAGTGTCATCTTTATTCATTCATTGGTACTCATGAAAGTTCCAACTTCTTCCATAAAAGGCAATCATTAGCTACATCACTTATTACCCTTAAGTATTTGAGCACCTCTTCATTTAAGACACTTAGATAAACTGAAACACTCAAGAAGAAATAGGCATTAGACCTTACAAACATCATTGCTATCTTTTCTTAGCTGCTGATAGACGGATCCGTAGGATTAGCCTAAGCGGATCCCTCAATGGAGGGAACCGTGGGATCCGTATGACAGATTTATATCAACTCTAACCAAAACAATCATTTCAAGCTCATCTTGCTAACTTGAACACTCCATCTCATCTTAAATGAGTTCCTAGATTAGTACAACTCTGAAGTTGACTCTTGTGCATGCTAATCATCACATTCCAATGAATTTTAGTGGCTTAAGTCTTGAATGCACTTGCCAAATCCTTTTCTTTATAAACCACATTGCTAGGACTCCTAAAGTCATCATCTTCATCTTCATTTTTTAGCACTTAGAAATCTTTACAAACCTCTTGAAATCATCTCATCATGAGGAAAGCTTCAAGTGGTATCTCATCCACCAAAGAACCACCCAAGAAAATTGCTCGTGTTGTACACGAAATCTCTTCAACCGAATCATCTCCGATCAAGTCCACTAATGCAAGGATTTCTCCTCCACTAATCAAACCAATCCCTAAAAGGATAGTACCCACAAAACTACCTATGCCAAACACCACCATACCTCCTAGGCCAAACAATCCCATCTCCACTAAACCATCACCATTGGTTCCTAGAGCTATCTCATTCACAACTCCACTATCATCACCACACCTCTACAATTTAGAGGATTTGCCTCCTAGGTCGTCTCATCATCCTCCACCGGCAAGATTCTCCTCATTAGGAGGATTAATGGTACAAAATCAAGGTGTTGAGTCAACACTAGCTCCGGCTTTCGTTTCACCGTCATTATCATATAATCCCATTTGGATTATGGGAAATTATCAAAGTCAACCACCCGACCATATGGAAGTTGACACTTCTTTACCACCACTAATTCCTCCGTCGTTTGAGGCTCCCCAAACCGCTTCACTTGATCCTTTACATCAAGCAATTTCTTTTCTTCCACCACCACTACCTAGCCATGACAAAGATTGCTATCATTGTAAACATGTTGAAAGTTTGATACATGAAGTACGTGAAGATCAACGTTTCATGTTTTATCATCTCCTCGAACGTTTCGACGAGATTAAACCTAAACAAACTTGAGCTAGAGGATTTTAGTGGTGTCCTAGTGTCAAGCATTACTTAGATAAGTCTAGTAATTCCAAGTCATGTATCGTTCATTTTCTTGGTTTTTAGAGTCATGTATATCATATCTCTAGTTTTATTAAATAAAATTACATGCTACTTGCTATATTTCTGAGCATATGATTATGTTGTATAATACATATCTCACTTTGAGGTTAACATTATTTGTTATACCAACATTGCTGAATTCAGTCATCAGCCAGACGGATCCCTGTAATCCGCCTAAACGGATCCCTACAAGGAGGGAACCGTGGGATCCGTGAGATAGAAAACTATTTCTCTACTAACTTGAGTCATATTTGCAGGAAATTATGCATTATACCTGTATTCTAATCTTTGTTTTGTAGTTATTCAATTTACACATGAAGACTTTAACACTCTAAAGCTAGGGGAGCTTTGTGTCAAAGCAATAAATTGCAAAATCACTTGCAATATTAGGATTACATTTCATGACGTCCCTTTGCAAAGTTGCAATCATCAAGGGGGAGCATATTCGTCACATAGACGATATCGTTTGCAAACTAAGTTGCAAATGAACTAGCTTAGTATTATTTTTTCTTGACGCCCTCACATAAGGATGGACTCGTCAAGGGGGAGTTAAGACGAGATCCTTTCCCGTTACTTACTCTCTACTTTTTATTTCTTTTCTGTTTTTCACATGTTTTTCTTAAAACATTGTGTTAGTTTCATTTCGAAGCTCTTTTTGTTTCACAAAAAGGGGGAGAAGAAAGTAAAAACTACAAATTCAAACCCTTCAAGAATTTTAGCTTTTCCCTTAAAATAATTTTATGTTTTGTCATCAACAAAAAGGGGGAGGTTGTTAATACAAATAAGCCGTAAAATTGTTTATTTATATTTTACGATCTTCTAATGTTTTGTCGATAACAAACGTAAAATCATGTTAACGAAACAAATAAAATACGTAAACGGTTTGAGCCAATAGTTTTCTAACACACTTACATTTTCACATAAAACACTAAAACAAGTATAAGCGATTTTATGATTTAGTATTACATATGTACAAAAACTAGTGTTTACATATTTGGGTAAAATATACACGTAACTAGTATGTAGTATATTGGGTAATATAAATGGGTAGAAACTTAAGTATCATAACCCATTGACCAAATACATTTAATGTAGTTGGGTACAACCCAAAGTCCATGACCCAAATACATGGAGCTTGACCCATAACCCATTGCATGATATCATGCTTATGTCATATATGGATAATATCCATAACTCATGGTATTGACCCATACCTATTTGACTAGGTGCATTGCACTCATGAGATACATTGTATCTAATAAAAGACTCATGGATCAACCCATAACCCATAACCAAAATACCCATGGGCAAAGAGGAGCGTCCCATGGATCCTTAGTTTTACACTAAATGGATCCCTTGTGGGAGGGATCCGTGGGATCCGGGGAACAGTAGGCGTTTTCTCTCTATAAATAGTGAGCCATATCTCCATTGTTTCTCACCCCTTTCTCACATACTTTCCCCTTGAGTTAAAAACTCTCTAACCCTAGATCCAAGAGATCTATGTTTGTATTTTTCTTTTTGTGTGATTCTCTAGGTTCCTCTTAAAGGCGAGATCAACATATTTGAAGTCAAGCAAACTCAATTCCATGAGTTTCCATGCTTCCTCATCATCAAGACTACTGAAGTCCTCTTGTTGATGGTTCTTTTCTTTCTTTTAAGAAGTGTAGTGTTGAAAACATTAGTGAAAGATGTCTCAAGGGTCAAGACGAAGACATTAGTGAAAGGTGTCGATCGTCTATAGTGTAGGCATTAGTGAAGGGTGCCTAGAAGTCAAGTCACAAGACATTAGTGAAGAGTGTCTTGAAGATCTAGTCAAAGGCATTAGTAAAAGGTGCCTAAGATGTACATTCGATATGGTGTGTTTCGATGTACAAGATAGATTAGTATTGGATCCAAGGATTTTGATATCCTCGATGATGTTGTAATAAGGAGTTGATCTCCTTTGGGGTTAGGTGAATGGTGTAGTGTTGGGTAGTAGTTCCTCCATTGTAATGGAACTCGGTACTTAGCCTAGTATCGGATAAAAGGTAGGCGAGGTTGTGGTAGGTGTGGTTCACCTTGGTGTGAAAGAACCCGGTGGTTAGCCTAGTACCGGATAAAGGGTAGGCGACGTAGTGGTAGGTGTGGTTCACCTTGGTATGAAAGAACCCGGTGGTTAGCCTAGTACCGGAAAAGGAGTAGGCGTTGTGAAGGTTTCTCCACCATAAGGAGTCGGTGTTGTGTAGTGATTACGAACTCTCGAGTAGGTGACTCGGGGAGTGGAGTAGGGCAAGGAAGGTGTCCTTGTAGCCGAACCACTATAAATACTCGCGTTGTGGTTTTGTGCTTCTTACTCTTTATCTTTTCATTACATGTTTATATTTCTATATGCTTGTTTGTCAACATCCAACACACATCCAAATAGATTGACATAAGTTGATCTAAATAGTTTAAAACGAGTTTTACTTGGCAAAACTATTCAACCCCCCCCCCCTTCTAGTTTTCCACAGTTTGTTTTAACCCTTGGGCAATTTGCTCAAATTCTTCGAATTCCAAATCATGGACAATGTGCCTTCACCGAAGATTGGACACTTGATTCTCTCTTCAACTTTCGTGAAGAAAATAGTCCATATTGTTCTCACATACCCTCCTCGGAAGATTTGAATCGCATAATATGCAAAACTCGACCATATTACTCCGATCTAAACATTATATTTACACGGGACATCTGAGAAGAGTACAAACCTCTTGCACTCATCCTACGTGAGAATTTTTGGAGTCTTAGGGGAAATCGAGAAATCCTTCCCGCTTGTTGTTCTCAGATAATATATTGTTTGCTAACACAACAACCATACAATCTTGCCTACTTCTTCGCAAGGAGAATTGTAAATCTTCAAGGCTCTAAGAACAAACTCATCCCATATGGAATGTTCTTAATGCGCCTTTATCATAACGTCATGTACTTCCACCCTCAATTTCAAAGTCCGTTGTACGTACTTGTGAACAAGATGATGGAACCTCTAAACACATCTCTCATGAAGACTTTCTTCATTCCGGAATCAGTAAACACTCATCAACCATTTGATGATCCCACTAGCGAAAACGCTCAAGGAACTTAGTAATCCTTCAAATAGGATCAATCCTTAGTATTCATGCTTTATCAATGTAATTCAAGTTCTTTCATGAAATAAAAATTTTACATTTGATATCTTAGTGTTAGAACCTCTTTAAACTAACCTTGAAATATAATGCATTGTCAAAATCATTGCATACCTTTAGTAAAGGTTCTGCTTAGTAGATAGACGGATCCCAAAGGTTGTTCTAGACGGATCCCTACTCTTAGGGAACCGTGGAATCCGGCAAACAGAAAATGCAATTGCAATCATTGTATTTCAAACATGTCCTTAGAACACTTCACACTAAGCTAGACATAGTGCCTTAAGGCAAATTAAGTCCTTATCAAGTTAAGTAGATCTTTCCTACATAACTCACCTAGATCACACTCAAGACGCTTGTAGATCTATCGTTTTTCACTTAAACCCATTACTCTTCCGCTCGCAAGCTCACTCATCATTTCTCACATAATCCCTCATATCTAGCTTTGGAAATCTTTCGATTATGGCAAAATTGATCATAATCATCATTGCCTCAAAATTGGTTAAAATTGATCAAATTCTAGTTTTTCCATCTTAAAGCCTTTAGGATACTCTCCAAAACATTATCCTAAGTCACTATCTGATCTCTAGGATCATTTAGCTCCATTTGACACTCTCATAATTTTTAGTGTCATCTTTGTTCATTCATTGGTACTCATAAAAGTTCCAATTTCTTCCATAAAAGGCAATCATTAGCTACATCACTCATTACCCTTAAGTATTTGAGCACCTCTTTATTTGAGACACTTAGATAAACTGAAACACTCAAGAAGAAATAGGCATTAGACCTTACAAAGACCATTGTTATCTTTTCTTAGCTGTTGATAGACGAATCCGTAGGATTAGCCTAGGCGGATCCCTCAATGGAGGGAACCGTGGGATCCGTATGACAGATTTATATCAACTCTAGCCAAAACAATCATTTCAAGCTCATCTTGCTAACTTGAACACTCCATCTCATCTTAAATGAGTTCCTAGATTAGTACAACTATGAAGTTGACTCTTGTGCATGTTAATCATCACATTCCAAAGAATTTTAGTGGCTTAAGTCTTGAATGCACTTGCCAAATCCTTTGCTTTATAAACCACATTGTTAGGACTCCTAAAGTCATCATCTTCATCCTCATTTTTCAGCACTTAGAAATCTTTACAAACCTCTTGAAATCATCTCATCATGAGGAAAGCTCCAAGTGGTATCTCATCCACCAAAGAACCACCCAAGAAAATTGCTCGTGTTGTACACGAAATCTATTCAACCGAATCATCTCCGGTCAAGTCCACTAATGCAAGGATTTCTCCTCCACCAATCAAATCAATCCCTAAAAGGATAGTACCCACAAAACTGCCTATGCCAAACACCACCATACCTCCTAGGCCAAACAATCTCATCTCCACTAAACCATCACCATTGGTTCCTAGAGCTATCTCATTCACAACTCCACTATCATCACCACCTCTACAATTTAGAGGATTTGCCTCCTAGGCCGTCTCATCATCCTCCATCGGCAACATTCTCCTCATTAGGAGGATTAATGGTACAAAATTAAGGTGTTTAGTCAACACTAGCTCTGGCTTTCGTTTCACCGTCACTATCATATAATCCCATTTGGATTATGGGAAATTATCAAAGTCAACCACCCGACCATATGGAAGTTGACACTTCTCTACCACCACCAATTCCTCCGTCGTTTGAGGCTCCCCATCCCGCTTCACTTGATCCTTTACATCAAGCAATTTCTTTTCTTCCACCACCACTACCTAGCCATGACAAAGATTGCTATCATTGTCAACATGTTGAAAGTTTGATACATGAAGTACGAGAAGATCAACGTTTCATGTTTTATCATCTCCTCGAACGTTTCGACGAGATTAAACCTAAACAAACTTAAGCTAGAGGATTTTAGTGGTGTCCTAGTGTCAAGCATTAATTAAATAAGTCTAGTAATTCCAAGTCATGTATCGTTTATTTTCTTTGTTTTTAGAGTCATGTATATCATATCTCTAGTTTTATTAAATGAAATTACATGCTACTTGCTATATTTCTGAGCATATGATTATGTTGTATAATACATATCTCACTTTGAGGTTAACATTATTTGTTATACCACCATTGTTGAATTCAGTCATCAGCCAGATGGATCCCTGTAATCCGCCTAAACGGCTCCCTACAAGGAGGGAACCATGGGATCCGTAAGACAGAAAACTATTTCTCGACTAACTTGAGTCATATTTGCAAGAAATTATGCATTATACTTGTTTTCTAATCTTTGTTTTGTAGTTATTCAATTTACACATGAAGACTTTAACACTCTAAATCTAGGGGGAGCTTTGTGTCAAAGCAATACATTGCAAAATCACTTGCAATATTAGGATTACATTTCATGACGTCCCTTTGCAAAGTTGCAATCATCAAGAGGGGGGCTTATTCGTCACATAGACAAAATCTTTTGCAAACTTAGTTGCTAATGAACTAGCTTAGTATTATTTTTCTTGACGCCCTCACATAGGGATGGACTCGTCAACGGGGAGTTAAGACGAGATCCTTTCCCGTTACTTGCTCTCTACTTTCTCTTTCTTTTCGGTTTTTCACATGTTTTTCTTAAAACAATGTGTTAGTTTCCCTTCGAAGCTCTTTTTGTTTCGACAAAAAGGGGAGAAGAAAGTAAAAACTACAAATTCAAACCTTCACGAATTTTAGCTTTTCCTTAAAATAATTTTATGTTTTGTCATCAACAAAAAGGGGGAGATTGTTAATACAAATAAGCTGTAAAAATGTTTATTTATATTTTACAATCTTCTAATGTTTTGTCGATAACAAACGTAAAATTATGTTAACGAAACAAACAAAATACGTAAAGTGTTTGAGCTAATAGTTTTCTAACACACTTACGTTTTCACATAAAACACTAAAACAAGTATAAGTGATTTTATGATTTAATATTACATATGTACAACAACTAGTGTTTACATATTTGGGTAAAATATACACATAACTAGTATGTAGTATATTGGGTAATATAAATGGGTAGAAACTTAAGTATCATAACCCATTGACCAAATACATTGAATGTAGTTGGGTACGACCTAAAGTCCATGACCCATATTCATGGAGCTTGACCCATAACCCATTGCATGACATCATGCTTATGTCATGTATGGATAATATCCATAAACCATGGTATTGACCCATACCCATTTGACTAGGTGCATTGCACTCATGAGATACATTGTATCTAATAAAAGACCCATGGATCAACCCATAACCCATGACCCATAACCAAAATACCAATGGGCAAAGAGGAGCGTCTCACGGATCCCTTGTTTTACACTAGACGGATATCCCTTGTGGGAGGGATCCGTGGGATCCGGGGAACTGTAGGCATTTTCTCTCTATAAATAGTGAGCCATTTCTCCATCGTTTCTCACCCCTTTCTCACATACTTTCCCCTTGAGTTAAAAACTCTCTAACCCCAGATCCAAGAGATCTATGTTTGTAGTTTTTTTTTGTGTGATTCTCTAGGTTCCTCTTAAAGGCAAGATCACCACCTTTGAAGTCAAGCAAGCTCAAGTCCAAGAGTTGCCATGCTTCCTCATCATCAAGACTACTGAAGTCCTCCTGTTGATGGTTCTTTTCTTTCTTCTAAGAAGTGTAGTGTTGAAGACATTAGTGAAAGACGTCTCAAGGGTTAAGACGAAGACATTAGTGAAAGGTGTCGATCGTTTATAGTGTAGGCATTAGTGATAACGCTACACGCGTCGTTCGGGGTCAAAGGAACTTCCTTTTCGTCGAGAAAGTTTTATAACACCCTAGGCAGTGAACCTAATCGCTGTAGTGTAGTATTAGGGTAAGCCACGGGTATTGATATCGTTCTCTAGGGGAATAGTGTCGTTAGGCTGAAGTGTATTTCGATTTAAGTCTAAAGGTGAGGGATGATTATTTTTGTATTTTTATATTTTATGAATCTCGGTTTTGGAGGGGAGGGTGGAATTAGTTGCTAGTCAACTATCCCAAAAGATACTAACTAAATTATGGGTCTACCAGGAACGTGAAGCGTATCTACTTATGATGTATTACTCCTTGCTAGCTATCCAATTCTACCTACTGAATTGTCACGTCCTATTGATGGTTGAATTGTCACGTCCTTATTCTTAACGCGTTGTGTTTTCTAAGGTCGTAAGGTGTGCATTCCCTAACTCTTTGAAGTCACCTTTAAGTGTAGTAAACGAAATCCACTAAGTCATTCATAAACTAACTTTGAGGTTATCTTTGGGTTTAGTAAACGAAATCCACTAAGTCATTCATAAACTATCCAAGATTTATCAAGTATTAAACACAACGATAGCCTAGTCACACTCCTAAGCCAATTACAATTAAGATAAGAGACAACCAATCAAACAAGAGACAATAGGATGCAAGAATTATAAACTAAACCAATTAGACTCATTGAAATTGTCACACCCCTAATGACGAAGATAGACACAAGCATCATTAAGAAATCAATAAGATCTAATTAATTATATACAAGTTTCATACAATCTTAAGCAAACACTAGGTGAATTAGCCAAGCATAATTAATGAAGAGCAAGCAACAATTATGATAATTGAAGACATACCATAGGATTGGATTAACAAACAAACCATTACATGATGTTTATAGAGTGTTTGGAACCCTTTAAGTTGCTGGAAAAACACCTACCTAAACCCTGGAATCGGACTTAGGGTTTAGGGCTTACAAAAAGTGAAGTTATAATGTTCTATTTATAGGCAGATTTTCTGTCGGCAAAGAGTGACGGTGTCACAACTATAGAGTGACGGCGTCACGACCATTTTTTCACCAAACTATAGATTTTCTCGTTCCGATCGCGTAGGCTTTTGAATCACTTAGATCCGAGTTCGTATGCAAAAGTTATGGCCAAAACAGTATCAGCTACTTCGCGCGCATGTTGCAGCTTGTGGCGTCAACTTATGCTTGTGATGCCGTCCCCTTCAGTCTCTGACGTCTTGTGGATCAAATCTAGGTCGTCTGAGTTGCGACGCCCTACTCTTTTAAAACCTGGAGCCGTCACTTGTAAATGAGCAATTTGGCTACTGAGCCGTCACAAAAGTTGGCCGACGGCGTCGCAAATAACACCTGACGCCGTCACCTTAAGGTCCAGCAGCCTGAGTATCTCGATTCTTGACTTTGGCCATTTTCTTCGTATATTCGCGCCTTTTCGTCTGAATAAGTGTCATTCCAGCATTTTGCCTTCAAGATACCTAAAAAGTGAAATGGAACGATATTAAGTAATAACGGATACAAAAGTGATCAAATAAGGGCTTAAATGACCCCTCAAAAAAGTACATTTTAAAACCTTATCAAATATCCCTACACTTGGTATTTGCTTGTCCTCAAGCAAATGTGCTTTTAGTCAATTAATTCATAAGTTAGGGGTCATGAAGTATTGGTTTAGAATAATCCACAACACATATAAGCCCCGCAAAAGTCATAACAAGCACGGAAATTACATACTAGCACCTCACATAGGGTTTTTGGATACTCACATCTCTCGGGTGTATATGAAATATAACAAGTTGAAAATGGAAGATAAACACTCATTAACCTGTCCTAGTACATAGATTACCATAGGCTTGAGACTAGATCAAACCTCCATCGCTTTGGCGTAAGCACCTAGGAAAGACTATCAAAGAGGTCTTTTTAAGGGTTGTAATGTTAGGCTTACGGTAGGGAAACAAAGGGTTTGGTGAGATAGGCGATTTAGTGGTGGCAAGTCAAAAATCTTTATGTTACAAGCATGCGAAGAATGGCGTTGCTAAGCCAAGACTCGACACTCTAGACTCTAGATAACTGAAACAAACAAACATAAATTTAAAGATAGATGTAGGATGGTAGCCCGTATGTTTTTTTTCATTTTTTTTTCAACACTCTATTTTTTTCTTTTTCTCTTTTTTTTCTATTTTCTTTTGATTTTTTATTTTTATTTTTTTTTCATACACTTTTACTCTACCATCCTCTACGATAACATCAAAATGATAGGGATTTATAGGCACATCCCTACACTTGAGTTTTTATTTCTCTAACACTAATATGACCCGAATTGAAAAGATCAAAACACTTGGAGTACATTATTATGTAAATAAAGGGAATTTGAATTTAACCTTCCCTTCCCGTCATTTCACAAACTTTAACTTTTCCCATGAGTCCCAATCGTCCCAAAACTGTGTACAAAGGATATGACTCGACTTAGCAATTTATGCAAGCAACTAGATAATTGAACTAAGGGTTTAGTGTGATAACAATAATGCACTAAAAGTGAGTGCATACAAGGTAGGCTAAGGCGATTTGGGTGTACATTTGGGGGTGGGGTGTAAACAATGCTCTTCATTGATATTCCGGAAAACTGAAACATCACGAGAACCGCGAAAAGGATAGGCTCTGAGGGGTTAACTAGGGGTATCGTGTACTAAAGATGAGTACAACGCAAAGGTATGGGGGAATTACTCAACCGATGTGGAAGAAGTAATTATATTACGGGTATCAAACAAGGGTTATCCTAATGTCTCTTATCATTTAGTTATTCCTAACTACACAAGTGTAGTCTTACTAGCGATCTCGGAATGAATCACAAAACAAGTTCTAGAATCTATTATACTACCGGTTCACACTCTAAGCATTAAAGATGAATACTTTAATTCCTACTAATCTAAGGGTGATCCTCACATTTTGGGTGGAATTTAAGTGGTAAAGGTTTTTGTGCTAGTCATATAATTTCCTATCCATGAGACGCTTTTGTTAAGACTAATGGCCTACTCCTATATGTTATGAAAAATTTTAAATTTGTTGCCAAAATTACCCTAACCGACATTTTCTCATGGTTTATTACACAAATTCAATTGGACAAAGCAAATATTCAAGGATAAGCATAGTTTCAAAGTTCCCGTTTTATTTTCCCTCCCTACACTTAAACTGAACATTGTCCCCAATGTTCCCCGAAAGTATCAAAGTTATGATAATGGAAGGTAATTAAAAACGAAAGAAACTAGTACTCCCCTGATTAGCTCGGTAGGATCCGTGTAAAGTGGTGGTTACATCTTTCTTCAAGAAGAACGTTTTGTGTGAAAAGCTCCTTCTCATCTTATGTATCTTTTTCTTGGTAAATTAAACCTGCACACTTTGAGAAAACAGACAACCCAACGCATCAAACCGAACAAACAAAAATCTCAACAAGATGTAATTCCAGACTTAAATAAGATATAATGCTTGTGGAATGGATGTTTGCAGATTCTCTGGAAAATTAAGACCTAGAAAATTCCAAAAATTAATAAGTAGCACAGAAACCGAGAAAAAGTTAGAAGTTGTTTATGCTCCTCCTGACGCTGTCAGGTTGCGATCCTGACGCCGTCAGGTTATCCTGACAGAAACTGGTCTGCAATTTTCTAGAAAAAATTCTGTAACATTTTTATCTTTAAAATCTGGAAAAATTTCCTGCAAAACATCCATTATAACTCGATACAAGCATTTGACTCGAACAAACACACATGTATATCTTTTAAATAATTGTAATTCTCATGTTCACGTTTCTTTTGAAAACGTGTGTAATCCTCCCTACACTTATCCCTTATGTAAAATACCTTTATATGTAATTAAGACGAGGTTAAAGACAAAATAAACCATTTTTACAAATTTAAACATGAGAATAAACAATCAATAAAAGATATACGACACACAAATAAAAATGAAAAACAAATACACATGGGTTGCCTCCCAAGAAGCGCTTGTTTTTGTTCGAGTCACGAGCCTGACTCTACCCTTATTTAACGGATAAAGGAGAGGTTTCCCTACACTTAAATTTAAGTGCGGGTGATAGTAGCGATACACACCCTTAGGGTGGCGATTTTCCACGTGAGGTAAAGGGGGTGTGTGAATGGATTCCTTCATCCTAAAACTACCCGGACTAAATTGGTTGATGGGTGGGTCGGTTCCTCTTTTGTCTCCTAGATGTAAAGATTGAGGTTCCGGTTCATCAACACTAGGAAATCCCCCAGAACTATGAGTAAAATTAAGACTACAAGTATTCAAACCTATATTCTCTAGTTGCGTTTGGTTCAAATGTTCTACCTCCATCGGGATTCCTAAAGTCTCTTCTACTACTTCCGAGTAAGTCATGTGCGGTGTGTATGCCTTAAATAATGGTGGGACTTGTGGGATACCTTGTGGGTCTAGACTTTTCACCTTATCCTCAATCACATCTACATCATCTATATGCTTATCATGTGCTATTTCCTTAGGTCGTGATGAAACCAAACTTAGTAAATGATCCAACTTATGGTTTAATGCTTGGTTGCTTACTATAATATTTTCACAAATTTGGTCAGTTCTCCTAAGGGCCTCACTAAAAATAGTTTCTAAACACGGAGGTTGTTCACGAAAGTCTATCCTAGGTGAAGGCTCAAACGAAGCATAGGTTTCACTAGATGAGGTATTTTATGGGCTTGATGGAATGGTGAAACCCTCAAAAGGTTTATGGACTTGGTTACTTTCTTCCCACCATCTTGGATAATCCGCTTTAGTAATATCATAATTCTTTAGGAAAAAACCTAATCTATAGTGGATTCGCGTTCTCCATAATGGTGAACGGAAGAGTCAATGGACAAGTTTTACGAATAAAGGCACAAAGAAGGGGGATAGACTACAAGGAAGCTAATAAAAAGAAAAAATATCACTTGATAGGAATCTTCTGAGTAGACCTAAACGAGATATAAATCAAGCCTAAACAATAACTATTCCCCGGCAGCGGCGCCAAAAACTTGATAACGCTACACACGTCGTTCGGGGTCAAAGGAACTTCCTTTTCGTCGAGCAAGTTTTATAACACCCTAGGCAGTGAACCTAATCGATGTAGTGTAGTATTAGGGTAAGCCACGGGTATTGATATCGTTCTCTAGGGGAATAGTGTCGTTAGGCTGAAGTGTATGTCGATTTAAGTCTAAAGGTGAGGGATGATTATTTTTGTATTTTTATATTTTATGAATCTCGGTTTTGGAGGGGAGGGTGGAATTAGTTGCTAGTCAACTATCCCAAAAGATACTAACTAAATTATGGGTCTACCAGGAACGTGAAGCGTATCTACTTATGATGTATTACTCCTTGCTAGCTATCCAATTCTACCTACTGAATTGTCATGTCCTATTGATGGTTGAATTGTTACGTCCTTATTCTTAACGCGTTGTGTTTTCTAAGGTCGTAAGGTGTGCATTCCCTAACTCTTTGAAGTCACCTTTAAGTGAGTAAACGAAATCCACTAAGTCATTCATAAACTATCCAAGATTTATCAAGTATTAAACACAACGATAGCCTAGTCGCACTCCTAAGCCAATTACAATTAAGATAAGAGACAACCAATCAAACAAGAGACAGTAGGATGCAAGAATTATAAACTAAACCAATTAGACTCATTGAAATTGTCACACCCCTAATGATGAAGATAGACACAAGCATCATTAAGAAATCAATAAGATCTAATTAATTATATACAAGTTTCATACAATCATAAGCAAACACTAGGTGAATTAGCCAAGCATAATTAATGAAGAGCAAGCAACAATTATGATAGTTGAAGACATACCATAGGATTGGATTAACAAACAAACCATTATACGATGTTTATAGAGTGTTTGGAACCCTTTAAGTTGCTGGAAAAACACCTACCTAAACCCTGGAATCAGACTTAGGGTTTAGGGCTTACAAAAACTGAAGTTATAATGTTCTATTTATAGGCAGATTTTCTGTCGGCAAAGAGTGACGGTGCCACAACTATAAAGTGACGGCGTCACCACCATTTTTTCACCAAACTATAGATTTTCTCGTTTCAATCGCGTGGGCTTTTGAATCACTTAAATCCGAGTTCGTATGCAAAAGTTATGGCCAAAACAGTATCAGCTACTTCGCGCACATGTTGCAGCTTGTGACGGCGTCACCTTATGCTTGTGACGCCGTCCCCTTCAGTCTCTAACGTCGTCTGGATCAAATCTAGGCCGTCTGAGTTGCAACGCCCTACTCTTTTAAAACCTGAAGCCGTCACTTGTAAATGAGCAATTTGGCTACTGAGCCGTCACAAAAGTTGTCCGACGGCGTCGCAGATAACACCTGACGCCGTTACCTTAAGGTCCAGCATCCTGAGTGTCTCGATTCTTAACTTTGGCCATTTTCTTTGTATATTCGCGCCTTTTCGTCTGAATAAGTGTCATTCCAGCATTTTGCCTTCAAGATACCTAAAAAGTGAAAAGGAATGATATTAAGTAATAACGGATACAAAAGTGATCAAATAAGGGCTTAAATGACCCCTCAAAAAGGTACATTTTAAAATCTTATCAATTAGTGAAGGGTGCCTATAATTCAAGTCATAAGACATTAGTGAAGAGTGTCTTGAAGATCTAGTCAAAGGCATTAGTGAAAGGTGCCTAAGATGTACATTCGATATGGTGTGTTTCGATGTACAAGATAGATTAGTATTGGATCCAAGGATATTGATATCCTTGATGATGTTGTAATAAGGAGTTGTTCTCCTTTGGGGTTAGTCGTTGGTGTAGTGTTGGGTAGTAGTTCCTCAATTGTAATGGAACTCGGTATTTAGCCTACTACCGGTTAAAGGGTAGGTGACGTTGTGGCAGGTGTGGTTCACCTTGGTGTGAAAGAACTCGGTGGTTATCCTAGTACCGGATAAAGGGTAGGCGACGTTGTGGTAGGTGTGGTTCACCTTGGTGTGAAAGAACCCGGTGGTTAGCCTAGTACCAGAAAAAGAGTAGGCAACGTTGTGAAGGTTTTCCACCATAAGGAGTCGGTGTTGTGTAGTGATTACGAACTCTCGAGTAGGTGACTCGGGGAGTGGAGTAGGGCAAGGAATGTGTCCTTGTAGCCGAACCACTATAAATACTCGCGTTGTAGTTTTGTGCTTCTTACTCTTTATCCTATCATTACATGTTTATATTTCTATATGCTTGTTTGTCAACATGAAACACACATCCAAATAGATTGACATAAGTCGATCTAAATAGTTTAAAACGAGTTTTAATTGGCAAAACTATTCAACCCCCCCCCCCTTCTAGTTTTCCACAGTTTGTTTTAACCCTTGGGCAATTTTCTCAAATTCTTCGAATTCCAAATCATGGACAATGTGCCTTCACCGAAGATTGGTCTCTTGATTCTCTCTTCAACTTTCGTGAAGAAAATAGTCCATATTGTTCTCACATACCCTCCCCGGAAGATTTGAATCTCATAATATGCAAACCTCGGCCATATTACTCCGATCCAAACATTATCTTTACACGGGACATCCGAGAAGAGTACAAACCTCTTGCACTCATCCTACGTGAAAATGTTTGGAGTCTTAGGGGAAATCGAGAAATCCTTCCCGCTTGTTGTGCTCACATAATGTATTGTTTGCTAACACAACAACCATACAATCTCGCCTACTTCTTCGCAAGGTGAATTGTAAATCTTCAAGGATCCAAGAACAAACTCATCCCTTATGGAATGTTCTTAACGCGCTTTTATCATAACGTCATGTACTTCCACCCTCAATTTCAAAGTCCTCTGTACGTACTTGTGAACAAGATGATGGAACCTCTAAACACAACTCTCATGAAGACTTTCTTCATTCCTGAATCAGTAAACACTCGTCAACCATTTGATGATCCCTCTAGCGAAAACGCTCAAGGAACTTAGTAATCCTTCAAATAGGATCAATCCTTATTATTCATGCTTTATCAATGTAATTCAAGTTCTTTCATGAAATAAAACATTTTACATTTGATATCTTAGTGTTAGAACCTCTTTAAACTAACCTTGAAATATAATGCACTGTCAAAATCATTGCATATCTTTAGTAAAGGTTCTGCTTAGCAGATAGTGTTAGGAATTAGAAAATTCAGTCATTAAAGTGTTGGTCATCTCAAGTATTTGTAATCATTAGAAAGCTCGCAGTCTTAGTTATTTAATGTTAGTAAGTTGTTAGTTAAGTAAAACCGTGGAGGACGGACGGGGCTTTACCCACTGTATGCCTAATCCACACCCCGTAGGTTGCGTTTATTGTAAGACACTATAAATACCCTCTACCTCCCAAGGTAGAGGGTTGGAGCTTCAATACCATTTTTCTTTGTTTCACATAGTTCCCAACTCTCTTCCATTTCTCTTACTAGAACTTTCTCTCTCTAAAACTTGTTAACACCTCATGTGATCATGGTTTGATGTGTTTGTGAAATCCTATATCTTACAATTGGTATCAAGAGCCATGGTTGGATCATCTCTCTTACATATCCTTGGATTTCTAGTGGTTTTATATGGTTTTTGGGTTTGAAAAAGTTTAGTGGTTTTTGCATCATTTAGATCATTTCTTGTGTTAAAGTTTGAATTTTGAGTGTACTTTTGTGTTTAGAATCATTGTATGTGCTTGGGTTTTGATTTGTAAAGCTTGAATCACTGTGGTTGGGCTTGTTTTGGATTGAAAAGCATTGTTCTTAAAGTTTTCTACCTAGTGACTTGGCTCTCGGAGTTGTTTTCTTGGTAGCGAGTTACTTTGTTAATTTCCAGCGACTTGTATTTAGAGGAGTAGCGACTTGTCTATTGAGACAAGCCGACAAACAGTACAAGTTAGTGGAGGTTCCACTTCGGCTAGCGACTTGGTTGGGTTAGCGACTTGTTTCTATTATTTCTAGCGACTTGGCTTTATAGTTCTTGGCGAGTTGTTCTATTAGCGACTTGTCTACTTAGCGATTTGGTGCAGTAGCGACTTGTGTTCAGCGACTTGGGTCTTAGAGACTTGTGCTTAGACTTGAGGTTTAGCGAGTTGCTACTTAGCGACTTGGTGCTTAGAGACTTGGTTCAAGGGTTTTAGCGACTTGGTTAATATTTGTTTCTAATACGGTTTTCTCTTGATTTAGTAAAATCCCGTGAAAGAATCTATTTCTCGGTTTAATCATAGAGCTATAAAATCCCGTGAAATCTGTAAACATGTCTACCAACGTGACTACAATCATCTCTACTGTAGCTAAGGACATTCAAGCAGCTGGTTCAGACACTCGTCCACCCATGCTTGACAGAACTGACTATGACTCATGGGCTCAACGAATTAGGCTGTATTGTCTGGGAAAGGAAAATGGAGTCAACATTATCAAGTCAATTGATGAAGGACCTTATCAGATTGAAACTACAAGAGACATAATTGATACTGTTGCAGATGGAACAATGATCTTTGGATTGGACAGACCAAAGACGTATGATGAGCTCAGTGATAAAGAGAAAAAGAGATTCGATGTTGATATCAGGGCTTCAAACATTATACTTCAAGGTCTTCCAAAAGATATCTACAAGCTTATCAATCACAACACTGAAGCCAAGGCAGTTTGGGATAATGTCAAGATGCTTCTCTCGGGTTCTGAATTAACTAAAGAAGACAGAGAATCACAATTGTATGTTGAATTTGAGCACTTTAAGATGAAACCAGAAGAAAGTGTCTATGAATATTACGTGAGATTCCACAAGCTTGTGAATGATATGAGGAATATCAAAATGACCATGCCAAATATTCAGCTGAACTCAAAGTTTGTGAACAACATGAATCCCGAATGGCACAAATTTGTCAACTCTGTGAAGCTAACCAAAGGATTGAAGAACACAAACTATGAGCAACTGTATGCCTTCCTTCTTCAGAATGAGAGACATGCCATGTTTGAACGAAGGATTCTTGAACAGTTCAAATCTAAACAGGGAGAAACAAGTTCATCAAATGATTCAACAGCCTTTTACACCAGTGTTGGAATTACCACCAAAGCTTCTCAAGTCATACCCACAGGTAATGGAAATTACAAACTCATTCCCGATCCAAGTTTCAAGCAACCTGATGCTAATGAAGTCATGGAACACTTCATCAATCAACTGGCTCTTATGGTTAAACAAAACTTGACCTTCACTCCACATACTAACAGTCTTCACACCAACAATGAAATCAGGACTGCATCCAATCTACACAATCATGCTATTGTCAGAGATGGAAAGGTTATGGTGCAACCAGTTCAAGGAAGACAGTATGAACAGGGAAGAGGTGGAGTAGGTGGAGGATGTGTGGCTAATCAGAATCGCGGAAGAAATGCCAATCAAGGGCAAGCAAAGCCAATCAAATGCTACAACTGTGGTGGTGATGGACACATTGCAAGGAACTGCACATCTCCAAAACGTCCTCAAAATGCAGAATACTTCAGAGACAAGATGTTGCTTGTGCAAGCTCAGGACAATGGTGCAGTTTTGGATGAAGAGGAGTTGTTATTTCTTGCATAAGGGAATGCTAAGACATATGATGCAGATGTGGATGAGCAGCCAATTCAGGAAATAGGTCACAATCATCAAAATGCCTTTCAAGTTGCCGATTGTAATGCATATGACTCTGATGTCGATGATGAACCTACTGCCCAGACAATCTTCATGGCTAGCATTTCTCCAATGGTCTCTCCAAAGGTCTCATCATCAAAGCAGGTTGGTCCTTCCAAAGAATCAATCATCTCTGAGGTATTAAAAATGTACGATGAAGTTGATAAGCAAGAGATGCATATCAATGTACAAACACATGTAACTAATGAATCAGATATGGATAATGTGGGTAATAGTAATATTGTCCCATATGATCAATATGTGACACAAAGTGAAAGTGTGATTGTACCAAGTGATGCATCTTTTGCAGTCAATGATGACTATGTCTTTGATGAATACACTGCATGTGCCCCTGATGATTCTGTTATCTCTTAACTGAATGCCTATAAAGAACAAGTTGTTGTGTATGAACAACGTGCTAAGTTTGTGTTAACTACCCGTGAGCAGGAAATGGATGACCAAATGCGTGCAATTATTAGAAAAAGTAATTTTAGGGAAGAAATATTAAAACAAGAGCTAGATTCCTTAAAAGAAAAGCTTTCTAAAACTGCTAAGCAAAAACAAGAACTTCAAGAAAATGTGAAAGTGCTTAAGCAGGAATTTAATGCTAAGGAATCAAAACTTTTAAATGAATTTTCCAACCTAAAAACTTTGAAAAACAAGCTTGAAAATAAGTTGTACGTACAAGGGAATACCATACAGACTGCTCACATGATCACTAAGCATAGAGTCTTAAGCGATAAGCATAGTATTCCCATTGTTGAAGAACCAAATCCTGAGGTAGGTAAAAAGGCTAGAGCAGCTCATAAGGTACTATATGATGGTAATGAGATTCTTAAGCCTAGGTAAACATCATCATGTATTGGAAGCACAGAAGAGGATAGAATATTAGATGATGCATCTAGGGAGAAAATAGATAAGAAGCTTAACGATCCTGCATGTAAAAAGAATAACATAACGATCATACCCCATGATTACACTAAGGAAAATTGGATCTCCCTGAACATGTTTAAGCATCAAACTTAATTAACCCCAGAACAGATTTTTTGGAAGAAAGATATGGATAAACAAAAAGTTAATGTACTTGTTGAAACAAACACTCCCCTTAGGAAAATGCCTGCAGCCAATGTGTATCCTCCAAATACACCAATGCACTTAGTTCCTAGAACTATTGCCACTAATAGCAAGACCTTAACCAGCCTGTATGTTGTTTATCAACTATTTGTTGATTTTGAGAAGACATGTAAGAAGAGAATCACACCTACAGGGATAACTGAAGGGGAAAGGGGTTTTGAGCAAACTAAAGAATGCTATTTAACTGAGGTCATGCCTTTCTTTAAACAATTAAAAGGTCAATTTGAGAGTCTAAAAAAGGGGATGGATTCAGATATTAAAGAAATGGAAAAGGAATTTGATGCAATGATAGTTGAGGTCAACGACGATGAGCGAGAATTAAAATATAATGAGATTGAGAGGAAGAACTTGCTTACCTTAAATGAGAATCTGATTTCTGAATGTATCACTCAAGATGTGTTTTACACTGCCACGAACTGTTCAATTAATGCATCTCAATTTCATGAATTATCTGTCGCTCTGAAAGTCTCCCATGATCGTGTCATTGAGCTTGAGAAAACTAACTCTAAATTGCATGATAAAGTTGAACAGGATGATCATGATAACCTGGTGAAACAGTTTTCTAAATTGGAAGTTGAGCATCTTGCATTGCAATTAAAATATCAACATCTACAAGAAAATGTTAAAACCTCAAATATCAAGACATCCTTGGATACTCCTGAATTTGATGCATTTTTTGAAATTAGCAAACGTGATGAACAGATTCGAGCTCATTATAACACGATCATAAAAATGAGAACCCAAATTTCACAATTAAAGGGTGAAAAGAACAATGTGATTGGACAAGAAAATGACACCACCAGATATACAAGGATTTAATGGCCAAAAGACCAAATGGATAAAAAGGAACCAGTATATCAAAACTGTTTAACCAAAATACTTATACGAAAAAAGATTCTGACACTAAAAGTACAGAAAAAACAGATTTACCAAGAATAAAAAACCACCATAAATCGACACAATACAACAACCTTGGCTCTGGTACCAATTGTAGGATCGAATATTTATTGTGTTTGATGATTCGGGTGGTCTTGGATGATCAAAATACATGTTTACCATTTTAGAGAGAGAAAGTAGAGAGAGAGGGTGTTCTTGCTAGAGGTTTACACAAAGGGAATATTAGATTGAATGAGAAGCACCACCCCTTCCATGGATGGAAGGGGTATTTATACTTACAGACTCAACGACCTCCTATCGGCCTGTGGATCAGGGATACAGTGGGTAAAGACCCGTCCTTCCTCCACGGTGTTGCACTACGCTAAACTAAACTAATAACTAACTAATAAACTGATAAATAACATAACTAACGACAAGTCTACGAGCTAACTTAAGCTAGATAACATTTGGGGTGACCGACTCTTCACTATGGAATTTTCTAATTCCTAACAATCTCCCCCTAAGGGAGGTCACCCCATGTTTTACATTTCGAATCCTAGCATTCTATTTTATCTTTGTTCTTGAGCTCGTAGACTTTAATTCTTCATTTCAACAATCTTTGTGCTATAGTAGTGATTCTTCAAAGTCCGCACTGATTTGTACTTTTAGTGGAGGCCTTTAACTGATCCACATCTTTGACGATCTTCGAGCTTTCATTGAGATCATCAGCAACAGTAAATCTCTGGATCACCCTTTATTATGTTGCCATCATGTGAAGTTGTGACTTTCGGACCGACATGCTCACACTTTTGAATCATGACATCTTTCCATCAGAGTAGCGGAAGCCTTACTGGTTCATGATATTTGCAGCAGCGTAGCAGAAGCATAGTATAAAAATATCAGAACCAGGTTATGTAGATATGCACCAGTCATGATTTCTTCAATTAAGTGTGGTTGCTGTGAACATGTGGCTTTGAATTGACCGCTCAATTCTGATCAGCTGCAACCGTCCAAATGTACCTGCAAACAACAGTTAGCAATAAAACACACGAAAGCGTCTTTGACCACTTTCGTTGAATTGAGGTACACGGCCCACGGTTCCCCGTTGATCAGTACAAATACTGCCTGTGATCAGGTAGGATTCCTAAGAATCTCCTTGACAGGGTTTCGCAGCTGTTCTAGCCGTTCTCAAACCGGAACGTCTCAAAGAAGACAACACGGAGTGAGTGAACCAGCGAATTGAGATTCACTGATTGATGAAAAATGATTTGAAAAACAATCGCGTATTGCTTAAAAGAAAGAGTTTTGCAATACGACGAAGATTTTATGAGAAAGATCAATTTTCAATCAAAATACTTTTTGTATAAGAGAATGAGTACACATTCAACGTGCTAGCGAAAAGAAGAGATTCGCACATCGAACGGTTTTTCTAAAAGTATTTTTCAATCAGATATACTTTTTGCATTTGAAATGAATACACATTCGACGTGCTGGAGAAAAGAAGGTTTGCACATCGAACGGTTTTTCCAAAAGTATTCGTCAATTCCATTCCTGGACCAAGGTTGATTCAAGAATGAATCTCCCCATCGTTTCTATCCAGTTGTCACAAGCTTGATCTTTTGCAAGATTTCACATGTCACCCACCAAGAGCTTGTTAGATGTTGGCTCTAGAAGGATTTCCATCTTTATTGTGAATATTTTTACATATCACTCGGATGTTCTGGCAATACCACAAGGATAATGCGTAGGACTCTTAATATATACTTACTTTCCACATTGTGTGAAAAAGCAAGTCTTCAAGAATTTAGTGTCCTAACGAGATATTGTGGATGATCTCTTGGCTCTAGACTCAATAGTGCTCATTTGGTTCCTGTGCCGGAGACTAGGGAGAGGGTCTCCTTCTTCAATATCAACAATCTCTAAGAGAAAGTCGATAGATTATGTAGGTTCCCCGTGAGAATGAAACAAGCCCTTTTAAGAGGAACTTGAGTGGTTTGGGAAGTTTAGTGCAGTGCATCACTGGGTCCATGATGTCTTGTCTTCAATACCAGTGTTACCTTAGTAACCACCAGTAGCATATGAATTGAACCCGGTTTCTGCCCTAAGGTTGAATTGATGGAGGGCTATTTCTTTTCACCCTTTTATAATTCATTTCTTTTTCATTCTTCAACCCCTTCAGTGCTTACCGAGACTTCATAACTAGAACCTTGTTGGGTTTATTCCAGTACTAGCTCAGTCTCAGTCTGCACTCTTCCCATTCCTCACTTTTCTCCTTTTTTTTTTAAATATACCTAAGGACTCTACACTATCTAGTGGATTGTCCCTGGGTAGATCCCTCCGGTTCTGGCGGATCGTGGGAAGGAATACCTAACCTAACCATCCTTATAACTCCATGCATAAAGTAAATTGGTCGGTCTTTTGGTATTGTTCTTTCCTTCATGAAACCAATTGAAAAATCATTTGGAAAAACAATCAAGGTACTTGTGATACGAGATCAAAGCATTTTGTACCTTAATAGTTTTGATCATTTAGAAAACCTCCCCCTCAACATGTGCGTGTGATTTAGAAATTGTTTGGCACATGGAGGCAAGAGGACTTTGAAATATTTTCTTTGATCACAATTTTCATACGAAAAAGCCATTTGATTTTCTTGGTAAAATTCTCCCCCTCAATATGTGCATAGGATATTTTAAAACATTTTATCACATAGAGGCAAGAGTTCTTTTGAAGCACATCCACAATCACAAAAACCATTAAGAAAACCATTTGAAAACACAATCAAGGTACTTTATAATCTCTTTTAAAAAACTTTTGTACCTCGATGGTTTTGCTCCCCCTCAATATGTGCTTCGAGATTCGAAAGCGTTTAGCACATATGAGAGAGCAGCCTGCACAACTGAATCAAAGCGATCAACTTTTATCAAATTTCATTATTAAATCACAAATTCTCCCCCGATCAAAAATATCAAACCCTTTGAGATTTTGGATCCCAAGTGATTTAATTAGGTTTAGAAAACATGGGAGAAAATGTGGCCTTGTTTAAATACTCATCTGGTTTTTGGATAAATCCTCCTCCTCAACATGTGCATTGTATATTTGAAATCGTTTGGCACATGGAGGCAGGAGTGCCTATAAAGGACTAAAACCGATTCCATTAAAACAGATTTGAGATTTAAATCACGATCTCTCCCTTGATCAAAAATTTCAAACCAATTAGGGTTTTGGATCCCGATTGATTTAAATCATTTAGAAAGTTTAAGGGAAAGACGTGGCAAGATTTAATTTTGAAAAATGACAGAGAAGGACCAGATTTAGACATTAAAGATTGTTAGTGTCAAGTATGATAGTTTTTAAGAGATCTTTAAGTAAAATAAAACAATTTCACAATCAAACAAGAACAGAAAAAATTTCATTTTGACAGATCTTCGAGTTTTAAAGAAAACCATACCATGACATAACATTAAATCTTTAGATCACCACATTTTAGCGTACAAACGGACTCTTTTGAAGATATATTGTTTGAAAATATTTTATTCAAAATCACTCTCCCCCTCAAACCATGACAGTAGTCGATGATTGAGTGACTTAAGTTTTGATAAAATGAAGTCCGGTGATTTTCAAAATTTAGTCCAATATATTTTCAAAACAATATTTTTCCATTTTCAAAAACAATATTTTTCAAGGTTTTAGAAAAATGGTATCATCACGATTATCCTGCACAAAGATATGTTAGGTGGTTGAGAAGCTTATGTTGTTGCTGTAGGGCTTGGAAGAAAAACTGTCTGCTGATGCAGTGAGACTTCTTCTTACGATGCATTAAGAATGCCAACTGAGGTCCAATTAAGCTTCGTTTCTTCAATCACTTAGAAGAAAACCATCTGCTGATGCAGTGAGACCTCTTACGTTGCATATATGCCAACTCTCCATTGAAGTCCAATTAAGCTCCGTTTCTTCATTTGTCAACCCAAGATATTGTTACCCTTTCCTTGCGGCATCCAATCATGTTCATTTGTGGGATCCGGATCGGGAACATTCTTATATAACAATATACCTGCATATGTTAGTGAACACACATACAAATATATGGTGGTCGACATCACCCAAACAGCAATCGACTAATAAAAGTCAATCCAACATATCAATCAGATCATGTAAGGTATGGGAATAATGTGTTTCTCAAACTCTAATCATCTAAACCTAACAATCATATCCTAGAAACCTAGTCCTTCAACATAGGCAATTATA
Organism: Chrysanthemum seticuspe; assembly: GCA_019973895.1. Classification (NCBI taxonomy): domain Eukaryota; kingdom Viridiplantae; phylum Streptophyta; class Magnoliopsida; order Asterales; family Asteraceae; genus Chrysanthemum; species Chrysanthemum seticuspe. Next base: position 64,168,493 of record BPTQ01000007.1, read on the forward strand.
TTTTTTCAGATAAGCACGTAGGATAATTAAGAAAGTCCGTTAGATGATATAAATTTGAAAACATTCTCCCCCTAAATCAATGACTTATTTTCTGAAAAGATTAAAAGAGCTGAAGTCATTGATTGAGTTTTCAATTTTCACAAAAACTCTGAATCTGATAGATTTACAAGCAACTCATTTACCACCATTTTAGAAAACAACAAATATTTTTCTGAAAAATTTATAGACGGAAAAATATTTGAGTAGGAATAGCAGTCCTTCGACATACTTTCCTCATTAGTTTTTAGGATAAGAGCACGAAATATTTGAAAATTGGTTTAGCGCAGCACTTTCCTTTCTTTAAAGAACGGGTTGCTATCTGAAATAATAGCAAGCCATTGTTTAAGCACGGGTTACAGTCTGAAGTAACTGCAAGCCATAATTTTAGACATGTTTTGGAAAAGAATATTTACACCTCCTGTTCGAACTTCATCTATGGTCCCGTGCCATTATTGAATGACATTTCTAAGACCGTAGATGTTATCGATACCAGAAGACATGTCTTTAGAAAACATATTTTTGGTATTTTTAAATTTTCAGATTTTTATGGGTTTTGTTGGTTTTATATTTTTCTATTTTCTTTTGTTGGTTTTATATTTTTGTATTTTGTTTTTGTTGGTTTTCTATTTTTGTATTTTGTTTTTGATAGATATGTACAAGGATAGAGTAGATGATATAGTTAAGAGGATGATGATACGAGTACCAAGATAAGAATATCGAGCAGCCTCGTTGTAGAAGATAGAAGTCATCATCTCTTAAACATTCACCACCAAAGCTTCCAGGGCTCTTGAATCGAAGAAAGAAATTGAACCAACTGAAAGTGAGACTTTGGCAGCTTCCCCCCAAACCGAAAATCCTTTAGCTGAGCAGATTCGAAGCTCTATTTCAAGCTTGCCTTAGCCAGGTGCACAGAAAAGCACACCATTACCATAAATCCCGCTGCTCCATTTATGAACGATAATCTAGGATCTCCATTCGGGGTTATATCATCAAGAAGAACAGCAACGTATCATCCCACTCATAAATAATCTTCTCAAATTTCCATACCCACTGAAGTCTGAAGCGATCCATTCCAAAAGGTGTCAAGAGAACACTTCCACCGTGTAGTTGAAAAGATGCAGTCAGTCTCTTAGTATAACGCTCAAGAACTCTCCCGAATACACTTCATAAGGGGAATGAAGAACACCTTCCCATGTTCACATTTTTCTTCCCGGATGAACGTGTATGAAGCTCAAGAACCCGAAGTACACCAATATCCAAGAACTCTCCCGAATACACATCATGAGGGGAATGAAGAACACCTTCCCATGTTCACATTTTTCTTCCCTGATGAATGTGTATGAAGCTCAAGGACCCGAAGTACACACGTTCCCCAAAAAGAGAACAACCGATAACATTGAAGAAGCAGGCCGAATCACTGATTATCTCTGCGGATGACAATCTCTGCGGATGTCAACTCCGGAATAAGTGATTATATCTCTGAATCACTAATTAAGCCCTCAAGTGAAACAGCTGAGCCCCCAATGTACACAACTCTCTCTCCTCTGATGATTGTGATAACATCGAGATCATCACGTACTTGTGTACCTCTTTTATCTTCAGAAACTAACTCTTTCATCGCTTCCCCCACATAGTTGGAATAAGAATGCTAAACGCCTTGATGAGTAAAACCTTGAGTTTCTCTGCGGTCATGACATTTGTTTTCCCAGGATATCTTCAATCACTTAGAAGAATTAAGCTCATCAAGTTTACTCGCCATGAGTCAAACCTTGAGTTTCTCTGCGATAATAACATTTGTCTTCCCGGGATATCTTCAATTTCTTAGAAGTATTAGGTACATCAAGTTTACTCGCGTTTAGATGCTTGTCTCCTTCCCTCTTTCTGGTTTTGATACTTCAGAATCAGCAACTCTTTGAATGCCCAAATACTTGAAATTTGATGAGAAGATCGCTTGAAGTCTTTGTGAGAATCAACATGCTGAATAATGTGAGCAAGTCTAATCGGGGATTAAATTTGACATATCACATTCCCCCAATTAGTGCTCTCCCCTAGACCGACAATCTTTTTGATAAATGCCCAGATTAAGAAGAAGTCTTTAGATCGTTAAATGCAACTCGTCTTTAGTCTTCTAACATGTAGCAGAAAATGTAGAACAGACTGTAGACTCGACCTTCTTCAAGATTGTGCAGTTGGGGAATAGATAGTTAACATCTTCAACTCATTCCAAAAAGCATCCCACCAAAAAGCATCTCAATTAACTTACATCTTGCAAATCCCCTTAACTAAAATCTCTCCCAATCAAACAAGAACAGAAAGACGTTCATCAAGGAAATCAGCAATAAGGCCGCAACGAACACACAAGATGGTAACGCCAAACTACCAATCACATCAAACAAGAACAGAGAGATTGTTCGGAATCATCATGTTGATGTATACGTGAAGCATTAACCGGAAGCACTTTGTCGATAAACTCATCAATCCGAGTGAAGATGTCAACCAACGACTCTTAGAAGAGAAAAAACTCCATGTGAAGATGACCCGATAAGAAGAAGCTCGGTTCTTACATGAGTTTAGAGCCGTATGACCATTTATATTCTCAAATATCAGTCAACAATGCAAAAAATTCACACTTCTTCTCCCCCTCAAGAATTGCATACGGAGATGCCATTCTTGACTAAATAAGTGAAATCATCCAAAAGTATTCTATTCACACTTCTCCCCCGCAAAATCAGCACATGATGTTGCCATCTTCATTATAATCGAGCAAGTGGAATGAGAAAAACAATCAGTGGTAGCCCGGTTCACTTGATAATCGAAAGCACATGGAAAAAGCATGAAGCATGTTGATGAGAATGGTCATAATAGAGAAGATTTCTCTTCTTCAGAAGATAAAGCGCACTGACACGTACACTTTTCTTTTCTTTAAGAACGAGGCATGAACTGTTGTGTCCAAACGTCATAATGTTGAAGTACGAGGCCTGAACTGATGTGAACAGACGTCATAATCTCTCTCTTTTCAATCTCTTGGCAAAACATGTAATCAATAACCATTATCATTCAGTAGGCTCTTTGTAGTGACAGCTGATGGAGAAAACCCAATATGAAGAATTTGACCTTGAAGTAAAACAACCCGAACTCGTGACTTAAACTTGCACATATGTAACAAAGAGCGGTGCCGATTTCCATTAGCATCTCTAAGTACTCTCTATGTATTCTATACTCTTCAACCAACCAACCATCAAGTATAAGACGTACATTACCTCTTGAAAATCCACAATTGAATGTGACACTGAGCACTACAACGTAACTCCTTAAAGTGATAGTTATTTTGTAGTGGTACGAGCCCAATTCCCCCAAGTGGTAAAAGACACCCAACAATAACTAGATTTCCATGTCTTCGTTTTTTATAATAAGCTCGAACAAGGATCTTGAAGAATCTTCATCCAACCATCCCCGATACCTTCAGATACTAAGTACACTCGCCCGTGATATTTCACTTCAACCTCAAATAAATAATAGTGAATTATCTCCGTTGACACATCTTCTGATTAAAAGCTCACATCTAGCCTCCTTTAACGTTAAAAGTGAACTTTGATAATGGTTTCATCCCGACCATGGTTAAAAGCACATAACCCCGTAAAACCAAGTAATAACCATACTGCCATAACGAAATCCAAACACACATCCAAATCATGAAGTACACTCGTTTATCTCTTCTTCGAAACAGAAAACGTAGCACCAGCATCAAATAAGATCCCGAAATACACTTTCCTTTCTCCAAGATGGTTCCATCAATACGGGATTTTACAATTCTATGGTTTAAACCGAGAAATAGGTTCTTTCGCGGGATTTTACAAAACCAAGAATAAACCGTAAGATAGATCTGGAAATGCACTTTACTATTACCAGGATGTTTCCATTGTCACGGGATTTTACAAGTCTATGATTTAAACCGAGAAATAGTTTCTTTCGCGGGATTTTACAAAATCAAGACAAAACCGTAAACAATGTCAGCTTGAATGTGTTGTGACAATATTGGTTTCGGTGAATATCTGTTTTAGGGGAACATGCAGTGGTTCATCAACGGTTCATTGTCCAACATCAACAACATCAACAACCATCCAATAACCGCTTTGGTACACACATCATTCACGCATTCTGTCGGCTGTTGCTGTGACCACATGGAGAAGTAAATCCGATATGTAAAACTTGATCATGAAGTGAACTTCCCCAGAATTGTTACTTAAGCTTGTACTAATCCTTGTGAAGAAGAAACGGTGTACCCATTGTACAAAACCTCTTGACATTCTCCACTGGGTGAGACACCGAAGTGATAGCTACGTTGTGGGTTAAGTGAGAAAGAGTCACAAACGTAACTTAATAGCCAAGTCTTCATCACCCTCTATAAACGCCCAAACAAGTCATCTTCGCTGAAGGGTAGTAAGAAAGAAGACGAAAATAAGTAAACAACCCCGGAAAACCTCACTTCAAATTCAAACACGAAATACTGTCCAAACAACCCCGTAGTCAACATTTCCAATAAATACTTCAAGCCGCGACATAATATTCTTAGTGAAAAAGTATACACCAAAGTATCAAACCACATAACACAGCAAAACTCATCATCATATCCAAACTCACAACTAGACTCATTATCAACGCTCATCGATTCTCAAATCGTATCTTCAAATCGCACGAATGATTTACAACACGCATCCCATAAAGATAAAATATTAGCTCAACTTCATAGCAATACTTTTGATCATATTAGTTCAAATCCAATGAGATGTGATAGCCAAATGATATGCACACATTAGATTTAGACAAATATATCAACCGTGAAAGGTTAAGACCACACATTTACTCAGTATCGAAAAGTATTGAAACTTGTGTATCCAAAATTTGAGTAACACAAATTTATATTACCACTAATGCATTGTACCATATACCCTCACGAGCCTGTACCAGTATATATCACCACTCTTAGGCCCAATCTTGCTTCAAGTTATGTAAATGTGTAGCCCAATATCCAAATCCAAGCTATCATACTGGTTGCTTAATCATGGCACAATCCAAAAGTGTTTCTACGTTCAGTCCTTCCAAAAAAAATAATACACGTTCCAAATTACATAACCTGAGCCCACACCTTCACTCGAAACACAGCCCATTTTAAATCCACGAATAACTTACACGTTCATCAATAACTGAGGCCCATTTCAGATTCACACACCCTTGCCCTAATTATTCGGAGGTATAAAACTCCACTTAACCAGTTCATTCCCTAAAATCCCTCACACCTTAACCCTAATTTTTTCACACAAAATAACACACGCCTCTTTCTCTGAAATATCACCCAAACAATATCTCACCAAACCCTAAAATACTCAATAATCCGCCTCCTTCCATCGTCATTACAAATCCATCTCGTCACAAGGTTTGCTCGAGCGACTTGTAACAGCCACAGGGATGGCACGAGATGTCAAAACGACAGGGATGGTTTGATTGACAAAGGGTTGGCTATAAGATCGAACTAGGGTCATTGGTAAGTGTTAAGAGTCGATAACTATGTGTTGATTAGAATAGATGCAAACCGAGCAAATGAAAATGAATTGACATAATTGTTACATTCATTTCATATCTCGAACACCTAATTGAAGCTTAGACTTCAAAAAGGATAATCAGTGATGTTGCAAATGTTTTGCCGTGTTTCTTGACAATTAAGTCTTGATAAAACCTTAGGGTAACACGAGAGAACAAAAGGCTGAGATTGTCCAGTTCAGTTATGAGTCTTAATGTCGAGTCATAGCATACTTTCATTTTCAGAAAACTAGTCAATCAATGATGAAAGTTTCTCTTGAAAAATGACCTTTGAGTCATAATATTTCATTGAAAAATAGTGGAGAAACTTCTGAGATTGGTGTGATGTAATTTATTCTTTTAATTATAGAAACATGGAACGATGATGTACTCTCTTTCTTTCGAATGTTTTGACCATTTGGGTTGATGTTTCTTTGATAGAAACGAAAGAAGTAAAGAGGCTGAGATCACTGTTGAGGCTTGACAAGTCTTGTAGGTTGTACGAGTTGGTTATGTATGGTAGTCGATGAGTCTTTTTTAGAGTGTATAAGTCTTGGTTTTGAGGTCATGGTATAGACTGATGATGTTTCGATGAATCTGAGGTCGTTTGAGTCTTGTGGTCTTGGTCTAGTATGAGTCAACATGTCGCTAAACCTTAAGCTAGTCGCTTCCAATTATTTGAATCAAGTCGCTAATTCATTTTTCAAAACATAATTGTCTTCATCTTTACTCAGCAAGTCGCTAACCTTTTTTCAGTTTGACTCAAAAGTCAAACCAGTACAAGTCGCTACATTTTTTAGCATAAGTCGCTAGCCCAAGTCGCTAGCCCAAGTCGCTAGACCAAGTCACTAGCACAAGTTGCTACGACTTGTAAAGACAAGTCGCTACCCATATTCACTGGATCTGGATGAAAAAATGTCAAGTCGCTAGCAAGATTTTATGCATTTTCCGATGAGATTTCCGACTACTTTTCCGGCCATGTTTAACCCAGAAAAAATAACTGGAAAAAAATATCATCTTTTAGCCTTGAATGACCACGAAACTGATGTTTGACCACATGGTATAAACTTGTACAAAACACCAAGATCACCACAACAACAAATCACCAGATATAACTGACCACAACAAAAATGTTTTGATCAAAGTTTTGACTTGGACAAGAAAATGACACCACCAGATATACAAGGACTTAATGGCCAAAAGACCAAATGGATAAAAAGGAACCAGTATATCAAAACTGTTTAACCAAAATACTTATACGAAAAAAGATTCTGACACTAAAAGTACAGAAAAAACAGATTTACCAAGAATAAAAAACCACCATAAATCGACACAATACAATAACCTTGGCTCTGGTACCAATTGTAGGATCGAATATTTATTGTGTTTGATGATTCGGGTGGTCTTGGATGATCAAAATACATGTTTACCATTTTAGAGAGAGAAAGTAGAGAGAGAGGGCGTTCTTGCTAGAGGTTTACACAAAGGGAATATTAGATTGAATGAGAAGCACCACCCCTTCCATGGATGGAAGGGGTATTTATACTTACAGACTCAACGACCTCCTATCGGCCTGTGGATCAGGGATACAGTGGGTAAAGACCCGTCCTTCCTCCACGGTGTTGCACTACGCTAAACTAAACTAATAACTAACTAATAAACTGATAAATAACATAACTAACGACAAGTCTACGAGCTAACTTAAGCTAGATAATATTTGGGGTGACCGACTCTTCACTATGGAATTTTCTAATTCCTAACAGTTTTTAATGAGAATGTTGCATCGAAGTCATCTACAGACTGCAAATATACTGTGACTGTTAAATATATTCCTCCTCATCTTAGAAATAACGAACTTTGATAAGATCGTTTATAAGCTCAGCTAGGGATAACAATAACATATACATACGCAGCGGAATAATAAAGAACATCAATGTTATTGCTAAAGGTTTTCATTCACTAACACTAACTAACCTTAGACGTTTATAGGAATACGTCTACTAACTAAACTAATAACCTAGGCATTTACATGAACATACGCCTAGGACACACACACACCTTTACTAGACGTCTACATTCTGGAAGACTTAATTTAAAACCTACACATATGTCCTCTTTATATACTAGAGGATTAGGGTTTACAAAATACTACAAAGGACTAATAAATAAAACTTATTTTGCAAGCAAGTCCTTCCATCTTTTTGTAGGTTTCCTTCTTGTCGTATTAAGTCCCTCTTGTTTCATTCTTTTTGTCTTATCAACTCAAACGTATAATTCCCAACAATCTTCCCCTAGTTGATAATGACAAAACCATTCTTGAACGAACTTCCCTAGACGAAGTAGAGAAATTGAGATCAGGGATCTCACCATGAATGAAACAAGCATGTCTTCCTTTGTCATCCCCTTAATCCATGCCATGCCGCTCAAACATCTCTTCCCCTTTTTGTTATTATCCAAATAGGGAACGTATGCAAATAATGATCTTGACCACCACGAACCAATATCATACTTCAAATCTAAGACTTTCAATGTTTAAAATCGCCCACCATTACGCACCATAAGAAAAATGGATTCAAAACAATAGAAACTCCAACTAGCAATAATGATCAACAGTAGTAAAAATCAAACACTTCCCCTTGAGTGATGCATGTAGATGGTTTAAACATTTAACAATAAGCTTCCCCTGAAACCCATATGTTAACCATCTTCTTGATTCTTCAAACCTGTAGGCGTTATGTAATGATTACTTGTGAAGAAAACCGAGTATAACAAATTTGATGAAGAAGTAGAATTTCCCAAACTTGTGTCTTAAATCTTGTACTATCCACGGAACTCCATACTTATACGAATCACCAAATATAAGTAGACCGCAATCCCTTGACAAAATCCTCAACTAATATGAGACACTGAGCACTACAATGTAACTCCTTTAAGTAATAGCCAATGTGTGCATAGAGCATCATAAGAAAAATCACACATTGCTAGATTCATCAAGCTATATGATAAGAACACAAACCTGTGAAACTCAACTACAACATCAAATAAATTATATTCAACCTTCTTCGTAATCAATTAATCCATAAGAATCAAATAAGAGCCTTTTTGAATCCTTTAAGAACATAAACTTCTTCCTGTCTGTGTGAACCAAATAACCATTCTGTGTGTAATCCAGAATCAATCACAATCATCATGCTCGACTTCCCCTTAACTCCAAATCTCCTCGTAATAAACCATTATACTGCCAATCCAAATAAATTTCGCCATGCAAAAACCTTGAGCAGTACTTTGAATGTCAAACAGTTAATAAATCGTTCAGTACTATATGATCTTATAGCCAATCAAACGACAACCTCACGTGACTACAATTGAATATAATCCCAACTCCCATGGTCTATCGTGTACCAGTAGCAACATCGTAATTTAATCCAAAGCCACAAGTGACCTCACCGACCACAATACCAATCACATACGAATATCATAGACTTTGGACCAATCAAAACGCTAGACCAGCTTAAGAACTATACACCGCATCACATAGAATCCAACCCACTAGCCTTATGTGAAAATTAAGAACGATTTTAATAGAACCAATATGAGTAGAATCACCAACCAGCAGGGCCCACGACTGATCAATATAGCCAGAAAAATAATATTGACCCCACATTGAATATTAGATCAAAATTAACGCTTGGCCATCAATTTGACCCGAGTGCTCAGATCTTGAACCTTTAGTATAGCGAATCTTGCACCACAATTGCAATATTATAATTCCAAGCCCACGTGCAATCATATTTATCAAAACATAATAAGAGGTCAAGCCATGATTCATTAATAATCGAGAAAACGACAGATTTGTTGAAACCATGTGTTAGACGACAACCCTTCAATTTACGAGGTGAATTTGTTAGAAGCAGCCAATCACCAAAAACTTTGATTGAGACCAACAGGCACTAAACGACAACTAAAACAATTAGCATGAGGTAATCATTGAACATCGATCCATGATAATAAATTAGTACGAGGTTTCAGTAAAGAATATTCAACTTATCATGCACTGCCTCGATACCCTTTTAAAAAAACAAAAAATTCAATAAGTCGATCATAAAACCCTTTATCAAACCTGCTTCAGTCGATAACAAAACCTTGTCAAATCCCTATATCAAGAGCTCCCCTCTTTGATACCAATTGATAAGATCGTTTATAAGCTCAGCTAGGGATAACAATAACATATACATACGCAGCGGAATAATAAAGAACATCAATGTTATTGCTAAAGGTTTTCATTCACTAACACTAACTAACCTTAGACGTTTATAGGAATACGTCTACTAACTAAACTAATAACCTAGGCGTTTACATGAACATAAGCCTAGGACACACACACACACCTTTACTAGACGTCTACATTATGGAAGACTTAATTTAAAACCTACACCTATGTCCTCTTTATATACTAGAGGATTAGAGTTTACAAAATACTACAAAGGACTAATAAATAAAACTTCTTTTGCAAGCAAGTCCTTCCATCTTTTTGTAGGTTTCCTTCTTGTCGTATTAAGTCCCTCTTGTTTCATTCTTTTTGTCTTATCAACTCAAACGTATAATTCCCAACAAACTTGTGTTTCATAACTATTTCGCTCACCTTAAGGATAGTCTAGAATGTCTCCGTGAGATTGTTGAAGAAGATTACATAAACAAGCCACTTGACAGTGAAATTAGGTTTGGTTGCATTCAGGCCAAATGATCTCAGGAGCTGTTAGAATGTTTAAGAGCAACATGTCCAAAATCCTTATGTGAGAAAAATAAAGTTGTGATGCCTTGTTCTATGCCTAGTGCTAAGTATGCAAACCATTCTATGCCCAGTGTTAAGAAAGTGAACTTTAAAGTGCCCACAAGTAGTACAGATCCCTGCACTTCTAGTTCAGGAATGCCTAAGGTAGCCCAACCAACTAATGTTCCCATAATTCCCTCTACAGGAGTAATCAGTGACACAAAATCAAGCGGGTCAAAGCCTCCAGGCAATACAAAGCAAGATAGGACCTCGCAAGCTAAAAATGTGCAATGGAAGAAAGTAGAAGATCACCGTAGGAACATTAAGTTTGAGTTGAATAAAATGAATCGTGTTGATTCTAGTTGTTAGGAATTGGAAAATTTCTTAGTGAAGAGTCGGTCACCCCAAATGTTATCTAGCTTAAGTTAGCTCGTAGACTTGTCGTTAGTTACGTTATTTATCAGTTTATTAGTTAGTTATTAGTTTAGTTTAGCGTAGTGCAACACCGTGGAGGAAGGACGGGTCTTTACCCACTGTATCCCTGATCCACAGGCCGATAGGAGGTCGTATTTCTTGTAACTATAAATACCCCTTCCATCCATGGAAGGGGTGGTGCTTCTCATAATCTAATATTCAACATTTGTGTAAACCTCTAGCAAGAACACCCTCTCTCTCTCTACTTTCTCTCTCTAAAATGGAAAACATGTATTTTGATCTCCCAAGACCACCCGAATCATCTAACACAATAAAAATAACGATCCTACAATTGGTATCAAGAGCCAAGGTTATTGTGTTATCTTTGATTTGTGTGGTTTCGTACCATGGTTGTTTGTGTTTATTGACTTATTGTGGTTCGGTTCTTGTGTTTAAACTATTTTTACTCCATTTTGATTGGTCGAAAAAAGGTTTTTTGCTGCTGTTTTATGATAACAGTTTTGACATGTTTTGTGTATTTTTTTACTTTGGTCAACAAAGTCAAGGTCCCAACAATTTGTACTCATTTGTGTTATGTCAATGTTTTATCCTAACTCGTGTATATCATTTTATGGCTTTGTACCAAAAGCAGTGAAAAAAATGGTCATCTAGTCATTTGCTCATATGGTCAGTCCATGCAGTCAAACTGGGTCAAAACTGGTTTTCTGGGTTTATTATGAATGTGGTCGGAAAATGGTCGGAAAAGTCATCGGAAAATGTCAAATTTCATGGTAGCGACTTATCACTATTTGTCCAGATTCATTGTATGCTTAGCGACTTGACACATAATGTTAACGACTTGCCATGAGTCTTTACTCATGGTAGCGACTTAGTCCTAGCGACTTAGTCCTAGCGACTTAGTCCTAGCGACTTAGTCCTAGCAACTTAGTCCTAGCGACTTAGTCCTAGCGACTTGTCCTAGCGACTCAGTCTAGCGAGTTGTGACATGTAGACTTAACAGAAAGGAAGAAGATGAAGACGACTTTGACCAAGACCTTGACTCTAAACAAAATACATATACTCATCTCAAACCTGCTAATAACTTTCTTTTCGACTGTAGACATCGCAAGAACGAATTAACATCACACATATAATCACTTAATGATCTCAGATTTCATTGTGGGATAATGAGTTTACAATGACCGTTTTCTGATCCAATCTTCCACAAAATAATATCATCACAGATCCGTAAAACAAATGTATCTCATCTCATCGACATCCAAACCCAACATTAAACTTCAAAACTACATCTCAACCCAACATCATCCTCATATTTATCCTAACAACTCCAATCTTATCTAAGACTCAAAAGGAAAAATTATTCAAAGATCTCAGTTTTTTTAATCCGTGGTTCTCAAATGAAACATCGAGACTATCAAGTCTATAACACGAATTAAAAACTTCATCATTGATCATGTGTTGGTGAAATATACGACTCATGAAATAAATTTAACATGTTATGTTAAACTCGTTTTTCATTCGGTCGGGTATACGATACAAAACAATAACACAAGTGATCTCAGAATCGATTCAAACTTCTCCTAAAGATCTGTAAGTTTGAATTCATATACATCACCGATCAAAGTCCAAAAGTTTTGATTATGTCCGAAAAGTAAACATAGTTGTATAACTAATCTGTTATAAACTATATTTGTTTCGAGCCTAACAGAATAAAGAAGGGCATAACAAAACCTACCTGGAAATAGTCTCGATTCAAAGCCATCCATGTGGCCATCACAAAATTGAAACCAACCCTGTGGCTGTGATGTCGTGCTCGAGCCATCCCTGTGGCGAGCAAGATGGTCCTTGTGATAATGTTCGATTGTATGTTTGAGAGAATAATCAGTTTTGGAGTTTGGATTCATGAGATTTCTTTTGGATGTTTTGAGATGAGTTTGAAGGTGAGAGGATACAGAAAGTGTGGTAGGCGGATAGTTTGAGTTTGTGGTTTAGGGTTATGACAATTGAGTGGGATTAGGGCATAAATATTACAACCGGTTATTAGGTGTAGGTTTGGATCGGGTATACTGTGTTGGATCGGGCCTCTCCATTGGTTTTTGGGCTTAAAATGTGGACCGGGCATTTCATTTTCTCTTGGGCTAAGCTAAACCTGATTCGTGTGAACCATGCCTACGAATAATTGGTGTTTGGAATTTAATAATATTATCCGAATCTTGGCATGGGTTGAATAAATGGTTATGCTAAGAATGAACTAAAAATATGGTTATCCGAATTTTTTAAATAAAAAATTTTGGATACAATTTATTTAATATTGGCATTAAGAGTGGCATTTTTGGTCTCATAAATTCTCATGGAAAGATACATAAGATCACGGGTTGAGCTTAATATTTTTGAAATGGATTATTGAAGGTGGTGACCTCACTTGGGCTTTGGAGTTTGAATGGATTAATCATGCTTTTCGTTTGGAGGTTGATATAAAATTTAGAGATTGTCTTACAATTTCATTTTTATCATAACGAGAGTATATGTGATTGATTTTCAAGTCCGCTTGAACATTGGGCCATGAAGCTTGGAAATTGAATAAAGGTTGGATGATTTTGCAATTATCATAGGCTTATGTGTGCATTTTTTCGAATTGACAAAAATGAGAATTTGGATAATGTGAGACTTGCTATTTGATGAGTTTTGTCGACGAGTTTTGATGATGAGATTCAGTGGGTTATGAGATTTGGTACTTTGGTATATACATTTTCACGAAGAACATTATGTCACGGCTTTAATTGGCATTGGAAAATGTTGACTACGGGGTTGTTTGGACAGTATCTATTATTTGACTTTGAAGTGAGATTTTCCGGGCGTGCTTACTTATTTAGTCTTCTTTCTTTCTACCTTTCCGCGAAGATGACTTGTTTGGGCGCTTATTGAGTGTGATAAAGACTTGGCTAGTTAATTACGGTTGTGATTCTTTCTCGCTTTATCCACAACGTAACTATCACTTCGGTGTCTCACTCAGTTGAGAATGTCAAGAGGTTTTGTACATTGGGTACACCGTTTCTTTTTCACGAAGATTAGTACAAGTTCAAGTAACAAATCTGGGGACTTTTACTTCATGATCAAGTTGGGTATATCGGGTTTACTTCACCATGTGGTCACAGCAACAGCCGACAGAATGTGTGAATGATGTGTTTACCAAAGTATTTAATGGATGGTTGATGATATTGTTGATGTTGGATAATGTACCGTTGATGAACCGCTGCATGTTCCCCTAAAACAGATATTCACCGAAACCAAATTTGTCATAACACCTTCAAGCTGACATTGTTTACGGTTTTGTCTTGATTTTGTAAAATCCCGCGAAAGAACCTATTTCTCGGTTTAAATCATAGACTTGTAAAATCCCGTGACAATGGAAACATCCTGGTATTAGTAAAGTGCATTTCCGGATCTATCTTACGGTCTATTCTTGGTTTTGTAAAATCCCGCAAAAGAAACTATTTCTCGGTTTAAACTATAGAATTGTAAAATCCCGTGATGATGGAACCATCTTGGAGAAAGGAAAGCGTATCTCGGGGTCTTCTGATGCTGGTGTTACGGGTTCTGTTTTGAAAAAGGGATAAAAGTGTGTACTTCATAAATTGGATGTGTGTTTGAATATTCGTCATGGCGGTTTGGTTACTTCAAAGTTTTACGGGGTTATGCTCATTAAACCATGGTCGGGATGAAACCATTATCATAGTTCACTTTAAAAGTCAAAAGAGGCTAGATTTGAGCAGTTCAGAAGATGTGACAACGGCGTTAATTCAGTATTATTTATTTGAGGTTGAAGTGAAATTTCATGGGCGAGTGTACTTAGTATCTGAAGATATCAGGGGATGGTTGGATGAAGATTCTTCATGGTCCTTGCTCGAGCTTATTTTCAAAAATGAAGACTTGGAAATCTAGTTATTGTTGGGTGACTTTTACCTTTTTCTTTTACCACTTGGGGGAATTGGGCTCTTATCACCTCAAAATAACTATCACTTTAAGGAGTTACGTTGTAGTGCTCAGTGTCACATTCAATTGTGGATTTTCAAGAGGTAATGTACGTCTATTACTTGATGGTTGGTTGGTTGAAGAGTATAGAGTACTTAAGAGATTCAATGGAGCATGAATTCTCGGCACCGCTCTTTGTTACATATGTGCAAGTTTAAGTCACGAGTTCGGGTTAGTTTATTTCAGGGTCAAATTTATCATATTGGGTTTTCTTCATCAGCTGTCACGACAAATAGCCTACTGAATGATAATGGAGTTGATTACATGTTTTGCTAAGAGAGCAGAAAAGAGAGAGATTATGACGTCTGTTCACATCAGTTCAGGCCTCGTTCTCTAAAGAAAAGAAAAGTGTACGTTTCAGTGCGCTTTATCTTATGAAGAAGAGAAATCTTCTTATGACGTCTGTTCACATCAGTTCAGGCCTCGTACTCTAAAGAAAAGAAAAGTGTACGTGTCAGTGCGCTTTATCTTCTGAAGAAGAGAAATCTTCTCTATTATGACCATCCTCATCAACATGCTTCATACTTTTTCCATGCGCTTCAGTCATCAAGTGAACCGGGCTACTGTTGATTGTTTTCTGATTCCACTTTCTCAACTATAATGAAGATGGCGACATCCTGTGCTGATTTTGCGGGGGAGAAGTGTGAATAGACTACATTTGGATAATGTTCACTTATTTATTCAAGAATGGCATCTCCGTATGCAATTCTTGAGGGGGAGAAGAAGTGTGAATCTTTTGCATTGTTGATTGAAATTTGAGATTATAAATGGTCATACGGCTCTAAACTCATGTAAGAACCGAGCTTCTTCTTATCGGGTTATCTTCACATGGAGTTTTTCTCTTCTAAGAGCCGTTGGTTGACATCTTCACTCGGATTGATGAGTTTATCGACAAAGTGCTTCCGGTTAATGCTACACGTATACATCAACATGATGATTCCGAACAATCTCTCTGTTCTTGTTTGATGTGATTGGTAGTTTGGTGTTACCATCTTGTGTGTTCATTGCGGCCTTATTGCTATTTTTCTTGATGAACATCTTTCTGTTCTTGTTTGATTGGGAGAGATTTTAGTTAAGGGGAGTTGCAAGATGTAAGTTAATTGGGATGCTTTTTGGTGGGATGCTTTTTGGTGTGAGTTGAAGATGTTAACTATCTATTCCCCAACTGAACAATCTTGAAGAAGGTCGAGTCTACAGTCTGTTCTACATTTTCTGCTACATGTTAGAAGACTAAAGACGAGTTGCATTTAACGATCTAAAGACTTCTTCCTAATCTGGGCATTTATCAAACATATTGTCGGTTTAGGGGAGGGCACTAATTGGGAGTGTGGTATAAGTCAGATTCAATCCCCAATTAGACTTGCTCATATTCTGTAGCAGTGACTCCTCGAGACGTTGTTATTGACTAATTCTCGTAATTGGACATTTGACTCAAGTTGATTACTTTGGAGTTAACCATTTATCACTTATTTGAGATTGAAGTTGACTTTCACAAAGGCGTGTTCTTATTTGATAACTTGCTCGGGCTTAAGAATTTGAGTTGAAGACTTGGTTTATCTAGTTACCAGCAGTCGAGGTGGATGGTTGAAGACCTGGTTAACTATCATAATTAGGAGTTACTTTGTTTTACTCAGTGTCACACGCATATGACGGTGTGGATAATCGCAAGAGGTGTTAATGTCTCATACTTTGTTTGGGTAGTGAGTACTTAGAGATTTGCTTGAAGCATAAATTCTCTACACCGTTCTTCCATCATTAGGTGCAAGCTTAAGATACAAATGTGGGGAAGTTGACTTCAGTTTCTAGTATGGTATAGCGGGTTTTCTTCTTCAGTGGTCACTTCAAATTGTCTACAGAAGGGTTGATATAAATAGTCAGAGTGAGTCTTCAGCAAGTTGATTCTCACAAAGACTTCAAGCGATCTTCTCAACAAATTTCAAGTATTTGGGCATTCAAAGAGTTGCTGATTCTGAATCATCAAAACCAGAAACGGGGAAGGAGACTCACATCTAAACACAAAGCGAGTAAACTTGATGAACTTAATTCTTCTAAGTGATTGAAGATATCCCGGGAAGACAAATGTTATTACCGCAGAGAAACTCAAGGTTTGACTCATGGCGAGTAAACTTGATGAACTTAACTCTTCTAAGTGATTGAAGATATCCCGGGAAGACATTTGTCATGACCGCAGAGAATCTCAAGGTTTTACTCATCAAGGCTTTTGGTGTTATTATTCCAACTACGTGAGGGAAGTGATGTAATAGAAAGTTTCTGAAGATAAAAGAGGTACAAAAGTGTGTGATGATAGAGATTGTGTACATTGGGGATGCTCAGCTGTCTCACTTGAGGGCTTAATCTGTGATTCAGAGATATAATCACTTATTCCGGTGTTGACATCCGCAGAGATTGTCACCCGCAGAGATAATCAGTGATTCAGCCTGCTTCTTCAATGTTATCGGTTGTTCTCTCTTTGGGCATTCGGGTACTTCGGGTTCTTGAGCTTCATGCACTTTCTTCAGGAGGAGAGAAAAGTATACATCGGGGTTATTCTTTAGCTATTGGACTTAATCTGCTACTTCGATGGTATAAGTTTCTTTGTCTTCGGGTTTGTGTGTTCGGGTTCGTGAGCTCTAGTCTAAGAGACTGACTGCATCAATTCAACTACGTGGGGGAAGTGGTCTCTTGACACCTTTTTGGAATGGATTGCTTCAGACTTCAGTGGTTATGAAATTTGAGAAGATTATTTTATGTATGAGATGATACGTTGCTGTTCTTCTATTGGATGATATAACCTCGAACGGAGAATCTCGATCATCGGTCTTAAATGGAGCAGCGGGATTTATGATTATTGTGTGCATCTCTGTGCACCTGGCTAAGGAAAGCTTGAAATAGAGCTTCGAATCTGCTCATCCAAAGGATTTTCGGTTTGGGGGGATGCTGCCAGAATCTCATTTTCAGATGGTTCAACTTCTTTCTACTTTGCAAGAGCCCTGGAAGCTTTGGTGGTGAATGTTTAAGAGTTGATGACTTCTATCTTCTACGATGTGCTGCTCGATATCCTTATCTCGGTACTCGTATCATCATCTTCTTTTACTATATCATCTTCTCTATCTTTGTATATATTTATCAGAAAACAAAATACAAAATTATAAAACCATCAAAAGAAAATAGAAAAATATAAAACCTTCAAAAAACTCATAAAAATCAGAAAATTTCAAAAAATACCAAAAATATGTTTTCACATGACATGTCTTCTGGTATCGATAACATCTACGGTCTTAGAAATGTCATTCAATAATGGCACGGGACCATAGATGAAGTTCGAGCAGGAGGTGTAAATATTCTTTTTCAAAACATGTCTCAAAATATGGCTTACAGTCATTTCAGACTGTAACCCGGGCTTCAAAAAATGGCTTACAGTTACTTCTGACTGTGACCCGCGCTTAAACTATGGCTTGCTATTATTTCTGATAGCAACCCGTTTTTCAAGAAAGGAAAGTGCTACGCTTAAACAATTTTCAAATATTTCGTGCACTTTTCCTATAACAATTTGAGGAAAGTATGTCGAAGGACTGCTGTTCCTACACAAATGTTTTTCCGTCTATAATTCTTCAGAAAAATATTTGTTGTTTTCTAAAATGGTGGAAAAGGAGTTGCTTGAAAACAATCAGATTCAGAGTTTTTGTTAAATTGAAAACTCAATCAATGACTTCAGCGCTTTCAAATCCTTTATAAAATGAGTTATTGGTTGAGGGGGAAAATGTTTTCAAATCTATATCTTCTAACGAGCTTTCTTAATTATCCTAATATGCTTAATTAAAAATGATGTTAACCTATGTTGAAGGACTAGGTGCCAAGGATATGATTGCTAGGTTTAGATAATTAGAGTTTGATGAACACATTTTTCCCATACATTTAAATGATCTAATTGATATGTTGCATAGATTTTTATTAGTCGATTACTGTTTCGGTGATGTCGACCACCATATATTTGTATGTGCGTTCACTAACGTATGCAGGTATATTGGTTATAAGAATGTTCCCGATCCGGATCCCACAATTGAAGATGATTGGATGCCGAAAGGAAAGGGTAACTATTTCTTGGGTTGACAAATGAAGAAACGGAGCTTAATTGGACTTCAATGGAGAGTTGGCATATATGCAACATGAGAGGTCTCACTGCATCAGCAGATGGTTTTCTTCTAAGTGATTGAAGAAAACGGAGCTTAATTTGACCTCAGTTGGCATTCAAAATGCAACGTAAGAAGAAGTCTCACTGCATCAGCAGACGGTTTTCTTCAAACCCTACAGCAACAACAACATAAGCTTCTCAACCACCTAACGAATCTTTGTGCAGGATACCATTTTAAAACAATTTTGAATAATTTGATTAAATTGTTTTGAAAAATGGAAAATATTGTTTTGAAAATATATTGGACTAATTTTTGAAAATCACCGGACTTCATTTTTATCAAAACCTAAGTCACTCAATTTTTGACTTCTGTCATGGATTGAGGGGGAGAGTGATTTAAAATAAAATATTTTCAAATAATATTTCTTCACAAAAAATCCGTTTTGTACGAAACAAAGTGGTGATCTAAAGATTTAATGTTATGTCATGGTATGATTTTTTCTTTAGAATCAAGGTCTTTGAAAATGAAATTTTTTCTGTTCTTGTTTGATTGTGAAATTGTTTTGTTTTACTTAAAAGATCTCTTAAAAACTATCATGCCTGACACTAACAATCTTTAATGTCTTAAAATGATCCTTATCTGTCATTTTTCAAAGTTAAATCAAGCCACGTCTTTCCCCAAAATGTTTTAAATGATTTAAATCAATTGGGATCACAAATCTCAAAAGGTTTGAAATTTTGATCGGGGTAGAGATCGTGTTTTAAATCTCAAATCTGTTTTAAATGGAATTGGTTTTAGTCCTTTAAAGGCACTCCTTCCTCCATGTGTCAAACGATTTCATACATAATGCACATGTTGAGGAGGAGGATTTATCCAAAAATCAGATGAGTATTTAAACAAGGCCACATTTTCTCCCATGTTTTCTAAACCTAATTAAATCACTTGGGATCCAAAATCTCAAAGGATTTGATATTTTTGATCGGGGGAGAATTTGTGATTTAATAATGAAATGTGATAAAAATTGATCGTTTTGATTCAGTTGTGCAGGCTGCTCTCTCATATGTGCTAAACGCTTTCGAATCTCGAAGCACATATTGAGGGGGAGCAAAACCATCGAGGTACAAAAGCTTTTTAAAAGAGATTATAAAGTACCTTGATTGTGTTTTCAAATGGTTTTCTTAATGGACTTTGTGATTGTGGATGTGCTTCAAAAGAACTCTTGCCTCTATGTGATAAAAATGATTTCAAATATCCTATGCACATATTGAGGGGGAGAATTTTACCATGAAAATCAAATGGCTTTTTCGTATGAAAATTGTGATCAAAGAAAATATTTCAAAGTCCTCTTATCTCCTTGTGCTGAACAATTTCTAAATCATTCGCACGGGTTGAGGGGGAGGTTTTCTAAATGATCAAAACTATTAAGGTACAAAATGTTTTGATTTTATATCACAAGTACCTTGATTGGTTTTCCAAATGATTTTTCAATAGGTTTTAAGGAAGAATGAACTGTACCAAAAGACCGACCAATTTACTTTATGCATGGTGTTATAAGGATGGTTAGGTTAGGTATTAGTTCCCACGATCCGCCAGAACCGGAGGGATCTACCCAGGGACAATCCACTAGATAGTGTAGAGTCCTTAGGTATATTGAAAAAAGGAGAAAAGTGAGATACGGGAAGAGTGCGGACTGAGACAGAGCTAGTACTGGAATAAACCCATCAAGGTTCTAGTTATGAAGTCTCGGTAAGCACAGAAGGGGTTGAAGAATGAAAAAGAACTGAATGTGAAAAAGGGTGAAAAGAAATAGCCCTCCATCAATTCAACCTTAGGGCAGTAACCGGGTTCAATACATATGCTACTGGTGGTTACTAAGGTAACACTGGTATTGAAGACAAGACGTCATGGACCCAGTGACGCACTGCACTAAACTTCCCAAGCCACTCAAGTTCCTCTTAAAAGGACTTGTTTCATTCTCACGGGGAACCAACATTATCTATCGACTTTCTCTTAGAGATTGTTGATATTGAAGAAGGAGACCCTCTCCCTAGTCTCCGGCACAGGAACCAAATGTGCACTATTGAGTCTAGAGCCAAGAGATCATCCACAATATCTCATTAGGACACTAAATTCTTGAAAACTTACTGTTTCACACAATGTGGAAAGTAAGTATATATTGAGAGTCCTACGCATTATCCTTGTGGTTCTGCCAGAACATCTGAGTGATATGTAAAAATATTCACGATGAAGATGGAAATCCTTCTAGAGCCAACATCAAACGAGCTCTTGGTGGGTGACATGTGAAATCTTGCAAAAGATCAAGCTTGTGACAACTGGATAGAAACAATGGGGAGATTCATTCTTGAATCAACCTTGGTCCAGGAATGGAATTGACGAATACTTTTGGAAAAACCGTTCGATGTGCAAACCTTCTTTTCTCTAGCACGTCGAATGTGTACTTATGTTTTCAAAATTCAAAAAGTATCTCTGATTGAAAAATACTTTTAGAAAAACCGTTCGATGTGCGAATCTCTTCTTTTCGCTAGCACGTCGAATGTGTACTCATTCTCTAATACAAAAAGTATCTTGTTTGAAAATTGATCTTTCTCACAAAACCTTCGTCGTATTGCAAAACTCTTTCTTCAAGCAATACGCGATTGTTTTTCAAATCATTTTTCATCAATCAGTGAATATCAATTCACTGGTTCACTCACTCCGTGTTGTCTTCTTTGAGACGTTCCGGTTTGAGAACAGCTAGAACAGCTGCGAAACCCTGTCAAGGAGATTCTTAGGAATCCTACCTGATCACAGGCAGTACTTGTACTGATCAACGGGGAACCGTGGGCCGTGTACCTCAATTCAACGAAAGTGGTCAAAGACACTTTCGTGTGTTTTATTGCTAACTGTTGTTTGCAGGTACATTTGGACGGTTGCAGCTGATCAGAATTGAGGCGTCAATCCAAAGCCGCATGCTCACAGCATCCACACTTAATTTGAAGAAATCATGACTGGTGCATATCTACATAACCTGGCTCTGATATTTCATACTATGCTTCTGCTACGCTGCTGCAAATATCATGAACCAGTAAGGCTTCCGCTACTCTGATGGAAAGATGTCATGATTCAAAAGTGTGAGCATGTCGGTCCAAAAGTCACAACTTCACATGATGGCAACACAATAAAGGGTGATCCAGAGATTTACTGTGGCTGATGATCTCAAAGAAAGCTCAAAGATCATCAAGATGTGGATCAGTTCAAAGACCTCCACTCAAAGTACAAAACTATGCGGACTTTGAAGTTGCACTACAAAAGCACAAAGATTGCGGAAATGAAGAATTCAAGTCTGCGAGCTCAAGAACAATGTCAAGAATAGAATGCTAGGATTCGAAATGTAAATCATGGGGTGACCTCCCTTAGGGGGAGATTGTTAGGAATTGGAAAATTTCTTAGTGAAGAGTCGGTCACCCCAAATGTTATCTAGCTTAAGTTAGCTCGTAGACTTGTCGTTAGTTACGTTATTTATCAGTTTATTAGTTAGTTATTAGTTTAGTTTAGCGTAGTGCAACACCGTGGAGGAAGGACGGGTCTTTACCCACTGTATCCCTGATCCACAGGCCGATAGGAGGTCGTATTTCTTGTAACTATAAATACCCCTTCCATCCATGGAAGGGGTGGTGCTTCTCATAATCTAATATTCAACATTTGTGTAAACCTCTAGCAAGAACACCCTCTCTCTCTCTACTTTCTCTCTCTAAAATGGAAAACATGTATTTTGATCTCCCAAGACCACCCGAATCATCTAACACAATAAAAATAACGATCCTACACTAGTATTAGCTATAAGTGTACTGTAATTAATTCGAATTTTGCTACTTTTGGCAAAACATGTAATGATGATTGCTTGGTTTCTGTTACTAATCATGAATGTGGTGTGAATGAGTTGATTAATGCTGTTAAATGCCTTGTTAGTATTGTTAATGCAAAAAAATCAAGCAAAGAAGGGTAGAAAGCAATGGCGGAAGAAGGTTAGAAAACATTAGAATCCCACAGGAAGGAAATTTAGTAACATAGGTTATCAGTGGATACCGACTGGCCGCAAATTCAATCTTAATGAGATGTGCCCTAAATTATCTAGATCAATGCCCATTAGGAAATGGATGCCTACTGGTAGAACTATTCCTTTAAGAAATGAACATACTTTGAATAGGTCAAATACTGACACTAGTACTGCATCTATCCCTGATGAGTCCATTGTTTCTATTTCTGATGTGGGAGTTCCAATCACTATTACTAACCAAATGGAACCCATTCTTGCATGGGGATCCCAATTATCCAGTTATCCATTCTTGTCTGTGTTCAATTGCAAATCGTTATGTGGTACCAGGACTCAGGCTGTTCCAAGCATATGACTGGAGACCGGTCACAACTCATGAACTTTGTGAGTAAATTCATCGGGACTGTTAGATTCGGGAATGATCATTTCGGTGCAATTATGGGTTATGGAGATTATGTTGTCGGTGATAGTGTTATCTCCAGGGTATATTACGTTGAAGGTCTTGGTCATAACTTATTCTCTGTCAGTCAATTCTGTGATTCTGATCTAGAAGTGGCTTTCAGAAAACATACTTGTTTCGTTAGAGAACTTGATGGTAAAGAACTTTTAAGAGGAACACGTGGTTCAAATCTATACACCATCTCTATCGAAGATATGATGAAGTCTTCTCCAATCTGCTTGTTGTCAAAGGCTTCGAAAACAAAGTCATGGTTATGGCATCGTCGTCTAAATCACCTGAACTTTGGCACCATAAATGATCTCTTCAGAAAGGACTTAGTAATAGTCTTACCTAGACTAAAGTATGAAAAGGATCATCTTTGTTTAGCATGCCAATTGGGAAAAAGCAAGAAGTATGCCCACAAACCCAAACCTACAAACTCAGTTATAGAAGTTCTTCATACCATTCACATGGATTTATGTGGACCCATGAGAGTGCATAATATTTTTGGGAAGAAATATGTGTTAGTTGTGTTTGATGATTACTCTCGTTTTACTTGGGTTAAGTTCATAAGGACAAAGGACGAAACTCCAGATATCATCATTAAACTTATCAAACAGTTGCAGGTTCGACTTAACAAAACTGTCAGAATCATCCGAACAGACAATGGAACTGAGTTTGTCAATAAACAACTTTGTGAGTTTTATGAAAGTGTTGGAATCAGTCATCAAAGAAGTGTTCCACGAACTCCTCAACAGAACGGTGTTGTTGAAAGACGAAATCGAACTCTTGTGGAAGCCGCTAGAACAATGCTGATTTACTCAAAGGTTCCAATGTTTCTCTGGGCTGAAGCTATTGCCACTGCATGCTACACTAAAAATCGATCCCTAATTCACACTTCTCATGGAAAAACTTCATATGAACTTGTCCACAATCGAAAACCTAATATTTCATTCCTTCGTGTGTTTGGTGCATTGTGTTATCCAACTAATGAGGGTCAAGACTTAGGTAAACTTAAAGCTAAAGCGAACATTGGAGTTTTTGTAGGATATGCACCAAGCAGAAAACTGGAAAAGGATACCGAATCTACAACAAAAGAACCCGAAATATCATGGAAACAATTCACGTTACGTTCGACGAGCTGACCGGTCAAATGGCTCCTGGACAACCCAGTTCTGGACCCGCATCATCAAGTAGTCCCATCAGTTCTACTCTTGTATACGATTCTTCGCCAGCAACTCCTTATGTACCTCCTTCAGAAGATGACTTGAAGAAACTGTTTGATCCAATGTTTGATGAACACTATGAGCCAATTGCTAATGATCTGTCAATTCCATCAACAGAGGCTGCTTCTATCCCTGTCAATGAAGTCAACCCTTCAGTTTCTATGTCGTTAAGTCAAGAAGCACCTGTTGCTGATCACTCTGACTCATCAACAAATCATCAATCATCGAGTGTACATCATGGAATTGTTTCTGGCACCCTTGATGGAGAGAATCCCTTTGCTACTCCTGAAGATGCCCCCTTTGAAAACATATTTGCTCCCGAATCATCATTAGAACCATCTTCATCAGGAGAAATCGACACTGCTACTTCAGTTCCTCAACAACAACCACACGAACACCTTAGAAAATGGACACATGATCACCCATTGGACAACATCATTGGAAATCCCTCTCGTCCAGTATCCACTCGCAAACAACTTGCAACTGATGCCTTATGGTGCTTCTTCAACTCTGTACTATCCAAGGTCGAACCAAAAGATGTCAAAACTGCCATGAATGAAGACAGCTGGTTCAATGCCATGCAAGATGAAATTCATGAGTTTGATCGACTAGATGTATGGGAATTAGTACCTGCTCCTGACTGTGCTATGATCATTGCTCTAAAGTGGATCTTCAAAGTAAAACTTGATGAGCATGGCGATGTATTAAAGAACAAGGCTAGATTGGTTGCAAAAGGATACCGTCAAGAGGAAGGTATTGACTTTGAAGAATCATTTGCTCCAGTTGCTCGTATCGAGGCAATCAGAATCTTCTTGGCTAATGCTGCAAGTAAGAACATGGTAGTCTATCAGATGGATGTAAAGACGGCTTTTCTTAACGGAGATCTTAAAGAAGTCGTATACGTCAGCCAACCTGAAGGCTTTGTAAATCCAGAGCATCCTACTCACGTCTATCGTTTGAAGAAGACTCTTTACATTTTGAAGCAAGCTCCAAGGGCATGGTATGATACGCTATCAAAGTTTCTTCTATCTACTGGATTCAGCAAAGGAGCAGTTGATCCTACATTGTTCACCAGAAAGTCAGGCAAACATTTAATTCACGTTCAAATCTATGTTGATGATATTATTTTTGCCTCGACTGACCCCAATGAATGTGACCGTTTTTCAAATGAAATGGGTTTCAAATTTCAAATGTCAATGATCGGACAAATGTCATTTTTCTTGGGATTACAAATTTCACAAAGTCCCGGAGGCATTTTTATAAATCAATCTAAATATGCAAATGAGATTTTAAAGAAATTTGGATTTGATTCTTGTGACCCTGTTGACACTCCCATGATAGAGCGTACTTGTAACAATTCACATTTTCGGGTCACTATTCATTTTTACTATTCATCGTTACTATTCACTCCCGAAATTTTTATTTCACATTCTCGTAAGATAAATTTTTTTAGTAATGACCTGAGAGTTTGACAAACGTTAGATCATTTTCGCAAAAGTTATTAAGAAAACATCGTCTTAAAGTTTCATTTTGGTCGGAACACCATTTCAACATCCTGCGCATAACGAAAGCCGTCTCTGACAATTTTCCTCACATCAGATTAATTTTTAGATCACTCATGATTAATTTGAGAAATTTTAAGATTTATTTTTATGTTACCAAATAAACCCTGCGCTGAACGAAACTAAACTTACGTTTTAAACAATTCTACTTACATCCAGGCTTAACGATTCCTGCACTGTGTTTCTAATATGTTTTTGAAACTTTTACATTTTTTGGAAAAGTCAAACATATTTCCCTCCTCCTTTGACCATAAAGAAATTAACCTTGTACGTTCTACATTTTTCTTAAATCGCGTAACTTTTAGACTTCACGTATAGCTGTTAAGTTATCCCACGTATGACGAAAACCACATTTTGACATCTCATATCACTTTTAGACTAATTTTATTCTACTCTAAATAAATTCACGGTCATTTCCCTGAAATTTCGTTCTTTTCTGATAAACTGCGAATTACGCGTTTTTGACCCGTATTTCCAGCTTTAGGCAGCGTTTTTGCACCCAATAAGACTTATCACTCATTTTATATTTTTAGATGGAGTATAATGATGAGTTTAATCATTCCTTCAAGTTTCGTATTTTTACGACACCCGGTTTTACGTTTCATGAATTAAATACTTACCGTTAGCGATTTTCAGAACCAAACTACACTCCGTTAAATCAAGATAATATCAAGAAATTACAATCTTGTAGGACCGATAATACTTGTGATTCGTGTGGTTCGGGGGGTCGGGGAAGCTCAAAGAATGAATAAGACATGGTATTATTTAGATTAAAGTAAAGGGAAGATGTGTGTGTTTCTAGAGAGAAGAAGAAGAAACCACACACACTTCTTTACAAAATATGAACTTCCTACCCTCCTAGTTGGGACTAGGAGGGGTATTTATACTTCTACAAGCCTAACTTAGCATAAATGACTAAACTAGTCCTTGTGAATGAGTAAAAGAAGAAACTAATGCAATTCCCGTAATGACTTCACTTTAGCGAGGCTAACAATCTCTCCCCAAGTGATGTCATACGGGAGTTGCTTACAATGTTCCCTACAAGTAAAATTGAATACAAAGCATAAGCGCAGCAGCTCCAAGAGTGTCTTCACAGTCATCAAACTTCATGAATCTTCTCAGCTGCCATCTCTTTACTTGCAGAAGAACAATATGAGCAAATCTAATTAGGGATAAAATATGACCTTTTTGCTCTCCCCTAATTAGTGCTCTCCCCCAAACTGACAACCTTTCTAATGAGTTTCCTGAATTCGAAGAAGTCTTTTGATAATTAAATTAGAACCGTCTTTAGTCTTCTAACACGCAGCGGAAAATGTAGAAAAGACTGTCGACTCGACCTTCTTCAAGATTGTCCATTCGGGGGAATAAGATATCAACATCTTCATCTCACCAAATGCATTCCAGTTATCTTTCATATATCAAATCAGCCCATAATGTACACATTTCTCTCCCCTGATGGTTACGATTTATCGGAATCAGCATACAATAGTGTACATGAAGCATTAATTGGAAGCATTCTGTCATAAATCAAATCAGCCCGTGAGAAGATGTCGATGAACAATACCATTTAAAGTTGTCTAACGCATTTCAACCCCCTGTATCAAAATTCAACGGTTGTTTGTAGTAACCACATTTGAATTTTGATACAGGGGGTTGAAATGAGTTAGACAACTTTAAATGGTATTGTTCATCGACATCTTCTCACGGGCTGATTTGATTTATGACAGAATGCTTCCAATTAATGCTTCATGTACACTATTGTATGCTGATTCCGATAAATCGTAACCATCAGGGGAGAGAAATGTGTACATTATGGGCTGATTTGATATATGAAAGATAACTGGAATGCATTTGGTGAGATGAAGATGTTGATATCTTATTCCCCCGAATGGACAATCTTGAAGAAGGTCGAGTCGACAAAATAGGTCTTAGATGGATTCCCACAGGAAAGATTTTTGATAATTGCTCCAACACAGATAATAGTGACAATCATTCGGATAAGGAAGTCAGATCCACTAAAACCGTTGATAGTGATCACCCTCACCGTGAGGAAACATGTACTTCTAACACTGTTATTTGTGAAAGTTCTTCTTCTGTGGATGCAGGTACTTGTAAAAGTGTTGAAGATTCTTATACCCCGTGTGGTAAAGAAGAATTTTATGCCAATTTCGCATGTGGAAATCCTTTTCTAGTTCCACTCTTAACTCCACTTTTACTTGTCCCAACTTAATTTCTCTTTCTTCAAATCTTCACTGTAAATATTTTCAAAAAACAAAATACAAAATTTGAAAAACCTACAAAAACCAAATACAAAAATAGAAAATTTTCAAAAAATACAAAAACATTAGAAAATCAAAAATCCAAAAATATTCTTCTCACGACATGTCTCTCGTATAATCGATATTCTGTACGTTTCTAGAAATGTCATTCAACAATGATACGGGTATGTACAGATGCTTGAGCGAGAGTTCTTTAATGTTTTCTAAAACATGTTGTTTCCTAAAATTTCTTTAATAAAAAATAATGGCTTTCGTATACTTCAGTACGAAACCCGGACTTCAAATTAATGGCTTCTGAACACATCAGTTCAGGACCCGCGCTTCACAGAAAGGAAAGTGCTTAACCAAATCAAAGGTTTTAAATATTTTTCAAAGCACTATTCCTAAAAACATAATGGCTTGCAGTTACTTCAGATTGCAACCCGATCTTTAAAGAAAGGAAAGTGCTACGCAAAATCGATTTTCATAAATATCGAGCACTCACCCTAAAACAAATGAAGATTATTCTTCTCGAATATCTTCAAAAAATTTTTAAAATCTTCATCTTGCGTACCATTGATTCGAAAGTTTTCAAAAAGATTTTTCAAAATCTCTCACATTTGGTACCAAGATAACTCCCTCTAAACCCTTAAATGATTCTAAATTTTCTGTATGAAAAATATGCTTTCTTTAAGGGGGAGTATTAAACCAAAATTTCTCCAAAATTCATGCTAAATCAGTTTCTCTCCAAATGCTTTTCGAAAAACATATCTTTTAATCATTTTGTTTCAAAAACATCATAGATATGCTATTTTTGAGGGGGAGAAACGTGATTAAAATGTGATCAAAAAGTTTAATGATCGTTGTTTGAATCTCAAAAGAGCTCGACTCAAACGGAACCAATGAATTGACGGGAATCAAAGTCAGTAAATGTACCATCTCGAGAAACTTTCTATGGACTTGACTAGGACGGGTAATAATTTCAAGCTAGTTCTCTAGTGATGTAAACGTGTCTTGATAACGCTACACGCGTCGTTCGGGGTCAAGGAAACTTCCTTTTCTTCGAGAAAGTTTTATAACACCCTAGGCAGTGAACCTAATCGTTGTAGTGTAGTAATTAGGGTAAGCCACGG
Source organism: Chrysanthemum seticuspe (assembly GCA_019973895.1). NCBI lineage: Eukaryota > Viridiplantae > Streptophyta > Magnoliopsida > Asterales > Asteraceae > Chrysanthemum > Chrysanthemum seticuspe. The sequence goes on from BPTQ01000007.1 coordinate 64,198,152, forward strand.
GTATTGATATCGTTCTCTAGGGGAATAGGAATGCTAGTGAGAAGTTACTACGCTAAGGTTGAGGTTGAGAAAGATTATTTTTTATCTTTTTATATTTTTTAGAAATGGAAAAGGTACGAATCTCGGGTATTGGATTTGGGGGGTTGGTATTGCTACCGATTACTCTACTATTATCTAATTATCTAAGCTAAGGTTGTGATAGTCTATGTCTAATTGATGTGTACTCGTATGATAGTTTAAAGATGTGTTTACTTAGGTTTTACTACTCCTTAATTATCTCCTATTGATGGTTGATTTGTCACGTCCTTATTCCTAGTTGCGTTGTGATTCTAAGGCTATAGGGCGTGCTTATTTCCCTAACTCTTTGAAACTACCAAAGGGTCTTGTTTACAAATCCTCTAGTGATTTATAGACGCCTACTCTACGGTTGTCCTTGAATACTTTATCCTACAATTACCTAGATAATTATATTCTAAAGTTCACAAAGAAATTTCAAGCATTAAGTACACAACGAATAATCTAGCGCACTCTAGATCATTAGTCAACTAAGATAAGTATCAACCAATCAATATTCAATAATTAAGTTTCATATTCCCTAAGCAAACACACAAATAAATTAGCCGGACATGGAGAACATGCAAGCATACACACAAATAATCAAAGACATAATTAAATTAATGAAGTAAATACTTATCTTGATGTATAATAGGGTTTAGAACCCTAAAATACTGCACAAGAAAGCCTTGGTTCGGTTTTAGGTTTTTACTCCAAAAGACTACACATAAAAACTGAAAAATTCGGATTCTATATATAAGATTACATCTGCGACGGCGTCACCTTATGTTTCGTGACGCCGTCGTGTCGCCGTCATTAGGGTTTCGTCTTGGCCACGTAAACCTTGCGACGGCGTCACCTTATGACTGTGACGCCGTCCCCTTCAGCTCTGACGCCGTCTTGGCTGCATCTAGGCCGTCTGAGTAATGACGACCTACTCCTTTAGAACCTGACGTCGTCCCTTGAAAACATGCAATTTTGCCTCTGAGCCGTCGCAAAATTCCTTACCGACGGCGTCGCAGATATGCAGTGACGCCGTCGCCTTATGTTTCAGCAGCTTTGAGTGTCTCGATTCTGACTTTGGCCATTTTCTTCGTATATTCCCGCCTTTTCGTCCAAATAAGCATCATTCCAGCATTTTGCCTTCAAGAGACCTAAAAAGTGAAAAGGAACGATATTAAGCAATAACGGATACAAAAGTGATCGAATAAGGGCTTAAATGACCCCTCAAAAAGGTACCTTTTAAAACCTTATCATGTCTCGAATCGGTCTTGTTCATTTAAAGTCGATCAATTCAAAAAGTGCGAACTCTACCCTCTATGTGCAGATTTCTATCAAAACTTATAAGCACATGTGAAGGGGGAGTGTTTCTGAAAATATAAAACTCTCGAAGTGTTCCAAACATGTTTTCCATCAAAAACACTTTGAGAGATTTTCAAGAAAAATGGTTTTATGGCAACAATAGGACAGTCATGGAGTTATAAGGTGACTAAGAATAGGAAATTCGTCCTATGATCCGCCAGAGCCGGAGGGATCTACCCAAGGACATCACAAATAGTTAGTATTAGAAGTCCTTAGGAATGATTGAAAAAAGGAAAAATGTGAGAAAGGAGAAAGAAGGGGTTGAAGAATTAAAAAGAAAAGTAAAGAAAGGGTGAAAAGAAATAGCCCTCCATAATTCAACCTTAGGGCAGAAACTGGGTTCAATTCATCTGCTACTGGTTGTCACTTAGTTGACACTGGTATTGAAGACAAGCCGTCATGGACCCAGTGACGCACTGCACTACACCTTCTAGCCACTCAATTCCTCTTAAAAGGATTTGTTTCATTCTCACTGGGAACCCTACATAATCTATCGGCTTTCTCTTAGAGATAGCTGGTATTGAAGAAGGAGACCCCCTCCCTAGTCTCCGCTCAGGAAAACCAAAATGCACTATTGAGTCTAGAGCCACGAGATTCATCAAAAGATCTCATAGGAACACATGACATGACATCGCTTGTTGTTCATCAATAAGGACACAAGTGATATACTATAGAGTCCTACGCAGATCTTAGCAATTTGCCAGAACATTTATGAGAGGTTTCACGTATGTGATCTTCAATGATTGAATGGAAATTCCTGCCAGGGTCAACATCAAGCAGCCCTGACAGCAGGTCACTTCGGTAATTCTCCGTGGATTACGCTTAGTGTGTCTCAAACGGTCTACAGTCGTGGGGTGATGCTTCGGTGTACCTCAGCGACTCATCTGAACTGTAGATGTACTTCGGTATATCGTGTTATCTCACTTGTGGGACTCCAGTTCAGGAACGGCCTCTGTGAGAATTAGAGACGTGTTTTCACACTATGCTGTTAACACCCTCGAAATTCAAACTTGTAAGTGCCAGAATCCGCTTATTACTAACTGTTTTTATGTTTTCTTCTTATGGAAGCTCTGGAGCGGATGGATCGTGCAGACTCGCCACATGCTCATACCAACAACACATGAAAGTTCTCATCAAACTCAAAGGCAACTCAAAGTTAAAGATGATTCTTCGTCAATGTCAAAGAATCTACAAAGTGTAAAGACTCGAGAACTTCATCATTGAAAACTCAAAGTCAAATAGAAGTGTAAGCATGGTGGAGAAAGACGTGGAGATACCTAACCAACGAAGTTGACAACGGCAGACAACCACATTATCTGATCACAAAGCATGAAGGAACAAAGAATCAAGACTATTCTATATCTACACGCAAAGTTCAAGCTCAAGGAAAGTAAAGACCTAATCAAGTGGAGCATCTTTTGAATGACCACCCCTTAGGGGGAGATTGTTAGCCTTGATTATTTTTATTAGAAGTGATGGTCATTCACGATTAGGAACTTTGTAATGTGTGTTAGATATCGTGATAGAATAGTCAACGGGCTCGTGGATTAGGCTAAGCTAATTGGGCATAAGTTATGTTAAGCTAGCCTTGTCTAGTTCGTGTAACCCAAGCCCAATCCAAGTCCATCTCAAGGCCCATGGCCAAGCCTTAGGGCATCATCCTCTCTTACTATAAATACCCCTCAAGTATGTCATTTGAGGGGTGTGCTTGAGTGTGTGTGTGTGTGTGTTTTCCTTTGAAGCAATATAACATCTTTATTGTTTTCATCTTTCTTCTCTCTACCTCTCTAAACACACGATCCATATACATCTCTTGTCACCATCCAACCTCTTAATCTTTTCTTATTCATCTACGCATAACTATTACGTGTTTGTGTTGGGTTTGCTTGGTAAAGTGATAAGGTATACGTGATAAAGGGGCATAACAATTGGTATCAATCGCCTAACAATGGTCATTGGTAACAATTAGGCGATTGATACCAATTGTTATGCCCCTTTATCACGTATACCTTATCACTTTACCAAGCAAACCCAACACAAACACGTAACAGTTATGCGTAGATGAATAAGAAAAGATTAAGAGGTTGGATGGTGACAAGAGATGTATATGGATCGTGTGTTTAGAGAGGTAGAGAGAAGAAAGATGAAAACAATAAAGATGTTATATTGCTTCAAAGGAAAACACACACACACACACACTCAAGCACACCCCTCAAATGACATACTTGAGGGGTATTTATAGTAAGAGAGAATGATGCCCTAAGGCTTGGCCATGGGCCTTGAGATGGACTTGGATTGGGCTTGGGTTACACGAACTAGACAAGGCTAGCTTAACATAACTTATGCCCAATTAGCTTAGCCTAATCCACGAGCCCGTTGACTATTCTATCACGATATCTAACACACATTACAAAGTTCCTAATCGTGAATGACCATCACTTCTAATAAAAATAATCAAGGCTAACAAATCTTATCCACCACCTCACCATATGAACGTGTATATACACATGTAGGGATGATATTTGATCATTTCCTAGATCATTACATGTGTAAACTTAACCATGGTTAGTTTTTAACCCAATATATAGTTAACTCCTAAAATTTCCCTATAAATACCAAGCTAAAACCTTCATATTTTCTTGCACCACCCCTTCTTATTATCTAAAGTCCTAAACCCTAAGGCATTTCTTATAGATCTTGCAAGAACATTCATGTGTTCTTGAAGAAAACTAGCGTTTGATCTTCGTTCTTGGAAGTTTTCAAGAAAAAGTCGTTATAATCTTCAAATATCTTCAAGTCTCCAAAAAGACGTCGTTATAATCTTCTTTTGTTCTTCGGGTTCTCAAGAAGGCGTTGTTATAATCTTCTAATAGCCGTGGGTTTTCGAAGATTGCAAATTCTACGTCGAAGCTCCGTTAATATTTTATTTTTCCATAATACTCAAGCATTCTATTTTAAGGTAAGTATATATATAACTCAAACTTATTTAAATACTTATAAACTTTGTTAGTTTATTTATTGTATTTATAAACTCTTAATATATCATATAATCAAGTAATCAAAAATACATGTTTTACGTATTGAGCACTACAACACTAGGGAACTTCATGTGAGGGGTTCATTTGGGTAAACGGATCGACGAGTTGCTGGATTTACGATTTAAAGTGTCCTAGCTCCTCGAACGTTTACTGCGTGACCTCTGAATTATGATGGCCCGAACGGTAGTACGAGATATACAAACTAAAACCATTTCTATAAACAAACATACAAATACTACATCATGATCAATACAAGGATGTATATAGGCATCTTTATACTTTTGCGTCGTTATTCTGAACCTAAGAGTTAACATCATATTCTAGGTTATACGTAGAGACTTCCAGGCTTATCCATCGATTCCGTTATACGTTGTGATATCATTTTTAAGGTGAGTCATAGCCCCTACTCTTTTAATACTTGGTTTACAAACTCTTTGGGGGAGATACATGCTCAACTACTTGCTTTTACTTTTACAAATACTTAAAACATTATACTTGATTGCATTATACTTGATTGCATTATACTTGATTACGTTATACTTGATTTCGTTATACATGCTTGGAAATACTTTACTTGCTTAAATACATGAATTGTATTTACAAACGTGCCAATACTCTATGCTGTCGGAGAGGTATTGATAGTACTATAAGTCGGGTAGCTCCCGCCCTTGGTACCCGATTCATGACCTTGGGATTAATATAGTACTATTTGGGAGATGCCCCCGCCCATGGTACCCTATGGATGAGATCCCAATTATCTAACTATGGCTTTGAATTCAACAAAATCCCTCTGTACTGTGATAATAAAAGTGCTATTGCTCTCTCATGCAACAACGTTCAATATGCAAGAGCAAAGCACATCGACATTCGACATCATTTCATCAGGGAGCAAGTGGAGAACGGTGTGGTGGAACTCTATTTTGTGAGGACTGAATACCAATTAGCAAACATCTTCACCAAAGCTCTTCCTAGAGAACATTTTGAGTTTAAACTTCCACGACTTGGTCTAAAGAATCTACAACCGGAAACACTCAAACGTCTTCTAGAGAAAGACGAGGAGTAAAGGTCTTTCTTCATCCATCTCTTGTAAATATTTATTCAAAAAGCAAAATACAAAATTACAAAACCTACAAAAAGCAAAATATATATATATATATATATATATATATATATATATATATATATATATATATATATATATATATATATATATTGTCATTTTGTCATGTTTTTCTCGATTCGATAATATCTACGAACTTTGTGTTGACATTCAAAGAATGTCACGGGTTTTTAGATGTTCTTCGAATGCACATAAATTGCTTAAAAAAAAAAAAAAAAAAAAAAAAAAAAAAAAAAAAAGGCGGAGAAAAATGGTGGCTTATTGTTATTTCAGGCAATAACCCGTTTTAAAAAGTAAAGAACAGAGCCATGCTTAATCTTATTTTTCAAATCTCATGCCCTGATTCTTAAAACAAATGTTTGTCACCAAAAGGACAAATGTTTTCTTTCCAAATATTTTTCCGTCTAATGATTGTTCTGAAAAATATTTGTCATCTAATGAAAACATAATTGCTTTGAAAATACCTCGTACTCTATTATTTTTGAAAAATCATATGTGCTTATCATCTGTCAAAATCTCTATCTCTCAATCAACAACCTGTGTCATTGATTGAGGGGGAGAATGATTTCAATCGAATTAAAAAGAGTATTTCTCAAACAATTGGCACGTAAACGAGCAAGGTCTACTTTTGGATAATCAAAAACAATGTTTTATACAAGTGGTTTAAGACCTTGGCTATTGTTATGTTACATTAGATAATCAAATCATGTTTAATCCGTGGAGTTTAAAGTCTCAGATTTGATCCTTATCGGTTAAATGTTTTCATAAGCAAGTCACAATTCTTCTCAAAAGCTTTCAAAAATAACTTAAATCTATAAAGATCACAAATCTCAAATGAGTTGAAGATTGTGATCGGGGGAGAATTTGTGATTTAAATTGGATTTAAACTGATAACTCGATAATTGGTTTTATAAGTGTTTAGCAAACTCTCCACCATTCATGTGCCAAACGATTTCAAATTTTCCATGCACATGTTAAGGGGGAGCACCTTTTTTTAAACCAAAAAAGGATTGAAATGTGATTAATTTGTTTCAAAGTGCAGGTTTTCCCTAATATGTGCAAAACTCATTCAAATCTCGATGCACACATTGAGGGGGAGCAATCTTTATGGAAAACCACATTCTTTCCCGAAAACATCTTTAACTGTATATGAATCACTGATTTTTGATTGGGAAAGTGATGTCTATATTTTTAGAAAATATTTATCAAAAGAAGTGAATTCTTCCTCTTGCCTCCATGTGCCAAAATGATTTCAAACATATGATGCACATGTTGAGGGGGAGCCGTTTTCTAAAAATATCATAAACGATTCAGGTACAAAATGCTTTGATAATATATCACAAGTACTTGGATTGATTTTCAATTGGTTCAAATGGCTGATGAACAATACCAAAAGACCGACCAATTTTTTTTATGCATGGTGTTATAAGGATGGTTAGGTTAGGTATTCGTTTCCACGATCCCGCCAGAGCCGGAGGGATCTACCCAGGGACAATCCACTAGATAGTGTAGAGTCCTTAGGTATGATGAAAAAAAAAGGGGAGAAAAGTGAGATATGGGAAGAGTGCGGACTGAGATAGAGCTAGAACTAGAATAAACCCAATAAGGTTCTAGTAATGAAGTCTCGGTAAGCACTGACGGGGTTGAAGAATGAAAAAGAATTGAATGTGAAAAGGGTGAAAAGAAATAGCCCTCCAATAATTCAACCTTAGGGCAGAAACCGGGTTCAATACATATGCTACTGGTGGTTACTAAGGTAACACTAGTATTGAAGACAAGACGTCATGGACCCAGTGACGCACTGCACTACAACTTCCCAAACTACTCAAGTTCCTCTTAAAAGGACTTGTTTCATTCTCACAAGGGAACCTACATTATCTATCGACCTTCTCTTAGAGATGGTTGATATTGAAGAAGGAGACCCTCTCCCTAGTCTCCAGCATAGGAACCAAATGTGCACAATTGAGTCTAGAGCCACGAGATCATCAATAAATCTCATTAAGGACACAATCAATGAAGACTCTCTGTTTCACACAATGTAGAAAGAGAGAATATACTTTTAGAGTCCTACGCATTATCCTTGTGGTATTGCCAGAACATCTGAGTGATATACTAACATATTCATAATGAAGATGGAAAGCCTTCTAGAGCCAACATCAAACAAGCTCTTGGTAGGTGGTATGTGAGATCTATCCAATAGATCAACCATGTGACAACTGAACAGAAACAATGGGGCGATTCAAATTCTTGAATCAATCCTGGTTCAGGTTATGGATTGACGGATATCTTTGAAAAACCGGTCGTTGTACTTAAAAATCTTTTCTCTAGCACATCGACTGTGTATTAATATCTCAACTATAAAAGGTGTTTATGATTGATAATTGATTTTTCTCAAAAAACCTTCGTTGTATTGCAAAAACACTTTATTTTGAGCAGTACACAATTGTTTTTCAAATCTCTTTTCATCAATCAGTGAATCTCAAATTCGCTGGTTCACTCACTCCGTGTTGTCTTCTTTGAGATTTTCCAGTTTGAGAACAGCTAGAGCAGCTGCGAAACCCTGTCAAGGAGGTTCTTCGGAATTATACCTGATCACAGGAAGTACTTGTACTGATCAACGGAGAACCGTGGGCCGTGTACCTCAATTCAACGAAAGTGATCAAAGACACTTTCGTGTGCTTTATTGCTAACTGTTGTTGCAAGTACACCCAATGTTTGTAGATGATCAGAATGGAGAGGTCAATCCATAGCCGCATGCTCACACAACACATTCATTTCAAAAGAAATCATGATTAGTGCATCAATGACTCTGATATTCTCACTCCATGCTTCTGCTACGCTGCTGCAAATATCATGAATCATCTAAAGCTTCCGCTACTCTTATAAGAAGAAATCATGATCCAGAATGTGAGCATGTCGGTCCACTGTCACAACGTCACATAATGTCAACACCACAATGAAAGAGTCAGAGATTTATGTATGCTGATGATCTCAAAGCTGGCTCAAAACTCATCATCACGTGGATCAGTTAAATACCTCCACTTGAATTATTCAAACATGGATAACATGAAGAATCAAAGACTACGAGCTACTGAGCAAAGAACTTAAACAAGAATTCTAGAACAATCTTAATGTAATATCTGTTTGTATTCTGTGTAAATTGAGGTGACCTCCCTTAGGGGGAGATTGTTAGGAATTAGAAAATTCAGTCATTAAAGTGTCGGTCACCTCAAGTATTTGTAATCATTAGAAAGCTCGTAGTCATAGTTATTTAATGTTAGTAAGTTGTTAGTTAAGTAAAACCGTGGAGGACGGACGGGTCTTTACCCACTGTATACCTGATCCACAGCCCGTAGGTGGCGTTTATTGTAAGACACTATAAATACCCTCTACCTCCTAAGGTAGAGGGTTGGAGCTTCAATACCATTTTTTTTGTTTCACATAGTTCCCAACTCTCTTCCATTTCTCTCACTAGAACTTTCTCTCTCTAAAACTTGTTAACGCCTCATGTGATCATGGTTTGATGTGTTTGTGAAATCCTATATCTTACAGATAGACGGATCCCAAAGGTTGTGCTAGATGGATCCCTACTCTTAGGGAACCGTGGAATCCGGCAAACAGAAAATGCAATTGCAATCATTGTATTTCAAACATGTCCTTAGAACACTTCACACTAAGCTAGACATAGTGCCTTAAGGCAAATTAAGTCCTTATCAAGTTAAGTAGATCTTTCCTACATAACTCACCTAGATCACACTCAAGACGCTTGTAGATCTATCGTTTTTCACTTAAACCCATTACTCTTCCGCTCGCAAGCTCACTCATCATTTCTCACATAATCCCTCATATCTGGCTTTGGAAATCTTTCGATTATGGCAAAATTGATCATAATCATCATTGCCTCAAAATTGGTTAAAATTGATCAAATTCTAGTTTTTCCATCTTAAAGCCTTTAGGATACTCTCCAAAACATTATCCTAAGTCACTATCTGATCTCTAGGATCATTTAACTCTATTTGACACTCTCATAATTTTTAGTGTCATCTTTGTTCATTCATTGGTACTCATAAAAGTTCCAATTTCTTCCATAAAAGGCAATCATTAGCTACATCACTCATTACCCTTAAGTATATGAGCACCTCTTCATTTAAGACACTTAGATAAACTGAAACACTCAAGAAGAAATAAGCATTAGACCTTACAACCATCATTGCTATCTTTTCTTAGCTGCTGATAGACGGATCCGTAGGATTAGCCTAGGCGGATCCCTCAATGGAGGGAACCGTGGGATCCGTATGACAGATTTATGTCAACTCTAGCCAAAACAATCATTTCAAGCTCATCTTGCTAACTTGAACACTCCATCTCATCTTAAATGAGTTCCTAGATTAGTATAACTCTGAAGTTGACTCTTGTGCATGTTAATCATCACATTCCAATGAATTTTAGTGGCTTAAGTCTTGAATGCACTTGCCAAATCCTTTGCTTTATAAACCACATTGTTAGGACTCCTAAAGTCATCATCTTCATCCTCATTTTCAGCACTTAGAAATCTTTACAAACCTCTTGAAATCATCTCATCATGAGGAAAGCTCCAAGTGCTATCTCATCCACCAAAGAACCACCCATGAAAATTGCTCGTGTTGTACACGAAATCTCTTCAACCGAATCATCTCCGGTCAAGTCCACTAATGAAAGGATTTCTCATCCACCAATCAAACCAATCCCTGAAAGGATAGTACCCACAAAACTGCCTATGCCAAACACCACCATACCTCTTAGGCCAAACAATCCCATCTCCACTAAACCATCACCATTGGTTCCTAGAGCTATCTCATTCACAACTCCACTATCATCACCACACCTCTACAATTTAGAGGATTTGCCTCCTAGGCCGTCTCATCCTCCTCCACCGGCAACATTCTCCTCATTAGGAGGAATAATGGTACAAAATCAAGGTGTTGAGTCAACACTAGCTCCGGCTTCCTTTTCGACGTCACTATCATATAATCCCATTTGGATTATGAGAAATTATTAAAGTCAACCACCCGACCATATGGAAGTTGACACTTCTCTACCACCACCAATTCCTCCGTCGTTTGAGGCTCCCCAACCCGCTTCACTTGATCCTTTACATCAAGCAATTTCTTTTCTTCCACCACCACTACCTAGCCATGACAAAGATTGCTATCATTGTCAACATGTTGAAAGTTTGATACATGAAGTATGGGAAGATCAACGTTTCATGTTTTATCATCTCCTCGAACGTTTCGACGAGATTAAACCTAAACAAACTTGAGCTAGAGGATTTTAGTGGTGTCCTAGTATCAAGCGTTACTTAGATAAGTATAGTAATTCCAAGTCATGTATCGTTCATTTTCTTAGTTTTTAGAGTCATGTATATCGTACCTCTAGTTTTATTAAATGAAATTACATGCTACTTGCTATATTTCTGAGTATATGATTATGTTGTATAATACATATCTCACTTTGATGTTAACATTATTTGTTATACCACTATTGTTGAAATTAGTCATCAGCCAGACGGATCCCTTTAATTTGCCTAAACGGATCCCTACAAGGAGGGAACCGTGGGATCCGTGAGACAGAAAACTATTTCTCTACTAACTTGAGTCATATTTGCAGGAAATTATGCATTATACTTGTTTTCTAATCTTTGTTTTGTAGTTATTCAATTTACACATGAAGACTTTAACACTCTAAAGCTAGGAGAGCTTTGTGTCAAAGCAATACATTGCAAAATCACTTGCAATATTAGGATTACATTTCATGACGTCCCTTTGCAAAGTTGCAATCATCAAGGGGGCTTATTCGTCACATAGACAAAATCTTTTGCAAATGAACTAACTTAGTATTATTTTTCTTGACGCCCTCACATAGGGATGGACTCGTCAACGGGGAGTTAAGACGAGATCATTTCCCGTTACTTGCTCTCTACTTTCTCTTTCTTTTCTGTTTTTCACATGTTTTTCTTAAAACTATGTGTTAGTTTCCTTTCGAAGCTCTTTTTGTTTCGACAAAAAAGGGGAGAAGAAAGTAAAAACTACAAATTCAAACATTCATGAATTTTAGCTTTTCCTTAAAATAATTTTATGTTTTGTCATCAACAAAAAGGGGGAGATTGTTAATACAAATAAGCCGTAAAAACGTTTATTTATATTTTACGATATTCTAATGTTTTGTCGATAACAAACGTAAAATTATGTTAACGAAACAAATAAAATACGTAAATGGTTTGAGCCAATAGTTTTCTAACACACTTACGTTTTCACATAAAACAAGTATAAGTGATTTTATGATTTAATATTACATATGTACAACAACTAGTGTTTACATATTTGGGTAAAATATATACATAACTAGTATGTAGTATATTGGGTAATATAAATGGGTAGAAACTTAAGTATCATAACCCATTGACCAAATACATTGAATGTAGTTGGGTACGACCTAAATTCCATGACCCATATTCATGGAGCTTGACCCATAACCCATTGCATGACATCATGCTTATGTCATGTATGGATAATATCCAAAACCCATGGTATTGACCCATACCCATTTGACTAGGTGCATTGCACTCATGAGATACATTGTATCTAATAAAATACCCATGGATCAACCCATAACCCATGACCCATAACCAAAATACCCATGGGCAAAGAGGAGCGTCCCACGGATCCCTAGTTTTACACTAGACGGATCCCTTGTGGGAGGGATCCGTGGGATCCGGGGAACAGTAGGCATTTTCTCTCTATAAATAGTGAGTCATTTCTCCATTGTTTCTCACCCCTTTCTCACATACTTTCCCTTTGAGTTAAAAACTCTCTAACCCCAGATCCAAGAGATCTATGTTTGTAGTTTTGTTTTTGTGTGATTCTCTAGGTTCCTCTTAAAGGCGAGATCACCACCTTTGAAGTTAAGCAAACTCAAGTCCATGAGTTGCCATGCTTCCTCATCATCAAGACTACTGAAGTCCTCTTGTTGATGGTTCTTTTCTTTTTAAGAAGTGTAGTGTTGAAGACATTAGTGAAAGATGTCTCAAGTGTCAAGACGAAGACATTAGTGAAAGGTGTCGATCGTCTATAGTGTAGGCATTAGTGAAGGGTGCCTAGAAGTCAAGTCACAAGACATTAGTAAAGAGTGTCTTGAAGATCTAGTCAAAGGCATTAGTGAAAGGTGCCTAAGATGTACATTCGATATGGTGTGTTTCGATGTACAAGATAGATTAGTATTGGATCCAAGGATATTGATATCCTTGATGATGTTGTAATAAGGAGTTGGTTCCTTTGGGGTTTGTCGTTGGTGTAGTGTTGGGTAGTAGTTCCTCCATTGTAATGGAACTCGGTATTTAGCCTAGTACCGGATAAAGGGTAGGCGACGTTGTGGTAGGTGTGGTTCACCTTGGTGTGAAAGAACCCGGTGGTTAGCCTAGTACCGGAAAAAGAGTAGGCAACGTTGTGAAGGTTTCTCTACCATAAGGAGTCAGTGTTGTGTAGTGATTACGAACTCTCGAGTAGGTGACTCTGGGAGTGGAGTAGGGCAAGGAAGATGTCCTTGTAGCCGAACAACTATAAATACTCGCGTTGTGGTTTTGTGCTTCTTACTCTTTGTCTTTTCATTACATGTTTATATTTCTATATGCTTGTTTGTCAACATCCAACACACATCCAAATAGATTGACATAAGTCGATCTAAATATTTAAAAGGAAGTTTTAATTGGCAAAACTATTCAACCCCCCATTCTAGTTTTCCACAATAATCTCATTATGAAGAAAACTTCACAAGGAGGTTAATCCAAGAGGGTTTAGGAATTATTCGGAGAAAGCTAGCAAGGGGTTTCAAGTATTGTAGAGTAGTTCTTCATCTCAAGGTAAGTAATGAAATTTATGTTAGTTGATTGCTACATACATGATTCGGGGGTTTAGATTAAATAATGTTTTATGATGTTCTTACGGTTAAATAATGATAGTTTATGTGTAATTACTAATATGCATAAATGATGGTTTTAGTCATGGTTAATATGTTTTATAATTTAAAGATGCTTACGTTATGACTGAATAATTGTTAATATGGATTTGTAGAAATTAAGTTATGAAAGTTGTAAGAATTATGGAATGGGTAAATGGTGAAGTTATTATAGTTAATGACTAAAGGAGTGTTTGGCATAATGAGTAAATAGACCAAGTTGGATAGTTAAAGATGAAGCTCATGAGTATTTGATGATTTAGTGAATTCTAATGATGTTAGTATGATTATCATGTATTTAGGTGATCACGGAGAGCAAGAGGAACGCCTAAACCAAGTTTAAGGTAACATGTAGGATTTACACATTTAATAGTGTAGTCATGATGTGAGAATTAATACCGAAACTAACGGGGTATGATAATGTTACAATGATTGAGTATGATAATGTAACATTGATTAAATATGATGATGCTACAAGGAACATGCATGTTATGTTATAATGATTGAGTATGATGATGTTACAAGGACCAGATATGTTTATGTCATAATGATTGAGTAAGATTCATGATAATAGTATCAGATATAATTACTCATGTCTTGTGAGGAACTCGTGCTATATGGACTCATGTCAAGCGTGGAATCCGTGTTTAATGGTCTTAGTCCTGTGTGGAATCATGATGTATGCACTCAAGAGGAAACCCAGACTGCATACGTGCAAGAGGGTATAAGTATGATATGAGAACCGGATGATAACCGGGTATGAACATGATATGAGAACCATGTAATTGTCGGGTATGGATGTGAAGTGGACACCGGAGATAACCAATTATACTATGTTATAGGATTTACCAAAGATGAACAATATAACGATTATGAAATGTTTATGATTATGTTAAAGTACCGTTTACTTACTAAGTCAATGTGACTTACCATTGTTAGTTTTCCTTTTTGTAAGTATATGATGTGGCTTGGGGCTTGTAGATGAAGAAGGGTGATTTTGGGGGAACGGTAATGCTTAGGTGTTAGGTGACGAGCATAATCATTTCACCTCTTTGACAACAACTTGTTAATGCCCTAACATGTTGTATTAGTGGTCTTTTGAGTTCATAATTGGTTTAGTTAAGTTTATGGGTCAAATTAGTATGTTTATGAACAAGGTTATATTATCTTGGGACAAAAAGGGGTGTTTGGTAACACTTGCACTTCCTGTATTTAGTGCTTCTGCGCGTCGTGTTTATGAAATTTTTGTATGAGCATGATATTCAATATGTATGAAATATGATTTACAGGTTTTATGTATCTTTAATAAGTAGAAGTTTCATTTTCGGAAATTTGAAGTTTGGTACATCAGAGTGCCTATACGGCGTATAGCATCATGTTTATTAAAAAATAACAAAATAATTTTTTTTACGAGCGTTTCATATGGCTTATTTGATTTTGGGCTTATGTTTCATAAGCTCACTTTTTGTGACTTATTTTGAATCTTTTTGGCACATACAAGTTTCTTATGCTATGATAAGAGGGTGTTTATTTGAGCCCATGAGCTTATTTGATTTTGGTTTGTATTTCATAAGCTTCAATTTTTTAACTTGTTAAACTTATATAAACCTACAAGTCACAAAATAAGCCAAAAAATTAGAGCTTATGAAATATAAGCCAAAAAGCATACAAAAATATAAGCTCGTACGTTACATATAAACTTAAAGAAACACCCCTAAACTTAAATACGCGAAAAAGTTTCGAAATACATCAGAAGTAATGAGCTTATGAAAATAAAATAAGCCAAAAACCAAATAACTAGTAATCCGGCTGAAATAATGAGCTTATGAAAATAAGCCAAAAACCAAATAACTAGTTATCCGGTTATACGCCGAAACAAACACCCGCTCATTTCATTTCCCCAAAACAAAAACCCACACCTAAAACTCACACACACACACACACAGTAACAGATAAGAAAAAAACTAAAAATGGCTAAGCTAAGAACATCAATGGACACATCATTTTACGATGTAGACATAGCCACCCCACAAACCCTTCACGGCGCTGCACGCTCCATCCCCGGCGACCCAGCTCCGGTTGACGGAGCTTACGCCGGAAAGCTTCTCAGAATGCAACAGTTGTCACTTTTGGGACGTGGGTTTCCTTTGGGTTTAATCCCTTCTTATGCTCCGCCTTTATCTTCTCAAAACGGGTCGGGTACTTTGAATTTGCAGTCTTTTTGGTTGAAGCAGCCTACTGAAAACTGGTAAATTTTTTTTGGTTTTCTGAGATGGGTTTTGGGTTTTGTGGGTACCCTTTTGGTGGTTTGGTGAGTTGACTTTTTGTGAAGTCAATGTTGGAGGTTAAAGATTTTGATTTAGTGTGGGGTTTGGTGGAATGTGTGAATGTTGGTTAGGGTGATTGTATAATGTATAGTGTGTTTTATGAAGTTTATGGTGTTAGTAGTTTTGTGTATTGGATTAAATGGATTGATGTAAATTTGGTTTATTAGTATTTTGTATTTTGACTTACGAAAGTCAAAATGTATAAAAATTTGCTCCCATTTTGGTTTTATTACTTTTATTGGAAAATTATGGGATTTGTATAATTTTCGGCTACTTCATGCTTTAAAATATTGTTATGTAAGTTTAGTATAGCTTTAGGTGGAGCTAAACGTACTAGTTGCTTCACCGCAACCCTTATGTTGTGACTTAAAGTCTGTATGGATGCATAGGCTTTGTGCCTGTTATCGTTTTCAGATATATATACACGCATACATATGGCTAAGATTGGAAGTAATCAAGCAATTTTTATGCTTTCACGTTACCCAAACCTACAGTTTTCAAAGTTTTATACTCTGATATTTATGGTTATTTATTGTGATTTATATCAAATGCAGGTGGCTTGGACTTGTTGGACAGATACGTCCACTAAAGTTGTTATCATCCCTTAAAGCAGAAGCTTTTCAAACGGATTCAAATGTGCCTGGATTTAAACGTGTTGTAAAGAAGTTCTTTGACAAGTCGTTTTATTCAATTGGCTTAAACTCTCAACTGGATTTAAGCGAGACCACTTCATTATTGCTAAACGTAGAAAAAGATGGTCAAAATAAGAATCGACGTACCAAGGCCGTTCTCCTTCACAAGGCAAGTCTACATTTCATTTTTATTTTCTCTAAGACTAAATTGAGCTGTATTTAGAGGCAAATAGAGAAAATTAATCATTGAACTTTCATGCTTTTCACACTTGCATATCTAAAAAAAGCGTCTTATCATCAACATATATGGTACTTTTCGCAACCGTGTGAATATCAATTATATATTATTGTCTATTGATGTGAGATCTCACTAGTATAATTTATCATTAAGTTATAAGTTATGCTTTAATTACAAAGAATGGTCTTCATTTAATTCACTGACTAAATATATGCCGCGACTTTCAATAAAATACTGATGTCAATTAGATTGATGGGATGTAAATTTTTTGATAGGGCTTTGAGAAAGTAAATTTTGTTGATATATGTAAGATAAGAATGGAAAATCTGGTAATTGTATATTAAAACAATAATTGTGAGCCTTGTAATAAAGGTGGAACGTGGGGGATTATATATGAGACGTTGGGTAGTAGTTAGAATTACCATCTTTTGATATGAATGTCAATAAATCTTGGTGAGTTTCGTTAACCTTGATAGATAGATATCAAAGCAAGCAATTCGACTGCGTTAATATGAGTATCCCATATAGTCTAGGTGTAAGCAAAGCAAAGCATGCATGAAACCACTCAGGGGTGGTCTAGTGGTAAAAGGCTTGTGACTAATTCATGCTTGTTGCAAACAACCCGATGTGGCCACGCTAACCTTCCCCAAAAAGGGGATGGCTTTACCCGGTTTGAGTATGTGTAATGGAGGGCTCAAACCCCGTAGATTAGTCGGCCAAAAGGTCGGAAACCATGGTTACCCAAAAAAAGAGAAGAAAGCATGCATGAACACCGAAGGGGAAATGAACTTTGTTTAACGGCCTTGATAAGGAGATGGGCCGAATAAGGTCGTGCTAAGTAATATGGAACTGTTTGAGTGTTTGTTTTTCAATGAAACACAGACTTATTTCGTAAGTCCTTAAGGGTTTGCTTTTCCATCAATCTGTCATATTTTGCAGAATACCTCTTGATGAGTATAAGCACCTGCTGCAGATACAATTTTCTATTCAGCACACTTGACAAACTATAAATTTCCATTTACCATTTATTCTGACTATAGCCCTTGACTGGACAAATCTCAACAAGATGGAAATAGACTACTTACTCGTAAAGTTACAAAATAAGAACCAATTGGGAATATTTGTATAAACGAATAAAACTATGATCAACTCGTTATGATCAGTTCACTTCCAAACATCCCCATTGTCATCCTTTAACAAAGTGCTATTTTTCCCTACAACTTTAAATTCTGACACCATATTCCTAGAAAGTCTTGGGTCCGAACTCTGTTCGCCTTTTTTTGTGTGGGTTCCGTATATATGTTGTTAAAAGATAGAAAGATGATACCCGATTAATCAAATTTCAAATCTTTTTTACTTTGCTCTTTAAAAGGAGATGCAGTTTTAGTTGCTGTATTTACCAGCTAAGTTATTACTTTGAATTAAAATCAATATCCACATTTTTGTATATTTAATTAATGTCAACTTCTGTAATCGTAGCTCAGCTTCCTGAACATGATGTCACCTTGGAAGCTGCTTGGCCTGAGCTTTTTGTGGATCGCAATGGCAAATACTGGGAATTGCCTCAGTCAATATCATTGGACTGTTCATCTCTTATCTCTGAGTCAGGTTTACGGTATCGATTTGGCGTACATAGAAATGGTGGTTCTGCTACAGCAGTTGACTCTGCTGATAGTCAACCTCCAGCTTCTTTGACCCCGGGAATTTGTGCAAAAGCTGCCTTTTCGTATGAAAAAAGTAAAGAACTTTGGAGAATACCAGAAACGAAAGCGGATCTAGCTATAGTAAAGACAAAAAAGGGTGATTTTCGGAATGTGGCTTATGATTTACGTATGAAGGAACCACATGCTGCAATATCCGGGATTTTTGGTAAATCTTTCTACTTTAGTTAACAGAAACATTATCTTGATTTTACACTGTTGTTTGATCTTATGTTTTTTTGTGGGTTTCGTTTTGTTTGGCAAAGCGGGCGAGTTGGGAACGGATCAAACAGTTGACTTGACCCGAAACACTTTTTGTCACAAACTTACGATTTTATTTTGTAGAAAACTAGAAGGGGGGTTGAATAGTTTACCGATTAAAAACTTTGTTTTGAAACTTATTGAAAGATCAATTGATATTGATCTTAAGTATGTTGATGAAATATGCAAGCAATATGTAATAGGTAAGTAAGGAAAGAAATGATCAAACCACAACAAGTTGTTTATAGTGGTTCGGCCTACAAGGACTCTTTTTCCTTGTTTCTAAATGGTTTTTAGGGCCTATAACGTCGTACACCAAGGAAGTATGCATTTAGTATTCGGTGTAAGGCTTTTAGTGGGAAAAAACAGAAATGATATCGATCTAGGCGAAAGCAAAGACCATAAGAGGTTTCAAGAAATGAAAAAAGTATGCTTTTCCGTCGAAAACGTGTTTAAGGGCCCCAGTTTCTTCGACCTCCAACTGATAGTCGTCTCAGTTGACGACATCGTCTTGGTGGTAAAGATACATGCGGTTTAGCTATGGCATTTGGACTGAGTCTCTATTCTCTACTTGTCAGGTTACTATAACTGACTCCGTTAAGGGTCATAAACGGTAACGCTAGGTGTTTTTCGAGTCCGGTTCGTCGAAGGTTCCACTGTAGTACAAGTCCTTCGACTCGATGCTAATGTCTTCAACTGTAATTAATTTATATGTTTTTACACCTATAACTAA